>JANXJC010000029.1:931365-1027907 GCA_027564655.1 Leptodon cayanensis
AGATAAAGATAAAGATAAAGATAAAGATAAAGATAAAGATAAAGATAAAGGTGTATTTTCATATATGAGCACTCTGTGGTCCAAAGTAAACAGGCAGCCAATCAGAGGGTGGTCTGTGATCATGTGCGTGTGATGGGTTCAGGAAATGGCGACCAGCCAATGCCAGAGCAGTGTGAAAACGCCATGTTGTCAAAGGTGTCGGCCTCTGCGTAGGCAGTGGACAGAGGCTTCCTGTTGTGATGTTCTTCTGGGTAGCCTGGTCCTGCCAGCCGATTGCAGGGGTGGCTCAGAACACGTGGGGTCTAGCGGTTTCTAAAATGGAGATGTCCCAGCACAAAAAGGTGGAGTCATGTGACAGCTATTGGGGCGGAGCTTCCTCTGGAAGTCAGGGCTGTGGCTCCTGTCACTTCCTACCTGGGACGAAAGTGTCCCTTGCACCACTCCCAGTACCTCTTAATCACACTATTTGTCTTGTTTTGTTACTCTCTCCTATCAAAAAATAGATGACTGTACACCCTATGGGGTGCAAACATCCAAGGAACTCAAATCTACTAAAGCTGCTGCTGAAGCAAAACCAGACTAAAGACATAAATGTTCAGGCCCTCAGGCACTACCTTTCTTTCATTTTCCAAAGGGAAAATCTCTGAACAAATAAGGAGGTCCTGTTAAAAATCCTGCTACTTACTCAGTACGAACAAATATGCTCTCCATGATCCAAAAACCAAACAAAACTCTAAATGTAAATAGAAGTAATTTATATTCTTTCTGGTTGAGTGTTATGATAATACAGGACTGATCATTGAAAATTGTAATGCAACATTTTATGTCAGCTGGAAGACTTTTGGCAGCTTTCTTAAACTGCCTTTTACAAAACATTTCTTCCTTGAAAACATTTGAATTCTTTTGTCACCCCACAAAATACTTATAACCCTCAAAAATTAGTTTGCTTTTTGGATACGAAATAAAAAAGGTAAGGTGAAGAGAAGTCTTAGGTAACAGCAGATCACTCTATTCTGCTGTGAGAGTCCAAGTAGCAGGAGTTCTCCATATTAAGGATTTGCTATACCTGTCCCTGCAAGAAGTTGAGACATCACCTTGATTTTTTTATGGTGTATGTAAAAAAAAGGAAATGACGTGAAAACCCACAGTGCACGTATGAATTATAATTTCAGGGTGCACACCTCTGGAGATCCGTAGACGAGTTTGGAAAGATACAAGCTAGATTTCGGGAAGAGCATACCTACATTGGCCTCATTAGGGAGAAGGGATAAGAAAGGTAGAGCTCACACAGCAGTGGTGTTTCAGAGAAAAGTATTTTGTGCTTTTGGATTTTACCCAGGTAGAAGAAAGTGCAGTGATTTGGAGGGAAACAGATGTGAATTATAAGGAAACAGTATTATTTCTTAGTACTGGGGTATTTAAAAATTGATCTGTAAACTTAATCCTTTAAAGAAAATACTTACTTACCAGCCAAAAAAAGTCATTATTTGTGCATATAACTCTAGTGTCCCATTTTTCCTTATGCTGATCATTTAACATATTTTATGATTTTTTTTGTAAAGCAAAATAATGCTTGATGAACCCCAGAAGAAAACTTCATTACTGAGACTGGTTACCCTCTTACCATATACTTATTTTTCAGTTAAATTCTTGCCTGTCAAAAGTGCTGGGTAACGAGCCCTCAGCATGCTGCCAGGTCAGTTCTGATTCTCTCCCTCTATTCATAATGAGAAATGTCTGTTGAAAAACATGTTCTTATTCATGTTCTGTGCTGCCAGCTTGCAAGCCTAAGTTTTGTTCCCAGTTCTGGGGATGTGTGACTCTTTGTGCCCCCCCAGCATCCTGGCTGGTGGGGTGGGGGGAGAAGCAGAAGAGCCCTTGGCTCTGGGCAAGCACTGCCCAGCAGTAAGGGAAACATCAAAGCTGTTTCCAGCACAAATCCAATACATAGCCCCATACCAGCTACTGTGAAGAAAATTAACTCTATCCCAGCCAAAACCAGCACAACATCTTAAAAAGCTCTTGATAAAAGCAATTACCTCTATTTTTTTGGAATCCTGTAAAATCAAAATAATCCTGAAAATGCTTCCAAGCCACCTCACCCAATAATCTTATTCTTTATTGAAATTAAGTTTTTCATGACAGGAAAAATAGCTGTTAAACATATGACTGCACTGCACAACAGTCCTTATGAAAGTGAGGGTAGAACGTATATGCCAGTGAAAGCGCAGAGAGGCTGTGTTGTCTGGGTTGGAGGTTTGTCAGCAGAAGACTAACATTCTGTTATTGTGAAGTGTGTTATCAGGGTGTTATCATAATTGTGAAAATCCCCTACAAAATATTGCAGTCACAATCGTGAGAGAGAGCTGAGTGTGTGTTTTTCTTTAAGGGCGAATCTAAGTCTATACATTTCAAACCCTCAAAGTAGTGATGCTTTAGTTGGCAGCAAAAATCCTGGGTAAGACCCAAATGTGAAACTTTTATGCATGTTAGCCTTCCCTAGGCCTAGGGAAATTGGTATTATTTTAAAGCATATGAGTTCATGCATTGTTATTAGCATGTGCTTAGAATACTGTTTAACACTTAGCAGCTACCATAGACGTATTAAATTTGCTTTAGGAATATGCTGCCTAGTCGTGATCAATGCTAAGGGTGATGTCTACACTGCTTGCAGCTTGACACTTGCAAGTAAGCTATTAATTCAGATGTGCTTGCTAACTTGCTGTGCAATGTCTGAATTCATCCAGGCAGTCAGTAGCACTGAAAGTGATTTCTGTGTGGAGAAGGACAGAATTAAAGAGATTCATCACATAAATAAGTACTACACAAGATGGCCCTTGACATAGTCTGGCATCGGTGCTTCCAAAGTTAACCGGTGCTTGTTTTAATTCCCCATTCACCATTCAAGTCCTGCAGTGACCACTGACAGAAAAAAAATTCTGCCTATTACCCATCCTCTGTACAGAATATTCCACCTTTAATAGGACACCTAAGATTGCCTCTTTGAGATGTGGATCTCACTTTTTCTCATATTTTCTTTCTTCTCTTCCACTAGCTTTCAGAAGCATGGGACTGTAAAAAGGATAATGCCAAAAGTACATTGAAATAAATTATTCCCTTCTCTTATTCTGTAAACAATCTGAGTAGGGCTTTGTTCACTTTCAACAACAGTACCAGAAAAAACAACAATAAAAAAGTCATTATTCTTGACTGGAAAACAAGCAAATATGTACTGAAACTGTTGCTTGCCATATCAGCAGTATAGCAGTGCTTGTACCACTGCTGATCCAAATGCCTGAGCTACCTGACTGAAAAGAGAATTTAGTAGAGAAAAAGAAAGTCAAAACTGATTTGAAAACATTTTTCACTTCTGTATTCCTGCAGTTGCATGTCTTCCTTACACATAGCATGGCAAATTTCCTCTCTCCTCCATTTTAGATGACAGTGGGTTAACAATTAAGTTATTCTAAATTTAGCCTTAGAAAAGCCCTTTTTGGACTATTCCTTTAAAAAAAAAAAATGACAGAGGTAACTGGCAGCAGGCAAGCAGACAATGACAAAGAGCAGGCTGCTCTTTGAAGTCATCTCTCCAAGTCTTCTGGCCCCGAAACCTGCTGCTACATGTGAGATGGTAGCCTAGTATCCTCTCAGCATTTACAGGGATGTGGTACAACTCTGGAACTGGTTGTGGTCCAGAAAGGGAGCAGCATCTCTATCCTTGGGGATTTATAATACAGCCAGACAAAGCCATGGCAAACCTGATTGTGTTGGTGATTTTCTGCTTTTTAGTGGGATATTGGACTGCATGACCCCAGAGGAAGAAATAGATTATCTTCTTTTACATCTATTTTCATATTTAAGCTTAGAGATGTCTATTGAAATCTGCCCATAGGGCATAGTTAGAAACAGAATAACACTGTGAAATGAAAACACATTGTTAAATGAAGAGCAAAAAGCAACAATGAATACTTTCTAAAGACAAAAAATGCCTGTTACTTTGCATTTTTCAATTTGTGATGGCAAGCTGTGCCCAGGAAAGATGCTGAGATAAGAATTGCTGGTCTCTGTACTGAATGTAACCTGACAGCTGAGCAGCAAAATAATGTCAAAATGCTTTTCTGGAGCTAGTGATTATGTGTACTTAAGATCTGAACTGGGAAGAAAAGAAAAAAAAAACAAAAAAACACCACACAATTTTAGAAACTTTTATCCTGGAACGCCACATGCTCCAGCTACAGCTTATTCATGAGTCTGCAAGTCTGACAATCTGAAAATCTGAGTCAAAATGCCAAAGAAAATAAGTGAGTCACAGGCTGGTGTTCACGGTGCTGAAGACGTGGCTTTGCTTGTAGAAAGAAAATGAGAGCCAAGATGAATGGTTGTGAGGGACAACATTTGTACTGCATATCACTGGCTCTCTAGACAAGTTTTGTCCAACATTTGTACTCTCTTAGGAGGTATCTGAAACTACAAGATCCTTAAGCCACCACATGTGCAATGACATTTGGAACGCAGGCCTAGGTGAGATTTTTTCTTTTTCTTTAAGAAAACAAATTAAAGTCAGAGTCAAAGAGACGAATGGAGAGAAATTCTTCACTCTGAATTCATCATGAAAGCTTTCACACTGCACAAGGCTGGAAATCTTGTCACACTAGGAAAAGGGTTTTACTTCCAGCAGCAAACCAAAATGATGACTCCAATGATGGTTTATCATCTCCCCAAGCACTTGCATCAGTATCTTTATTGGACAGTGAAGAATCAAGAATCTTTCAGTTGAATTTGAAAAGGCAGCTCCTTTCTGGAAATCAAAACAACTATTTATTTCCAGTTGAGGTTAGTGTATAGGAAAAGTATTATTATGTGAACATAACATTAAACATGCTGAAGTTGTTACTGTGTAAATCCTCACTCCAAATGTGGCATTAATATAGATTTTCACATTTAAATAGGGTGTGGAAATGGCATTTCACAAAAGCATCAGACTCAACTGTGCAGTAAAGTTTCATGAGCTGCTTTAGACAGCAGAAATTAAATATAACAGCAAAAAGTTCCTGGATGATGCAAATCTAATTAACTTCTATTTTTTCTCTTTCCTTCCACACAATTAAATATTTATTACCATGACGGTAGAAGAATTAGCTGAAATATTAAAAAACTACAAGGGTGATCATCACAATGTGTTTTACTCTGCTGTTAACAGAGATACCTTTTTTCCTGTTGTAGGCATTTTCTGTAGACTATAATATTCTTTGGCATGAAGAAAAATAGTTCTAGCTTAATACTTATGCCAATGGATTTTGAATGCATTTTTACTTTAATTTTCATGGTAAGTTACTTATGTTTTTTCATGCTTATCTGAACAGACATTTGAGCAGTTATTGTAATTCACTTCTTGTTATTCAAACTGATATTTTTATTGTCAAGGCAATTAGCAATTAATGAAGTGGGAACTGGATCCACTAAAGACCAGAGCTGATTTCTTTTTAACTAATTTATGAGGCTTTAGACGTTTAGCTCACTGGCCTTTTTATTGATAAACATCTTGCTGTTTCCTAGTAATACTGAACAAATGACAAATCACAAATTGCTCATTGCTAAATGCTCCCAAGCCATTCAACTGATCAAATACTGAAATGCACCCATGCTGCCATAAAGACTCCTATTACCTGCAAACAATATAATATTAATCCCCAGTTCTGAAAGTTAGTTTTGGAAAGGGAGGTATGATAAAAGCTTCATTGTTATCTTAAATAGTGACTTGTACTTGCACATAAATATCTCAGGTGTATTGGTCTGCACTATTCTAGGTAGTGTAGAAACATGTAATATATGAGAACCTCCTCTACAAAAGCAGCTTACAATATTAAAGAGCAGTTATATTCGACAAATGAGAAGACAAGTCAGGATGGGTGGAGGGAAACAGAAGACATCATGTGAGAACAAATAGGAAAGATTAGATATTAATTTTGCCAGGTAGTCAAACTAATGCTGCCTTATTTCTGCTTTGGGTTTTCTAAGCAGAAAAATATGTAATTGCTTCCTGAAGAGCATGTATAATAACATGTTTGAGATCCATTTCTACTGTGCATGTCCTATACAATTGATCTATGCACATACTGTCAGTGCAATGTATCCATAGCACTTACTGCAGAGTTGTAAACTAATTACACATCATAGCAGCAGGTCTAATGCAAAATTCTGGATTTTCTGTGTCAGTGCTGCAGAGTTCATCTGTACATGTGCAGGAACTGTGACTTCCAGGCAAAATGAAATTTTGGTCAAATGGCCGCACTAACAAGACTCTCTCTGAAATAAAACTTGGGTTTGGAAAAGAGTATGTACACATGAAAATTTTGATAAACAATGTCTCCAAAGATGAGAAACAAAACTTGTCCTCAGATTTTCAGTTTGTTGTCTATTGTATTGCAGTGCTGCGTGGGGTCTCTAAACTGGGTCTCCATTCTGCTGTGTGCACATAAAATGCCTGTGTCTTTTCTGAGAGCAGGTTATTCTTTCAAAAAACCTAACATTTTTATGTCATATCTTTTAGGTTAATGGTATCTTTTCTCATGAGCTTTCATAGAAAATGTTTATAATTAAAATAAATTTCAGTGGAAATTTCCCCCACACGGGAACTGTGCAACAAGAATCATATGTAGCTTGTAGAAAATACTTTACTGTTGGATTCTTAGAATTCAAATTTTGTAGAGGATGACATAGAAAAGAACTTGGAACACAACTTGTAAAGAGAAAATGACAGGATCAGTTAGACTTTTTTTCAGTACATCAATAGACATCTGCAACTGCTTGTAAGAGGAGCACTACTCATGAAGAAATAATCAATTACTCTCAGCAGTAGAAATCAGTATTGTTTAGCAGTGTGACACCCTTCAGAAAATACACTGCTCTGTTTACTTAGCCACTGTAAGACACTAAAGAGAAATCCTGCATTTTAATACTCTCCTACTCCAGCCTTTTCTCAGGAGGTAAAATGCTGCAGTAAGGATGTTCTTGTGGGAATTCTTCCAGGAGTGGCAGTCCAACAGATAAATGCAAGACTGTGCTTTACCAACAAGTTAGAATGGACAAAGCAGGGCCTCCTCATCTCAGAGCTAATAGGGTTTCAGAACAAAGATTTTGGGCTGAGATGTGCCTAGAAGATGTGTCTGCTAGAGCTATCCAGGAGTGTAAAACTCAGAAAACTAACATAAAGCTATGTAAATTCTCTTACATATGTTGCTCAGAATTTCCTTGTTCACAGCTTCTGTGTAAAGTGTTTATGGACCTGCTTTATCTTTTAATTTGTTTCTTCTCTACCTTAGACAAATAGAAAATATGATTTGCCTTTATCTTTTTCTAAGACATGGTTAAGTAGCTTTCTATTTTGCTTATCTGAATGTTTGCTTTACAAATCAATGCAAGGCTCATTTCCTGTGTCTGATGAGGGTTTTGGATGAGCAACAGCAGCAGCATTGTTGGGACCGGCTGAAGCATTCCTTGTTCCAAAAAGCCTACTGAAGAGGCATGACACCAAATACTGTGGTTTAGCAGAACTCGCATGCACGTTCTGGTTTGGATTAGCAGGTATGCCACACTGAATTGACCATAGTCATTTGCACAGTGGTGGGTGTTATCAGCCAGTACTTTCACAAGCACATGGAGTCTTGAACAGCTGTTGAAAGTGGATTTTATTTTTCTGTATCCAGAAAAGAGAAGGTAAGAAGATACTTTATGGCTCTTACGTAGTATGAAAGAAACAGAGAAGACCTTAACCAGCAGATAGATGAGCTGCTGGCCATGTCAATGATTGGAAAAGGAAGCCTGCAGATGGTTCTATCACCAAGTAGAGATCATGAAAGGTAGTGCCTCCTTCACATAAAGTTGCACACTTGAGTTCAGTGTCAGACAGAGAAAAGTCTGCTGCACTACTCGTACAATTGTATTGTTCTCCACATACAATTATATCGTTCTCCACATATAAAAATAAAACACTTGTTCCTCTGAAATTTATTGCCCCTTATAATCCACAGAGTGTAAATCTGCCATGTAACATAAACTACCTCACAGTATTTTTCCATGAAAAGAACTGAAAATGTTCAAAATCTAATGTATTTGTATATATTGATAGCAAGCTTAACACAAGCCTGTCTCGCTATTCCGTCAGCTACCACTTACTTCTTGTTACCATGACAATTCAGCAACTTAATATCCTCACCAAAATCTACTGCAGGAAATAAATCTATTCCATGGGCTAGTTTAAAAAAAGGACAACTCATCATTCTACATATAAAAAGAGAAAGTCACAGTTTAAGACCAGAAGAAGCCTGATGAATCAATAAAACAGCAAGGTGTATTAAAATCTCAGGCATAGTTTGAATTGTTGAAAAGAAACTCTTCACACAGATTTAATCTTTAGACATTTGCCTTCAAATGCAAATATTGACAATTTTTTTTGTTTTTTTTTTTTTAGTAGGAGGTCAGCCACAGATTCCTCTATTTGTCTAACAGCAATTTACCCAGCATATTTTCATGTAGCTGTCATTTTCTACCAACTAAAGCCAACCAAAGTTTCAGATACCTTATTTCTGCAGGGTATCCTTCAGAAAAGCATCTGCATCAGGAGACAGTAAGAGATAGCATTTCAAACAAGATAAAACAGCATGACCAAGATGGCTTTGGAAATGCCCCTAGTTCCACCACTATGGTGGAGATGAATGGTAAAGACAGTTTTACATCCATTGTCAGCCCATTGCCAGATTTTATTTTTTCTTTGTTTCCTGATTCTCATTATGGCTGTACATTGCTTACTGCCTTGTGCCAAAAAGAAAGAAGTGGCAAACCAAAACTGGCTTGCTTAAACTTGTGTTAGGCTACTCTCAGTGCACAAACAACAAGACCTGCCAAACAGCTGTTAATGATTTGACATTTTTACACTACGCTGTCTGAAGTCCTACCTTACTCTAAAACTATTCTCTGCTATTGCAGTTAGCAGAATATATGAGTTGAAATAGATTCACTCAACCTAAAGGCCTTTCCATCTTTTCCATGAATGTGTTTTGGAATCACTATGAACTTCCAGCCCTTCTGAAACAGCCATTAGCAATGTCTCTTCATAGTCTAGGACCCAAGTATCTGACCATTAAGCTGTTCCAGCACCACCCAGATTAGATAAATCTCCAGAATAAGAAATGGATAAGATCTAGATCACAGTCCTAGACTGAAAGGAGTAGCTAACATTTCGTTCAAAACATTCATATTTACAAGACAAATAGGCATTGCTTAAAGAAGTTCTAGAACCACTGGTGTGTTTCCAAACGTGTTGGAAGAAATCTTTTGTGTCATAGGATGAAGTTGAATACACATACCAAGGTGCTGCTAACACAGGGAATTGAATAGGTTGAAGAGCATGAAAACATATGGTAAAAACCATAATGCATTCCAAAAGTGGTCAATAAGGATAAGAGGTAGAAAACAGAAAAAACATCTATGCAGTTTACAGCTCATTCAGTTCCCCTGGAGGCACCATTTCATTTCAAATGCAATACAGACAACCATGTGAAAACTTTGCATTCTGAAAATTCTCCTGCCTATAACAAATCTTGCAGATCACTCATATTTGGAGGTTCCAGGCCAGATTTGCATTTGGAAATACCAGAAAATGTCAGTGGGAATTTAACTGAGCAGCTGCAAGGTACGTGAAGCCCTTAAGCTGATAAAGATTAACTACCAGTCAGAGAGAAAAAAGCTGTCTAGTCAATACCAGCCAGTTAGAATAACACCTCCAGAGAAAGATGTGAGGAGATGTGTCCTACTGAGTATGCATGGTGCAAAGCCCAAGTCTGGATTGAAGGCTAGAAGAGAAGACTGGGTATGGGTTTGCTTGTTATAGCATGTCAAAGGCTTTACTTTGACCATAAAAACAAGCACCACTTTAATATACCAGCCAAGCTAGAAAAGGCAGTGAACCAACTTGGAGAGGCTTGCAAATGTTGCAGAAGCAGGTGCTGCTGCTGCAGGGTGATATTAGATTTTATTCTAGAGGAAAAGGAGCAGAACTTGTGAACCACTGTTCTCAGTCAGATGCATAGAAGTTGTTCTTCCCCTTGCACTGCCACCTGTGAAAAGGGGATCGCACCTTTGGGACAGGGAGGATGCAGTATTTCGTGTGTGGCTGCAGGAACACAACAATAAACTTCTCTCGATCGGTGCACTGATAGTAAAGCTGACTGCAGAAGCGGCTTTAGAAGTCAAGGTTAAAAAGGAAAAGGCTGTTCATGTGAAATGCAAGCCTGTGACAGGTATTTTATTTCAGCCCATAGAATATACTCATGTTGGCAATATGCAAACTAGAATTTTTGCTTTGGAAAGTCTTTTCAGGTTTGACCACAAACCCCTGCAGTACATTTGAACAGTATGATTTGATGCCAGCAGTGAAGAAAGGGAATTATCTTAACTGTAAAGTTGCCACTGATGGAAGGAAAATAATCTAATATCCCCTAAAATAGTCTCTACTAAGACAGAGTAGAGAGTTAAGATTCGTACTTATTCGATACCCACCATTTCCATCCCAGTTATTCTGTTACTCAAAAACATAGTCTTATTCTTTCCTCTGTCATGTTTCTTTCTGAACATCTAAATTGCTTCTTCCAAGGATGTAAATGTTCTTAAGAGCACAAGTGCAACTCATTGTAATAGTGTGTTTCCAGTACTGTGCGATTTCATAAAGGCTGAAGTCCTTGGGAGGTATATAGACCTGCCCGAAAAAGATTGCTCTCTATTCCAGACTTCGAATTCCTCCTGTTCTGTTAAAAGGCACTCTTAATGGAAAACATGCTTGTCATTCAGTCTTTTTCTTTTCCAGTGACATAGTTTCCATTTCCAGCTATGCCTGCTAGTTGGTCAGCTCCCAGCCAGCTTGGCCAGTTTTACTGTGGTCTCACCAGTTGACATCAGAGCTGTAATGCTTGGTCAGGTTAATTGTATGCTTGCAAATAGCATCTGTCTGAGGTACAGCTGATGTATTTCTGAGATGTGAATCCTAACTGAAAAAAAATCACAGGGCTTGGTATTTAAAGTGTGGTTGTGACTCTTATACAGATTCTAGTGGGGCTTTTGCTTTTCCTGCTACAGACAGGGTGCTTATAGCCCTTGCTGGATTTTAGTACAGTGTAGGAGTGCATTGAGGAACACGACTAGTAATTGCAATCCATTTATTCTTTAAGGTTTGTCACTGAGACTGATCATCAAGGGCAATTATTCACCAGTTCCTTAATTCTTCACCCAGCATATGAAAAAAAATATATTCTCTTGGGACTGGGAATTTGCTAGAGTCCATGAATCTTCCTAGTCTAACCTAGTTCATAGGTCTTTCTGGTGAGTCTGGAGAATTCCCGTCAGTATAGTGAAAAGATTATGTGACTTATCTAAAACAGGTTGGCTTTCAGCTAGTTAATTTGTGAGTTGTGTTCTGAAAAGGTAACGCTATAGGAGACAGTGCTGAATAGCTCTAAGCTTAGCTCCATAGGAATAATAATGCAGTGACCAAAGGAAGAGACTTGCACTCAAGTACGTGGATTATCCTGATGTTTCCAGCCACCTAATGGCAAATTTTGACTTCACAGAAACTGAGAGACAAAAACAGATCCTGGAAGACATACATCCAGCATAAGTACTGAACTTTATGTCATGCTCTAGGCAGTGCTACTCCATGACCTTCCCATGTACTTCAGTTCTCATCAGGAAATACAGCAAGGTGTGTCACAGTGTCATGGAGATGGCTATATTGACACTCTCACTTTGGACATATTTGATACAAATCAACCTTCATTTCAGTTTAGGAAGCGTGGAGAAACAATATACACAGTATATTGTGTAAACGGTAGTTCAGGCAGTAAAAGAAATTGGGTACTATACATTTTACAATCCAGCACTAGGTGACCAGACTAGGTAACCTGCCCTTGCAAGTTCTCTAGTCTTCTGCATGCTCACAGGAGTACAGAACAGTGGGAGGAACACAGGTTCTGACCCCACTTCTCCACCCAGCACACCAGAGCTGAAATGAGTGGGACATTCATCTATGGCCTGTCTGGACAAGGATGTTACAGTTCCCATACTGGAGAAGAGAGCTGGGCAGGGAAAAGTGGAGAACAACATGCTTTACTTGAATTATTGTCCTTAAGTCAAATTTAGAATAAAATAGCTTGGTAAAGAAAATCTCTGGGGAAAAAAGAAGTTTAGTATAGATCTTCCCAAGCTAAAAAGACAGTAGAATGAACTATCCATTGTGCCGGTACACTTTGATTAGTCATATCATTATGACTATATGGTAAGCTTTTTTTCAAACCAGCCAAACAAAATGGAGTCAAGTAACCTTCTCAGCGGATAATGGGCTTTCATTGGGAAAAGAGCAGTCAGAGAGCTCAACTGAAAGAAAGACAATGAAAACAATTTGACAGTCAGAATGTCTTGATAGAACCATGTTATGTAAATTGGTTTATTAAGCAGAAATTACAACTTAGAGTATCTCATCATGTTCGATATAATGATACTAGATTACTATTGTAGAGAATAATCTTTTTTTTTCATTTTTAGAATTCAGACTAGTAAAAACTTCTGCATTCTGACAGGGAGAGAAGCAATGGGTTTCCCAAGACTTTAATAGGTTTAGCTGATGTAAGATTCATGCTTTGGGTTGTCTTTTTTTTTAAAGGAATTATAAGAATTGGTTGCCTCCATCTAGACTGTGGTAGATTTTGATAGAAGATGTAATAGGAATACTTGTTATGTCTGATATTTCAAAAAAGACCATCTAATAGAAAAGACACCCTTTTGCTAGGCAACAAAAAGATAGAAATAGAATTAGGATCATTTAGCACATCCACACAAACCATTCTTGGTTGTGCTAAGAATCTTTGCAAATCCTGCTTAGTGTGTGCATGAGTTCTCTGCGACGCCTTTTCAGCTACAGCATCCCCTGAGGCACAATTGTGACAATGGGGAGGGTCTGTACTGCCCCGCTCCCCGGCAGGCTGCCATGGGAGGCCGTTCCTCAGGTCTCCACAGAGGACAGCACTTCATTCCCTTGAGGAACACCGGCAGTAGCAAAACCTAAGAAGGGAATTTTGGTCATCAATTCTGGCAACTGTTTCAAGTGCAGCACCACAGTAGTGCAGCAGTGTTGCTCCAGTTCCCAGCCTAGCCCAGGGAACTCTGCACAAATCCCAGTCCCACAGTGTGGACATTGCCTATGGATGGCTTTTAGACTATCAATCAACCTCATTTTCATTTAAGCAGCTTTTATCCTGAAAAACTAATGGAATGAAATATCTCATATGACCAATATTTTAAAATAAATGTTGCTGTTCTTCACATACAAGGTTAATAGAACTACCATTAAAAACATTGAAACAACATTTCAGTGACTGAAGTTACATAAGAGTATTTCCATATTTAATTTCGGTTTTCGTTTGCTAAGAGTGAAGCACTGAACTCTCATACTCTTTAAATATCTTCATTTGATGATCAAAAATCATTTAACAGATCAGAGTCATTTAAAATAATATAAACTCTTACGCTGTGTTTATCTGCAATGATTTTTACTGCCATTTTTCCTATGCAAGTACTACTTTGACCTAAGATGCTCCTAAAGATCCAAGCTACTCATGGAATTAATATTATAATTAGTAAAGTCAGAGATGAGGAACAGTGTTACATTCATTTTTCTTTTACTTCTTGATTCCAAGAGTAAACAACAGTCATAACAGTTAGAGCTCTTGTCTATTTCAATCCTCATAAAAGTTATTTTTGAGACATTAGGGACCTGCAACTCAAAATTAAAATCTTGTGAAATGTCCAGCCATCCACACCACACAGCAGTTGTTACCGAAACCACAAGAATTCCCTGTTAATGAGCTTCAAGCAACTTTAAGAGGACTGGCAATCACACCTCCGCCCCCCCTTATAAATCATTTGAATTACAGACCAGTTTTATTAAGTGTAAGTGATGGCTCATATGGCAGAGAGCATATCCTCCAACACCAACTCTACTGCCTCGCCTAGAGCTGTAGCACAACCTCTGCAGCAATAGCTTCCAATCACCACGTGTGTACCCAAGCGATTAGTGACACGACCACGTCTCCAATTCACTAGAAGACTCAGGGCACCTGTCTTTGTTGGCTACAAGAAGGGAAGCTCTGTGCTTTCCCTCAGGTTAGCAGCTCACCGTATGCAGTACCCTGCTTTATCCTTCGGGTATGTGTGCTAGGGGAAGAAGAACACTCAGACAACCTTTGCTGTTCTCTTGTGGGTACGCTTTAAGCCAGATCAGCTCCCTGGTGGTAGCCATATATTGACCAAATATCGACCCCACAAATAGTCACGTTGGCTGAGAGCTGAGCACTGGGAGGCTGGAACGCCCGGCGTGGCTGCTGATCTTGTCCCACAGCCAAGGCTTGCATTAGCTTTATCGTGCTTTCTGCCAGCATAATTCCGTATCCCAGACGCTTGAAGAAGCCAAGGCTGTTGGTAACTGAACAATCAAGTGACATGACTGCTCCACGACCAACTCCGTGGATTCTGTAGTTGAGAAGATGTATTCCTGTCACGTAGGTGGATGGCTGATGTCCAGAGGAAACTATGGAAAAATTCCATAGTTCAACTGACATGTTAAAATCAGAGGAAAAGAACATCTTTCCTGACACCTGCAGAAGTTAGCTAGTGTAGTCCCTGAATCAGAAAATAAGAAATTCCTTATTTCTTGCATATGAATACAAGGGCTGAGGTGTGATAGCAAAGAAGGGATTGTGGGTTTTGGTTGTTTGGGTTTTTTTATATGAATAAAAGTGACCCATGTAGAGAAGGAAGAGAATGTATAAGCTAGGAAAAAATTCTTTTCTCTTTCCTCAACCTGAACAATCCTCTGCTCTCTAAGATGCCCTTACATTCCCATGGCATGTGCTGTCTTGCAGAGAAATTAATCAACCTGTGAAGAATTTCAAAACCTTAAAATAAGTGATGGAATCTCTGCCTCTTCATATCTCAGCTGTATATCTCTATACTTGGCTTCGGGCTACTCCTATCCCTTCATCAAAGCGAGAGGAATTCTCTTTTTCTCTGGACAGTGCTCTCTGATGGGTATTTATTGATACTCATCTATTCCCATCTCATTTTGGCCCTAGCTACAAGGCAGCCCTGAGTCTTCCATGTCTTCTGTCTCTTATTGTTTTAAAGATGTTTCTTTTCCACAGCTGTTGAAATTCACCAGTTAGAAATTGGCCCGATTCAAAAAATCACTCACTTCAGAGAGCCTAAATTTAAGCCAGAATCATGACTGGAATTTCAGAGCAGCTGCACCATCCCACCTACACAGAGTCATAAATCAAAACAAAAACACGATCCAGACACATCTAAACTTCAGATATTTTGAAAAAAGGAATGAAGGTTAGCCCAGATTTTGAGATTCCCCTTCCTCTTTCCCTCACACAAATGTAGGCACATGTAGATATACAGCAGGGACAAATTTCAGGAGAACTAGAGGATGAAGCTCTTCTTTCTAAGTATATTGAAGAGATCTATTTGATTTACATCTTGCCTTGTAAAGTGGTAGCAGAACTGGAAAAACACTGATAACTGTCTGTCTTGTATCACCATTTTGACAATGACAGGTCAAAATGAATCCTCGCTAAACCCTCTGGAGAGGTGAGGTCATCAGCATTATGACATTCCACTGGTGACTCCACTCTTTCTGAGCAGCTACGGATCAATGAAACTGGCTTCTCTCTGATATCCTCACAATTAAAACTCCAGGCCGGTCTGATTTGCAGCCACCTGATGCTCATGATATCAGGGCCACTCAGTCTTTCTCATTTCTTCTTTCTTCTGGAAGTGACTTTTAATGCTTGCCCTGGAGTAAGGTGCTGCAGTTTTCCTGCTTTCATCCTCCCAGGACCAATGTCTGATAATAAATCAGGTTCACTGCTGATTTGCTAATCAGAAGGAAAAAATACCAGAGGTGGTGTATGTTTACCTTTAGAGTGAAATTTCTCTCACACGCTTTGGAGATGTTCTTCTGATAAACATGTTCCTTTCCTCCGCTTACGCTGTCTATAGTACAGCTAATCAAATTAAGCACTGATATTTTAAGTCTATCATTAGGAAATGACATGTTAAGCAGTAGATGCCTGAATTCAGCTACATTTTAATGGGCTTCAGTGACAAAAGCGTTGTATCCCAGGTGGCAAACTGCATTGCTTTGATCTTGTAAGATTTCACTATTTAAAAAAAAAAAAAAAAAAAAAGAAAAAGGCAGACAAGGATGAGAAAAATAAAACTGTGGCAAAAAGGAGGCTTTAAAATTTTAACAGCTACTTGTAAATTACAGAAAAATGTTGGTAGTTAATATTTTTGAGTGCTACTGAAATACAGAAGAAGGATTCCGTGTTCTAGTATAGCTTATCTCTGAACTGTTCAGATCTGTACAGGCTCTTACATAGCATTTGCCTGTCCTGAAAAGCAACAAACATACAACCCAGAACTAGAACAATGTGAAGAAATCGCCCAGCTCTTACAAAAACAAAAGCAAAAAATGTCAAGACAGTATGTCATCTTCAACGTACAGAAGAACATAAAACATAAGCCAAAACATTGCATGGATAAAGGAAGTTATTGTTCCGGAGGAACGGAATCAGTATTTCTGGTAACCATTCCTAAATGCTTTAAGTGCTCAAAAATGTACATAGCCAAATGGAAGCTATTTCGAGTTGATGTGTTCTACATTATAACTAACCATGGTAAATTACAGTTGGAGCTCCTCATGTATATCACAGAACATGTAAACCAGATGACATACATATATCAAGGCTCACACCTAATCAGAAGCGTGAGTGTGAAATAAGCAAAAAAAAAAGAAAGGAAACCAATTGACATCTATTTCACTGGCAGAAGAACAAAAACAAGTCATATTTTGGATCACCATCTTTGACAGTGTCCTTATATGTGAGGTTGGAAAGAACTGCTCAACGAATAATTAATGAGACTGTCCCAGATGTCTTCTGCTATTTCCACTGAATCTATTTAGGTAGAATAGTCATTTTTAATCTCTGCATATTCTAAATCAACTAGATGGATTTTCAGGCCATAATGAGAAGCAAAATAGATATTTCACAGGCAGTTTTGTTAGCATATTGTAATCTTATTTGTGCTTCTTCACTGTCTCCCTGAACAACAATGGTTGCTTTTATGTCACACTGGGATGTAAACCATGAACTGGTGAAGTATGATCCTTCAAGTTTTGTCAGAATTGTTTGTGTTTTGTGTTCTAATTTATTTTTTTAGAAGTTTATTTTAACATAGACTTTGTAAACTAATTTTTAATCTAGAAGGGTGGAGGCCTAGGATGTCAGATATTTGTCACTTGAGGTATTCCGTTTAAGACAGACCCTAAAAAAGAGTGACCTAAGAAAAGGTCTAATTTTCTAGTCGTAGTCCTAAATCAAAGTTATCTTCCTGTCTTCTTTACTGGTAAGTACCAGCTCGTTGCATAGTTTCTAAGTAATTGCATCTTGATCAGAAAATACCCAATATTTCAGTCCAAATAATATGTCAAACGTCAAGCTGCTTTCTGATGAACTGTCCTCAGGCACAGGCAATCAGAAGAACAAGTCGGCAATCCATGGAGAAGAGAAGCTTTTCACATTCAAACAGTTTACTATGCCAACTATTCATCATACCTGATATCACCGAATGGAAAACATTTTCATGCTGTTTAATATTAGTGACTAGCAGAGAATACTGAGACTCATCCTAAGGGTATTTCTTGCAATAGTTTTATAGAATAGGCTTCTTTTTTTTTTTCCTTAGGGACTTTGGGAACAAAATGTCTTTATTTTAGATTTTATAATCATCAGTATTCATATCAAATTGGTTCTTTTTAAAAAGCAGCCTTTTATGCAGTACCTTTCAGAGGGAGGAAACTGAATTAATAGAGTTATAAATTTCCTGGAATAATACAAAAGTCATTAAAGGAAAATATCTGAAATTCAGTGGCAAAATGTCTGGCTCGGAGCATACACATAACAACTATCATCATGTTACATTTTTGGATAATACTTATTAGGTTCAAAATATTTGTTTGAATGTACCAGACAAGCTCAATGTAAACAGTAGGGAAAGAAAGAACTTCTAACTAGGAGGTGTTTTTAGAAAGCAGGGGTTTTAATCTACTGAAAAGAAAGTTGCCCAGATTGAGTACTTGGTTTTCAAAGCAGTCCTCCTTGTCACATTAATTACCTTAGGTTTTAACTGAGGGATTCAAGTCACACATACACATGAATCCAAGATTCGCAGCCTGTTAGAAGGCTGACAAAACTCAGGGAATAGCTGTTCATTGAATCAGATAAGCTTCGAGTCAGGTGTTACTTCAAGGACATGTAAGCTCGGCATGGCAATGTACTTCTCAGTGTTATTTATTGGTGATTTATAAACCTCCCAGCTCCTAGGGATAAATGCATTCTAGTATGAATAACAGGATCATAGTAGGTCACTTGGTGAACTCAGCGGAGTCTGTTAACTTTGTCTGGTATGCAGAAGTGGTTATCAATTTGAAAAAATTATCATTCCCTCCATCACGACAGCTGAGTGTATGGAGGCCTCTTCCAGGTTGACTGGACCTCCGAAGACAGATCTGTCACTGATGGAAACACTTGCTATTGTAACTGACCCACTGTTTGTGTTTAGTGAGAATGGCAGACCAAGATCTACATCCTGCCTTCAACAATTGCCACAGGACATTGCTAAGGGAAAAGTAGGAATAAGGCAACCATGTGATACGTTTAGCCCTAATATGTTCCTACCCTATGGACATTTTCAGATAAGGGATTTCCAGTGCCGGGTGAAACTTCTTTGGTTTTAACACCACCAAATAGACTTCTGTTCTGTGAACTTGTCAAGCCTCCCTTAGAATCCGAGGAAAACTCCAGCACCTACAACATCCTTTGACAATGAGTTCCACAGATCTATCTCTAGTTGTGGGAAGAACTTTCTCCTTTTGTTTGTTATGAAACTTGGTCATATTGAGCTCATATACATTGGATTTATTTGAAATTGCTCATATTGGTTTTATCTGATGCCTCTTAGTTCTTGGATTGGAACCCACCCTCCTTGCGACATTGTTGATTTTGTAGACTTCTATATCTGCCTTCAGTTACCTTCTTTCCAAATGGAGCACTTCTATTTGCTGAGCTGTCCTCCATTCCGTATCTGTGGTCGTTCTGATAGCCCTTCTCTGAACTTTGTTGATAGCCTTTTGGTGATGAGAGAATCAGAAGTTCGCAGTTTTCAAGCTGTAGGTGAACCATGGCTCCATTCAAACTTACAGGCATTGTTCAAAAGGGTGTAGGAAGCAATACAGAAAAGATTCTATGGCCTGAATAAACATTTTAATCCAAGATTTTCCTCCTGACTGACAACAGTCATTCAAAGCTCGTCATCATTTTATATAGGAGGTTACACTTTTTTTCCCTGTGTAACACTTTTAAGTTCACCTACTGTGAAATTCATCTGGTATTTATTGTCATGTCATGTATTCTCTGAGGGTCTCTTTAAAACTGACCTTCTTTTTTGTTACTCCAAATAATTTAGTATCATTAATGTGTTTTGCTACCTCCAATCTTGTATTATTTTTCAGATTGTTTATGAAAATGTGGAAGAGCACAGATCCCGTAGTTACCCTTCACCCCTTCCTTGCAAGAACTGGCTGTTCCTTCATCTCGTCTGTGTCCGGGCTTGCATGCAAACAGGGCCCTTCCCTCCTGGCTTGCACAGCATTGCAATGCTCAGCTTACTTTAAAGCAACTGGCTTTTATCCATTTGCTTTTAATCCCTTCAGAGAACCCTAATGGGCTTATGAAGGAGGACTTTCCTTTACAGACATCCTGTTGACTCTTCCCCATTGGGAAGAGATCATATTCATCCGTGTGTCTGTTAATTCTGTTCTTTATTAATTTGCACTTACTCTAATTCTCACCAGAAACTTCTTTGTTTCAAACGCCAGCTAGATTCTTGTTTTCAGGGCTACAGTCCGATTCTAATGGGAGGGTTTAGGGAGGAAGCAAGTTACTTGGAGGCAGGAAGAAAGACAAGAACCTTCTCAGTTTTAGTACTGATGATGCAAACACATTTGGGAAAACAGCTGCTCTATATTCTTATCATTTAACATCTAGCATTAGAAACTCAAACTAGTGATAAAGACAGTTGCATAGGATGAAAGTTCTTTTTGAGAGACTCTTTTTCAAAACACATATTAATCTCATTACAATCAGCCACAACTCTGGCATCACCAAACATTGAAAATTATGATTGGAAAGTGAAAACAAAATCAGGAAGTTTTCATTCTTTCTGTACAGAAAATGTATCATAAGCTATTGTGTGTATTTTTCTGTGAATCTGACAACTGCAGAATGGCCTCACAGCCGAATAAACAAATAGTAAGCCAAGCCTTATGATCTAAAATCCTTTATGAGATCTTTCATTTTTAGATACAGATTGGTATTGGGCTCCTTAAGTTTTGTTCTTTTATGACAGTTCATGTTTTCTTGCTGCATGGGTTCAGCCCTGCTAAAATGCAGAGGACACTGGTCATCTAAACTAAATAGAAGACAGCAAAGATGCTCCTAGAATGACGAAGACCTGGATAAAATGGCCAGAATATCTTTTACATGTGCAGTTAGGTGTAGTATAAATAAATAAAGCCTCTGTACTGAAGGGCAAAATAAAAAGAAAACAAAAAAGACTTTTCTCTCCTGAGATCTTTTACTTCTCTCTCCAAGGTAGGAGAGCATTTTTCTTACTTTGTCACAGTGATTTATTTTGCAACACTAAGCTAAAATTTGCAGAATGTTTGAATGCAGTTTTTAATTTCATTGCCCCTAGGAGCGTGCTGGGGATGAGCTCTTCTTAACTTGTCAAACATAGCTAATATTAAATTTATTAACAGCATAATAACACAGGACCTGAGCTGTTTGTTTTCTTCAGTATAATGATGTTAGCAGACGTGTAGTGACTCATAACGCTAGTCCCAAACATGTCTTCTCTGTAAATCTATAGGGCCTCTTTCTGACTGTGGTGCTACAGCAATAGTTTATGGACAGTATCTGGGAGGACATCCATCAGTAGAACCTATTAGAAATCTGATGCACAGCGGCAGGTGGTGTAGCCTAAAAGTCCTGCTGTGGTGCTTTTAGCAGTCTCATAACAAGACGCTTGAGAATCCAAGTATTTCATAGCGAATCTGGAGCGACCCAACACCATCAGAGAGGCAGATCTGCAGGCCTCCGATGAGTTACTGGTAGTGGAGCGCCCTAGAAGGAGCAATACAAGCTGGGAAACACTGATGCTCAGACGTGTTTTATGCTCTGCGACACATTGGCTGGCATTATGCTGTGCATCTGGGGGATGCCTGACTGAAGACTTCGTGAACAGAAGAATATTTTTATACATCAATATTGCTCATACAAGAATTGTTGCATCCGGACACGACCCAGAGCTCGTTGA
The DNA here is from genome assembly GCA_027564655.1 of Leptodon cayanensis. Classification (NCBI taxonomy): domain Eukaryota; kingdom Metazoa; phylum Chordata; class Aves; order Accipitriformes; family Accipitridae; genus Leptodon; species Leptodon cayanensis. The sequence goes on from JANXJC010000029.1 coordinate 952,912, forward strand.
TGTCGCTGGGGACATTTCTTCTGCCTCCGGTGATTCAATCTCAGCCTGCATGTTTGTTTAGTGGGCATGCAGACTGGGTCTCAGATACTTAATGAGTGCTTGAATGTGATATAGTCTACAATTCAAAGTGAGCAAGAAGTGCATCGTGTGACTGCCTACAAGCTGTTTGCTCTGTAAATTCATGTCGTCTCTTCCACATAAATAATGCTGTAGTTCTGTAATCTTGCAAAACTGGCATTTTAATATTCCCCATTTTCAGCAGCGCTGCAATGATGAGCCTGATTTTTACCTGCGATGTAATAAACAGGTATTGATGTCTTTTAATTACTTCGAAGATAGTTCGGTAACATTTGTCTTTGCCGCATTTGTATTTGCTGAAGGAGGAAAAAAGCAATTAATAAAAAGTGACTTAACAGCTTAATTCAGATAATAACCCTTTTTCAGTGGGGTTTTATGTACCTGGAGAAATTTTTTTCCCGATACATGTTGTCAGCTTGTTTGTTTGTTTAACCACCTTGCTGATTGCTTTATATTTTCATCTTTGGGATTTCGAAGTCTTGTGGAAGTATAAGAGTGTCTAGCACCCTAGCAATAACTGTGACTGATGGATCTCTATAATTTTAAGGGTGAAGTTAGAAACTAAGGAAGCAATAATTTCCAAGGGAAACCATAAAAAAAAGTTTTCCTTCTTCCCTCTCTCTCCTGATTCCTCAAAAAAACCCTGAGGTAGCACGTGGCCTTTATAATCTAAGTCAGCTGTAAAATTCCATCCACACAGCTTAATCACTCACTATGGAGAATACAAGAATGTATAGAAACAAATTTACATTTGTTTATACAAATAAATTTTTATTTTACATCTTTTGACAAAATGAGGTATGTTTCTGCTAAATGTCATTTTCAGTTAATAATGTTATGCTACCGCTTGCTTCTCAGGTTTCTTTTTTATTGAGGGTGTTTAAATTTCTCAGAAAATTTAGGCTGTAACATTAAGTTACCAATACAGTTTTAAGTTGCCTTTTTTTTTTTTTTAAGTGATAAAGGAGCTTCTGAAATTCTATTTGATGTTCACATTATGATTGCTCAAATAGGTTTGCTAATTGAAATAGCTATGTAAGACGTATTTAAGGACCACTATAGGAAAAACAAAGAACAAGTTCAAAGTCCTAAATAAAAATTCCAGTCCTGAACTTTAATTGTTAGGAAACTTAGCAAAAGGGAACTCCCTCCAGTTGCCAGGTTAAATTTGATAATGGGCAGTCATCCATTTTTTTTGTTCCAGTATTGTCATTTGACTTAAATCTGTTTTCTTAGTCTAGAAAATCAGTTATTTTAAGATAAGAAGCTATTAGGTTATCTGGCATAGTGTACCTTTGGCAAAATGTCCATTGCACTATCTCCATTTTCTCTTTACCTTCATGAGTTCAATTATACTTTTCTTCAAAATTTGTTCTCACCCTTCTTCATCCTGTTGAGATTATACTAATGATCCCATAGTTGTTTTAGCAATTTTTTTCTTGGCTTCTTAAATATAAGTACTGCCTTTTCAACTGTCCAGGGATATGGTACTGACCCCAATTTTATTAGAAATCTTCATTCTGACACCACAACTTTCAGTGCTAATCATAGAATTCTGGGGTGATGGTATCTGACTCCTCAGATAAATCTCACACGTTCTTTCCTCCTGCACCCATTGTTCCATACCTTCTTTACTATTTTTTATCCCAACTTTGACCCACTGGCTGGCACAAGGGACAGCATCTCTTAGCGATGGTTCCCTTCTGGCTCTGGGTTGCATTTCTATAAAGAGAGTGACCGGATGAGATGGATCCCTCTAGGGGTAGGGGGAGATGGTTATTTCTCAAGGGATGAAAAAGATTTTTGAAGGGAAAGAAGCTTCCAGATGGAAGTAGTGAGTAAGAAGCTGGGAGTTCAAGGAGAGGATGTGGAGAGCTGGAAACTGATGATCGAGCCTCAGAGGAACAGAAAGTAAACTTCCCAGGGACCAGAAAGGATTGTGCATTCCAGTTTCTTAGACTTTTTCGTTCTTGCAACACAATTATTCAGTGTGCATGGCCCGGTCAGAACACCAGTTCCATTTAGAAAGCATTCAGGAGCTGTCGTGGATGGAGTGATGCACTTCGCTCATATGAGAGAAGTAGCAATATGTTTATCGATATAAAACAGTGGTTTAACAAAGTTTAATTGTAAATGCAACAGTGGTTTAGCAGGATTCAATGGCAAGGCTCACTTGATATTTACTGCATAGAGGACAGGGTTAGGCAAAATTGTCAGGGAGACTCTCCCGTTGAGTCATGAGGTTCAGAAAGGACCCCTTTGTGTTCTAACCTCCTTCTCAGAGAGCAGTTTAGGTGCAGCTGGATCCAGACTTAGTCCCAGACTTGGTCAACGGTTTATGTCTAAAGGATTATATGTGCAGAATCAATCCTTGATATCAATTAGCTAAGATTTCAAAGTTTCAGTGCCCTCATTCCCAATTCACTTACCGAGTATCTGACGAAATAAGGATTCTCTCAAGCTCAAGAAATAACCTCGAGAGGCATCCCTACTCAAGGGGAGATCCCTGTGTGCAGCCCGCTGCCGTGCAGGAGAGTCCTGGAGGCTGGAGTGGCATAATGTCACCTTTCCCAAGCAGAGTTTATCCAAACCCTGAATCCCAAATATCCTTTGGGCATGCTAGACTTTTTTAGGCCCACTCAAGGCAGCACCCTTGAAGCTCTTTCTAGCGTGACAGAAATGCTGATCTACTGTGTGCTTTCAAACCAGTGTTTTAAAATACTTTCTTTTCATTCCATTGTCCATATTTTTATTGTTTTGACAGCAAACAATGAATTTGTGGGAAGGAAGGCTAAGTGATCATTACAGAGACTTTGAATATGCTAAGAATGAATGGAAAAACATGTTTTCTCTCAAAAATTTTTACATATTTTAGTCTCTTCAACTCATCATCTGGGTTTAAAATGACTTTTTTGTAGCAGTGGGTCTCCTAGTTTACAAGGGTTTTTTTAAACATTTTAAGCATAAATTATGGTTTCTGCATATTAATACTTCTATTAAGTATGTTCTGTTCCATAAGTCTTTATGTCATATTAATCTCATTAGAGCACTTCCTAAATAAAGTCTGAAGGAATGTAATTAACATGTGCCATATGTTTGTTTTTTCAACCTCTCTCCCATAGGGAAGAACGAGTGCGGTGGAATATTTTTCTTCTCATATAATATAATTAGACACAAACTATTCTGAACTTCTATAGAGGAAGGAAAGATATTACAAAGAATTGTCTTTCCCTGACACCAGAAGTTTTTAAAGTCTGTAAAAGCCTCTGGTTTACATTATTCAGTCCTCAGTCAGTCCCTGTCTGAAGCCTATTATTTCCTACACAGGTGAGCTGCATTGCTTTTGCCAGACCGATAAAGCTGGTGACCCTAGCTTACCTCAGAATTATGGGCAAACTTTTTTTATATTACTACCACTTTGAGATATATATAGATAATTATTTGCATTTCTTTACAATAGATGGAATCACCCGCAAAGTTCCAAACATTGCTAATTGAAGATCATAGCCTCCATGAACACTAAGAATATAAACAGTCTGTCTTTGTAGAATTCAGTCTACACTCACATCTTTGAAAAAAGTGCAGCCTAATCTCTACTTGGTTTAAGTCTTAAGTATTACATTATTCAGAAAAATATTCCCAAATGCAATAAGAAAATTTAAACAAGCTGGCCTGTGGTGTTTTGGTTACCTGCTTTAATTTAGAAGGTAAATGCTGCAATTTTTGTAATATAAAGAGTTCAAGACTCCACAGTTATTTTATTGAACCAGATGGACAAACCCACACTTACATTTATACAACATTGAAATGAACAGGAGAGCAGAAAGGTAAGAGTATTATACTCTAACCCTAAATGCAACACTGTTGGGGAGAAATTCAGCCATGATCTTATTTAAAGACTATTACAGCTGTGAGACTGTCACACGATGCAGGTATGTAATTGTGCTCTCCTATGTGCTGCTAACAAGGGTTAGCATGGAGCTAAAGTCTCGTAAGTTATCTCTTCCCCCAGACAGACCAACGCCAGATACCTAATTTCATAAAGTGGGAAATATCACCTAGTCCAAGTAACATTTTCTCAGTGTTTTTATATTGCTGCTCTGTTTCTTCTTCACCAACTTCAGCCAGTGATCCTTAAGCTAAATATTGAAAAGAAAACCCAATGTCTTTTATGAAAGGTTGCAATGCAGGAAATGTGAAGAAGGAAATACAGGAACTTAAGTGTTTGAAAATCCACCAGCTAGAATTGCTCTATTTGTTCAAATGGCTTTTTTCTCTATCCTTGTGTTTAGATCCAGCCCACAGTGGAAATCAATGAACTCTCAGAGCTGACATTTGCTTCCACTGTCGCCTGTAGACAGAAAACGGGTTGGAATTAGACACATCATTGAAACAGGCTAACATCCTCCCCTGGCTCATGTCCAAATGGGTTATTTGAACAAAGGCAGAGAATTGTAAAAACTGTTACTGTAAGAATAGGCTCATGACAATAGGCTTACTTGGATCTCCATCTTCCTCGGTATTTTTGTCTCATCTTGCTTTAATTCATTGCACATTTATTTCTTTAACACCAGAAACTGCTTTTTCTTTCTTTCTGTCAGCACTGCTGTCACTGTAACGGTTGTTCCCAAGCATTGCACATATTTTCATTTACAGCTAGGACCAAGGATTTTAGGACTGCAATTTTTGTTTTCTGGTCCTTCCTCAGAGAACAGTAATTTTTAATCTGATCTATAATGTTCTGGTACCTACAACAAATTAATATTAAATATTTTAGACTTAAATTTATTGCAGATCAGCACCTCCACTGGAAGAATTTCAGGCAGTGCAGAAAAAATGGTTTTTAAAACCATGGCTTTAGAGACTTTTCTATCCACGTTTATTCAGTTGTTTACCTTACTAATCTCGTTTACCCAGTTTACATAGTCATCCCTCTCCCTGCTATGCCCCTTCACCTGGTCCAGTTTAGTACAACCAGGCTTTATCAGTTTACCACTATTACTCTCATTTTCCATCTGCTTTGTTTTGCCACCAGAGATCATCTCATTATATCCATTGCAATTAAGCAATTGTTATTTCAACTCCTTGTCTTTTCTAAGCAATTGATTGACATTATTAGATACCAGCCATTAGCTCCTACTTTGTTTTTAACGATTATCCTCTGTTCCTGCCATGTTCTGATTGCCATCTAACTGCTGCTAATTATTTACCAGGAATCACTTATAACTACCATTCTTTCCCAATACCTATCTTTCGCCACTCAACTTTCAACCTTTTACTTCTTTGGAAATTGCATTGAAATTTTTTCAATAGCTACTCCCAATCTTTCGCTGCTGTCAGCTCCATGGATCCTTACCTGAAAAGCCTGTGCATTGCCATCTCAAATGAATGCAGAATGGAGTTTACTTTACCTGCTGTTGTCTGTATATAAGAATAGGACAAGTGATACAGTGAGTGTTATCTGGCATCAGGGGGGTTCTTATAAATGTATATAAATACCTAAAGGGAGGGTGAAAAGAAGAGGGAGCCAGGCTCTTTTCAGTGGTGCCCAGTGACAGGACCAGAGGCAATGGGCACACACTGAAACAAGGGAGGTTCCCTCTGAAGATCGGGAAACACTTTTTTACTGGGGGAGTGACCGAGGACTGGCACAGGTTGCCGGGGGAGGTTGTGGAGTCTCCATCCTTGGAGATACTCAAAAGCCGCCTGGACATGGTCCTGGGCAACTGGCTCTGGGTGGCCCAGCTGGAGCAGGGGGGCAGGACCAGATGATCTCCAGACGTCCCTGCCAACCTCAGACCTTCTGTGATTTTGTGATCAGCAGATATTAATAATCCTGCAGACCATCTCCAAAACCAGCACTTTTATCAGCAAACTTTCTCCCTTCCCTAAAACTTGTCACTCTTCCCCATGAAAAATAAAGCTCCCTAATTGCATCTCATTTCCAGTACCTTCTTCACCTTATGTTTCATTTTCTGACTCATTTAAAATACTTCAGAAATATTCATCATCTCAAAATATTGTTTTGTTCCCTTTTTGCAGGGTGAAACTCAGGCAGCTGGAGGTCAAGTGGAACGTAGTTAATGTGGCAAGAGTTTTCCACCTATTTCGTCCCCAGTCAACATTCCAGATATCAAACTATGTTCCTTTTCTACTTATTTCTTATTCCCCTTTGGCCCATTGGACTTGGTTGCTTGGAGGGCTGCGCTTTAAAGGTCTTCTTTCCTGACAATTATATAATACAGATTGCATTGGGTATTATAAAATGTAATACCTGGCAAATTGTGGTTTAACAGTTTGGGGTAAAGTCATGTAATTTCTTAGCTTTCTGATTCTGTCAAGACAAAAGGAAGGATGAGTGGAATCAAATCGTAGCAATGGTTAGGTTAGAAAGATACCTTCGATGTCAAATATACTTTCAGAAGGTTTTCTTTTTGATGGTCAACTCCATGGTGCATATAGAATATATAACTGAAGACAGGAACTTTTTTTCCTATGAGTGTCTCTGATGAACAAGAACAGTCTTGATAAATTCCAAAGAAAGTTCCTATAGAAAGTGCTGGTAATCAATTTTCTCATTTGTAATAACGCTGCATTACCTTTGACACTTTCAGACTGAGCTTTGTCAGTGGTTAGTTATTAATGGCAGGAAACTGAAGTCACAAGGTTTGGTTAAGACAGTAACACAGAGAGGAAATATGGCTAAAAACTGAAATGACAGGACAGAATTGCTAACTGTCACAGAACTGTAATGTAAAGCGAAGCGCAACAATGATTTTTCATCGTATTACTCAATATCTAACTGTAACATTCACATAGTGAAATTCTGCTCATTTTTTGTTTGCATGCGGAGAGCTCCAACATAGCACTGAGATATATCACAAAATAAAATTATCAAAACATATTAATGTTTCTTCCTACGCTTAATGTTTTTAATTTGAAATTGATTTCCCTCTGAATACAAATATGTAAACTTCAGTCCCTGCCTGTGATTAATTTCAAATTCTTTCTTTAATTGACAAAATACAGTGCAATAAAGCAGATTTTTGTGATGCATGGTAGTGGCAAAACATTATGCTATTAGTCATTTAATATGACTGACATATTTTCATTCAAACTTGGAAAAAACAAGTGTTCATGGCCAGGCATGAAATGAGGGGGCTCTGTGGTTCTGCAGAAGTTATGAGTCTGCGCCCTGGCAGAGCTCTCAACCTGAAAGAATACTTCAGGGTGATACAGAAGCAGAAAGAGGGAAAAGACCATAGAGCTGGAGATGTAAGATGTAGCCATAGAGCTTGGGTGTAAGATGTCCCCCCTTCTGTTTTTGTCTTTAAATAAAGAAGGTGTTTAGAAACTTTCTGCAAAGCCTCGATGTCTGAACATCGTGTTCTCCGTCTGCCAACTGATCCAGAGGTACATCATGAACAGCAGCCTTATGTCCGGGAGAATGAGGGAAGGATCTGGGAAACAAGCAAGAGCGTCAAGGAAGAACACTGTAATTTTAAAGATGACACATTTAAAATTAAAAGGTATTTCCTTTCAAAAAAAAAGGCATCTCTAACTAGAGTGTGTGACAAAACACAGGGACATGGTGAGGTACCCTGCTTAAACTCTGCCCACCCTCACTGGATTTCTACCTTCACGTGTTTCAGGTGAGACCAAAGATCCATACAGTCCAGTGTCTTGACACCAGTTAACAGCACATAGGAAGGAAAACATAGGAGAAAAGAATAAAGATGGAGTACTCTTTCCCCAGAATAATCTCACAATTTGGAAATCAGGAACATTCAGAGCCAGAGGTGATGTCCCGTATCTTGCTCTGAGTGGAGTTTTCTTCCAAGGATTTCTACAGTTGCCCTGTAAACTCACTTACATGTTACCATCCACAGCATCCTGTGGCAAGAATTTCCACAGTAGAGCAACATTTGCTATGAAGAACCACTTACTTTTCTCTTGTTCTTGCCACATGTTCAAAAATTTAATATCCTCTTCTCCACTGGAAGAGGCAGGGAACAATTTTTCCATGTTTACCTTTTCAAAGCTGCTCGTGATTTTGTAGACCTCTGTCATGTAGCACTTCAGTTGATTGCCAGGCTAAAGTTCACAGCTGTGCACTTTATTACATTGCCAAACACAGGACGGCAAGTGACCTGCAATCTATGCTGTGTTTGGTGATTGTTCTGCTCACCATGTGTGACCGAGGATAAGAACAGCTGGAAGAAGAACCCTACAGTTAACCCAAGAACAGCATTTGGTGGTATTTCAGCAACATTCTTCTATGCCGTTTTAGCAGCTAATAGGTTTAGTCAAAAGTATTAAAAAGTAGTATAAAGTGTACCTAGATATATTCCTTCCTGGCTTATTTTGGCCTTTATAGCTTTGTATTTTTAGAAAAAATCATGTGTTGATTGCATTTGGTATGAAATAAGATAAGAAATGGGAACACTGAGAAAAAAGCATAGGAAATGCTTTTCTGCCTTCCAGTTGGTATGCTTATAACACATCGATTGATATTAAAGCTGAGGTCCATGTAAACTTATGTCAAGGCCAGAGTGATGTTCCAAGCATGTAAAATGAAAACTACAGAAAAGACTCTTTCTCACACTGATTTCAGCTATGAGCACTAACTGTACTCTTACGGAAGACAGTTTGTGACAAATTTCTTGAAGTTGTCCACCATGCAGGAGCTTCTTTGGCTTCTCCCTTCCCATCCCACTTTTTTACAGACAACTTATTGCTGATTTCTTCTAGAAAAAAAATAATACTGCCTTTTATTACTTTCTTTCTGCACAAAGAACAAGCAGAGTTAATTGCAAGAATAAAAAGTATAAATCTCCTTTTTATTTTTGCATGAGACAGCAAATGACTCCCATTTGCTGAAAAAATGACAATGCTGTGGGCCAAATGGACTCCAACACAATATTGATTAGGACTATTATAGCCCATCAAGGAATAAATGGGACAGCAATTTCAAAAACGCTCTTGTATTTTGTGTGATAGAAAGAGAAAGACAAATGATTTGACACAGAAACAGCCAAAGTAACTGGCAACGCAGACGAAAATTACGGACATTAATATGGTTATGATATGGCCAAGGAAACTATGAAGAAGAGATTTACAAATAATTTTATTTAGTTAATTTATTCTTATATAAGCATTTGCGAGAGGATTAATTAATACATTGGAAAACACTTCTAAAGAAAGCTGAATGAACATTTAGAGGGTCTGTCCAACCTGCTGGACTATTCCCAGCTCCTCCAGAGCTGCACAAAGCCTTCTGCCTTCTCTTTTCACGCGCGCATCATCCTGCAGGGACCATAACTTTCATCAACATTCAACGGTACCATGCTTCCAGAATTGCCTCGGCTTCTCCTCTGCTAACAAGTTTCATGATGGCTGTGCGGTGAGCCGGGCCTTCGGCCGCACCGCTCCTCCTCCTGCTCCTTCCCGGCTGTCCCCCCCAGGCTGGCGGGTGCCCTCAGCCTCCACTCCAGCCTGGGCTGGGGGGCCCGCTGGGCACGGGCAGGAGGTGCTGGTAGGTTGGAAGGACCCAATGCCTCGTGTCTGGAGCCCAAAGCTCCAAGGGGTCAGCGGCACGAGCAGTGGCCGAGGCCTTTTCCCAGCGGTAGATGACGCTTCCCGCTCAGAAGTCGACACTACCTTAGGCTGGTTCACGTTAAATTCAGTGACAGACAACAGTTCACAACATGGGGAGGGATATTTCTTGCAGCAGGCACCACTAATGCAGTCGAGCCCGCTCCCTCAAACTCTTACCTTATTTGCGTCAGCATTGTGGGGACTGTTGCCTGTTAGAGGCTTTTTGATTTCTGCTTAGTACAACTGTAGTCACACATGTTGTAAATTACTTTTCTATACTTGCTGGCGGTTCTGTACTGCTCTGCTTCGGATATCGATGCAAACTGCAGCTGTGTCACTCATTTGCGCCTTGCCTCCACCATTCCCTACAAGGAGGTAGCACTGCCACTACCACGTACTTCTTTGCACCATCTGAGATCAGCAGCTGTGCTTATTATTGCAGAAAAAAAGACATCGTTGTTCATCTGTATTACCGTCTGATAAGATTTGTGCAAAACATCTAAAAAGCTGCTCCAGTTTAACAAAAGCCTCAATCTCATTTATTTCTCTCTAATTATTATTTTATCCCTTTTCAGCACACTACTAATTCTCTGAAGTAGCATGGCAGTTTGCATATAACAAAGTATTATATTTATTATTATGGGCATAGGAGGGTCTGTCCATTAAGAGTATACTAGCTCTGTGTAACTGTCAGCCTTGCCCTGTTCCACAGCAGCAGTCTTAAGTGTAAATTATTGGAGATGATTGGAGTATGAACTATTGCTGTCCATCTTCTCACAGAACACAGTTTGACTCTGTGTTTTCATCAAGACTGCTGTGGCAAATAAATAATGATATTAGTTTTGGTGATGATGACACCAAATGATGACAGATTTTCTTTCCACAAAAGGGAGTAGAAGTTCAAGATAAATACTTCTCTTGATCTAAAAACAAGTGCTGCTGTTAGCTACTTTCCCTTCAAATCAATATGACTGATACCATATAACCAGCTAAGAGCTGAAGATACAATCCAAGAGGTGCTGGGCTTTATACCTTTTTTAGATATTGGTTAAAAATCAATAGCATTTGGAATTATATTACTTAGAAAAGGACAGCCAGTAAAGAACAAAGCCAGGGTCTGCATAACAACCATAGCAAAGATTTGCTGGATCTCCTTAGAATAGCTGAGACAACACTGCTGCTAAGCTCTGATTTCATGAATACCCAGGGAGGGCCGACAAGTTGTTTGGATTATAGTTTACAGACACATATGTACACATGTTTTTGGACACTTTTAAAGATAACCACCTTCTTACAGTGTCACTTGAAAATTATAAAGGAAGCTAAATGCTGGCTCAGTAATTTCGGTTAGGAGATACAATTCATAAGGAGGTAGAAACCATTCAGACAACATCATAGGAAATAAATAGCACAGAAAGATTTTGGAGCAATGTGATAAGATACATGGAAAAAGAGTTAACAATTGGCAATATGACTGAGACACAAAATCCGTATCTACTCCGCAGATAGGCACAGAAGATCTAGGAGGTAGTCAATGCTCTTTGCCTAAATTAAATCTCTGATAAATTCTATAGAAGAAGCTACTTCTAGACTGATCTTACCATCTTACTACTAAGACCTGACCATCTTAGCCCAGAAAGGCATTTCAACCTCTCTAGAAGACAAACACGTGGAGCGCTACGAGCTTGGCAATCGCCTCTCCCTGCAAAGCGACTGCGCCTGGGCTGCAGAAGGTGACCAGAGCAGTTCAGAGGACAGCACGGGGATTTCCAGGTCGCACTTCCCCTTAAAGCGGCTAGGCTACATGGTACTGCTCTACTGTGGCCTCCGCCGAGGTGGAGGCAATTCCCCCTTAAATCCCCTGTGCCGAAGAATTACCCCAAGCAGACTTTTGGTGGTTGCGTTCAGCAAAGGGCTTGTGCCACAGTGGTCTTCTGTAACTTTGTTGTACCTGAAGGATAGAGTTAGAAGGAATACTTCTGAATTCTGCCTAAAGAGAGGAGTTGGGAAAAGAGACTTTAAATCTGAATCATGAATTAATGACCGACGTTGTGCTTTCTGGAACGAGTAACCCAGAGCTGGAATCGCCAGCTTTAGAGCTACTCAAAACCTGCATGGCTAAGGCGCCAAGCAACCTAATCGGAATTTAAGTTTGGACTGAACTTCAAAGCTAGCCCTACTTTGAGTGGAGGTTGGATCAGGTGGCCTCCAGAAGTCCCTTCCAAACTAAATTATTCATGATTCTAAATGTAATTTCTGGGTGGTAAAAAGATTATATTCTTTTAACACACACTTTATATATCTTTAGTGTCAAGGTTAGTAATTTCTGGCTCAGTTAGAAAAGTCTTTGTGGTTAATTAAGAACTGGCTGGGGAGCTATCTTGGGCCTTCCCTCAACAGACCGGACAGTTTGAGCCTTTAACAGAGATTTTTATTGGTTTTCTTTTTCTTCTCACAGCTGCTATTCCAGGCATTAGAATTGAATTGTAACTTACAAAAGAGATAAAAAAATAGAAATCAGAATTTTAAATAATGTTTTTTTTCCTAGTTGCTAGTATATTATAAACTAGTTGCTAGTTTAATAATTGCTTCTCCCTCAAGAAAACAGCCGCATTACAGCTGATGTCATAAATTTACCAGTTTTCCAGTTGCTCATGAAGTGTTCAGAGGGAACAGGAGAGGGAAAAAAAAGAATATTTTGGAAAATATCTTTATAGAATGTATCAAATCGTTCTTATAGTTTCACCATACAAAATACAAGGGCACAAAAACTTTCCCCTCTTTCTTCTTTTTAGCACCTGATTGTCTTAAAGAAACAATTCATTTATCAATTTCCCCCTTCAACCTAAGATGCCTTTTCTCTAATTTTGTACTTTTTTTTTAAAGCATGGACTTTGCTCTTTATCTCAAATGTAGACTGACAACCTTTTGGGTTAGTGAGTTTAATTAAAGACGGACTGAATTTCTCCTTGCTTCCTTACTAAATGACTATTGAATGGCTTTGTCTGGGTGTGAACCTTATCTGCTCCTTTACTTTCTCATGCTTAATCAATCATTGCCTGAGTGTAAATGCTGAGAATGGCACGTGTATCCATCATTCTGCTAGTGCTTAACTACATGGGCTCTGAAATGCTGGAGGAAGAAAACAAGTGACATCCAAGTAATATCTATTTTACAGTCTCTCCCTTTGACAAATATTAATTACCTGCACAACAGTTTGCTCTCTAGTTGATGGTATCTCCAACCTGGGGTCAGATCTTTTCCTCTGCTAGAGTGAAGTAGGGTGAAATTCCACTCAACTTTCAACAAGATTAAATGAAATGAGTGCTCAGGGGAGAGGTGGGATGCAAGAAGTGATTATGAATTGCAATATTTTACCAGTCAAGTTAAAACCAGAAGCAGTGCTCTCAACTCTGCATGATGTGTCTGCTCTGCTCTTAGCAAACCAGACAAATGAACTGGTGCGCCCCACGACAAGCAGTGCAGAAATCCCTCCTCTTCCCCTCACGTGGGCTTCCTTGCCCTGCCACATTCCAGTGCTCCGGCACTCTCTCGGTAGAGTGTGCTTATGTTGGATTTTGCAGTTAGTTTTCCTTCCCATTAACATTTTAACTCCTTTTCTCTCACCTGGTAATAAGAAACACATTCATAATCCCAGATAATCTAGACTGCAGAGTCAGTTCTTTCGCAAATGTAATTTGCATGATTAAACTAGTGGTTGAGTTTTGCATGGAATAAGTTTACAAGCGCTGGTTCTCCACGTGTCCTACATTTGCAATCACAACTTCTTAGCTAAAGAAATGGTTACGTTTGTAAACAATTCCAGCAAGTGGTGCAACATGGAACATCTGATGAATGTATTGATTTCATTTGTAATTGTCATACATCCTGTTTGGAGAACTAATGTTTGGTTTTGTTGAGTATCATCCTAATTATTTGATTCACTTCTATCTTTCCAAACATTTGTAATCATTTCAGCTTTGGAAAGTCTCCTAATAATTATCCCTTCAGGTCATTGTAAACTGTAACGTGGAAAACTCTGAATAGTACTGGACCCAGAATGACTTTTAAGGAACCTCCACAAATATCAGTTTGGTCTTTAAGTGCTTTCTTTAACCAATTTTGTATTCTTCTGATCTGCAAACTTCTAATTTTCATATGTTGTACCCTGCAAAACTGCAGAAAATGTCTTGCTAACATTAATAATCCATAGTTGTGTTATTATTATAACATGAATTATAAACTTTTGTATCACACTTATTTTTTATTACTCACCAAGGCCATTATGAGTCTCCTTGTAAGTGAAGTATTTTATCCTGAAGACCAGAAATTGGCTTGAGCAATCACTCACTCCGCCGAAGACCCTGTCTCTTCGGGGGACATCCTTAGGCACTGTAGGTTGCCTGCTTTAAAAAATACATTTAGACTGAACCAATCATTCATATGATTTGTTTCAGAGACTGACTGAAAAACTTAGCTGTTTCTTGGATGTAATTTGTGAAATACATCAGGTGATATCATTAGAGCTGCTGAACTGGACAAGCCTTTAGGTTTTTCTGGCATGCATACCTGACAAAGGTATTAAGCATTTGTTTTTTCAGAATACTGTATTTAGTGACTATAATGCAAAGCTCCTTTCCCTCTTGTAGTCATATATTTACTGTTTCTCCTCTTCCTTTTTGTTTTTTTGTTGGGGGTTTTTTTTTTGGCCTGTTCTAAATCCATCGGTTATTTCTTTTTGTCATTCACTTGTGCTACTTCTTTCCTTTTGCTAGTCTTATAGTTCATTAGGCTATCTTCTTGCCACTTTTTTTTGCACATTGTACTCATTCAGCAAGAAAACACTTTTTCTCCATCCACATTATGCATTGGTAGAAGTTTTCCCATCAGCCTTCCCAGCAGATGGCTGTTCATCTGCAGCATTTCCTTATTATTTCTTTGGACACCAAGATTTGCTGAGTCTCTTTGACTGGACGATGGCAATTATTGGTGGTGGCCATATTCCTTCCTCCATTCTTCTCCCTTCACTTTGTTTAAATGAAAGCAATGATTATGATCTCGCTGAATATTGTAGCTGCAGACCGAAAATGCGATGTCTAGCACAATTGGGAGAAATGCTGTCCCCCTCCCACAAGCAAATACAGGCTCATTTCAAGTTTTGCTCAGTACTGGAATAAAGTGAACAAAAAGAGTATTCCCATAAAACGTAGGAAAGCGTTTGTATTTTTATTTCCTTAGAGCCTCTTCTGATATGAGTCTGCCTATTTGTTCCCTCTAACATGACATGGTTCTGTCCATGTATTTCTTTTCTCATGTCCTTGCTTTTATCTTTGCCAACATGGAGGATTTATTAGTTTGACTAAAAATAACAAATACGAGCTTTTAGCTCAGCATGAAATGTTTTTCTCTCCCTTGAGAAAAAGTACAGCTCGCTCAGCCTTTCCCACAAAATGAATTCCCCTCTGGGACTGCATTCTGGCCAGTGATGTGTAGATTTACAATATATCATGTTTGAAACTACCAGCAGCCTGTATTTGGAAGAAAGGACGTTATCTTAGGAAGAAGGAAGCTCCATCCTCTTTCTGTTCCAGCGATGGGAGAGGCAGGGGCACGGCTGCCCTCGTCGCGCCGGGAGGGGCTGTGCCTACGCTGCGGATCGCAGACTCACAGGACATCCCCCTCCACACCAGCGTAGGGACTAATGGCCCCCTTACGGCCCTCCCCTCGTTTCCTGGTGAATGTGCATACAGTGGCACCGAAGTTTGGAAATGGGACGGAAAGCAGAGCACGTGAGAGCCAGGCCTACAAAAAACTCCGTGTTAGGAAATGGAGGAGACTCAAAGATTAAGTTTTGTTTGTTCTCTACTACTTACTATGAAGTGAAAGAAATTAATTGAGCAGAAGTGATTGCTCATCTGAGACCTTCATAAGGCTTAAATCCTTGGAAAACCCATTAAGTGTCACTGTTTAGGAATGTTGTACTATCCTCACTTCACAAATGGGCACCCAGGGTCCAGTCAGCCTGTATACTGAGGGTTTCTCCCCCTGTAAGTGACAGCAGGGGAGGGGAAGCAAGGAAAAAAAAAAAAAAAGTCCATACCTAAATATCACCCTGACACGGAATCAAGATGCAACTCGGTTGGACAAGAGGGTTTGGGAGCTGGGAAGTGTTCCCATGTCCTGCAGTTTAGGTATAACCTAAGAGTAAAATCTATAGCTTCAAAGGACCTCCCTCCCTCTGCCTTACTCGCTGACTCCAGAGGCTCTTTCCAACCTCAGCAATCCTCTAATTCTGTGAAGATGCATAACCCAGCCAGATGGAAAGCACGTGGAGAAAAACGGGGCTTTTGTTTCAATTCCTTTGCCTGCCGATTGGCTTAGAGACTCAGCGTCTTGATTTCTTTCTTCATTCTCAGACAAAATCAATGTTTTAATTATTTAAAACAAAAAAAAAGCCCCAACAGAATAGCTTCCAAAAGTGATCTTGAGCAACACACTGTGGCGCCGAACAGCCTGCTATTTGTCTCTCAATATGTGGGAGATATGGGTCAACTTTTTACTTTTAATGAGGCACAATGGTGATCTAAGCCCAGAATGATACTCTAGACATTGGTTTATTGCATAAAAAAAAGCACACAGCCATCCCAGCAAGTCTTGTTCTGCAGTTGTTCATTTCTGTAAGGCAGGTACGCTTTCAACACGCCAGTCTTGGTTTGAGAATATCACCTATGCACAGACAAAAGTTAAAAGTGCCATGTCTCCCTGGGCTTACAACTCTGCAAGGATTTATGAATGTTGGCGACGCCTCAGTGTTGCATTTTGCCATTATTTTCTTTTCAAGTCTGGTCTGGATGCTGTATGTAAACTCATGCAATAAATCTGTAGCAGAGTAAGGAACATGTCCCTTGTGTCAGATCCTAAGTGAACACCCTTCCCTCTGAGACATCCGCCCAGTTTGGAAAGAGAATTTGCCCACCACAAACCTTGAGAAGGAAGCAAGGGTACAGCATACCAACCACAAGGAAATACACCACGTTTCTTGGTTCTCCTTTGAAACACTTAACTCTGAACAAAGTCATATTGTTCTGAAGCAACTGCCTAGATTAAAGAGCATTTTCTTCCACACTTTATAACCATGCCTTTTTCCCACTGTGAAAATAAACCAAATTTTCCTGCTTGTCTCATGAGATCTTTGGATGATGACAACAGGCTGCTCTGTAAACAGCTGTCCCGGTGCCTGGTGAATTAGAAGAATTTGGAGGTACTTCAGTGACAATATCTACATACAGGATAAGAAATTCACAACCGTATTCTTTAAGGTAAAACTGACAGTGAAAAAGCCATTCAGCTCCAAGAATGGAAGTAAATTAGTTTCTGTGGTAGCTGCACTACAGCTGTTGTAGATGCAACACAATTAAAGTCTGAGTTAGAATTTTTCCATATTTGTACTTTGTTTTCATTAGGATTTATGTTTGCTCTGCTGAGTTTGTTTTAAGTAAGTGCACACGTATGGAATAAAAATAATCTGTTCAGTCGATTTGCCTAACAGGTTTAGTCAGTCTGTCGAAGGATGTCCAGCAGCCTTTCTGAAGTTAAAAGGAGGAAAGAAAATATTAACAAAGGACATTTTTTTCCCAACTTTTTTCCTAAAACAACTTCAATAATAATAATCTATTTTAAAGCATTTCTTTGTCACTTATTTCATTGTTTTGTTTCCCTGATGGTTTGTACATCTCGGGTCTCCATCCTTTGTGAGTTCTTCTGAATAGTGGTGTTTGTCTGATTTTGCTTCCACAGTCTTCTAGATAAAAAGAACAAAGCAGAGACTCTTTCTCGGCTCCTCACACTGTTATTGCTTCATTATCTACATAGATTAGGGGAAACAAGAGCTCTCCGTTGCTTACAGCATGGGAAACCTCCATTCTTCAGCCATCTTACTGAGTATAACTACATCTGCAGCTGCATTCCCCTGAAGAAAATTGGAAATACTATCTGAAATGAAGAAAACAGACTTGTTTCTTGTTTGTGTCCCCACAGCATACGCCTCATGCTGTACATAGCATGCAACCAGGAGATCTGGCAGCAAAAGAGCTAATTCCTAAGAGAAGCTTTGTGCCATTACGTCACTGAAAGGCTGGACAGTCAGCGGGACAGTGCTGATGTTTCTGGCTGCTGTTCTTGGCTACCGCGTAACTACTCCATCTCTTCTCCAGTACAAAGCAGTCCAAGCTGGCTTAGTTACAAGTGGAACATTTTCCATGCAAAGACGTTCCTCGTATCTGTGCCCCAATTTGCCCTCAAGCCAAGTATGACTATCAGCAGCGGTGCCCGGCTGACCCACACCACCTCCAGCAACCACCAGCTCTTAGCCCAACCGTAGAAAGGCTCTACTTTATTTTTCAGTAGGTGCTCCGGTGGCTTGTAAACATGAGTCCCCCCCATCTACTCTTAGTTTTGCTTCCTACTTCTACTATCTCCCTTGACATTGCACATCTGCCAGAAGACACAGATTTAATCCCAGAGCTCTCTTCCTCTTCCCATTCTCTGTATAACCTCTCATCTCCAGGTGTTTCAAAAAGTCATGTATTTGTTCATCAGCACAAATCAGCAGTCTCTTTGTCTTGGCATTGACCCAGGGTGGGAAGAGAAGGGAAACCATTCTTTACACTGGTTAATATAAGACATCTTTGGAGGCCAGTCCTGCTCGGATGCTTGCATATAGCACATAATATCACAAGCCAAAAGGCAAACGAGTGGAGGAACCTGTTAAAGGTGTCCTGAACGGCCGTGGTGGTACCTATCGGCTCTCCATAGGCTCCAGGCCTGGGCGGATGAGCCTCTGAATTAGTGCTCTTACATCAGCTCCTCAAATGGTCTCTCGTGTTCATCAGGAGTAACACCTCTCACACATGTATTGCCACAATGTTGTCCTGTCCTTTAATTAGCACTGTGGCATTGAGTAAAGCTGTAGGGGTTTACTCCCCTGGCAGGTTTAGGTGAGCTGAGCTCAACCTGGAAAATCCTACCTTTAAAACACCAACACGGTTTTAGCATAAATAATAAACTTGTACTTTCCTCTTACAAATTATCAGCTTTTCTTTTTTTTTTTCCTTTTTTTAAAAAAAATTTATTAGCAAAAGCCAAGCTGTGCAGCAAAAGTGAGTTCTGAGGTACTCTGTATATTGAGAAAAAGCATTTTAAATCAGCCTGATGCTTCCTGCTTACACAGACAACAACGCTGTGCCCAGCTCGTATGCGTGGGAAAGTACCTTCAGAGAAGCTAATTAGAGGGCTATCTGTGCATAGACTACATGGCACTCTGGAGCGCTCTCCCGGGCAAACCTACTGGGTGGATGGTTGAATTCAAATGTCCTCCAAGGTGCCAAAAACCAATTAGTGCTGGACTTCGGCACAAGCAACTGTGAAACACTTGCCAGAATGCAATGGGATTTTTACCACAGAACCTAGCAGTGCTAAATCTGCTATAATGTTAATCATGTAAAGTAAAAAGTAAGCTGGTCTGTTCTGAGTCCTCCTCTCAGCCCCAGTGTGTGTTACACATGGACAATATTACATTAAAAGAGCCTGGCAGAACAGAAAGGGTAGTTTTAACCTAGTGCCATAGCAAGAAATTGCCTCACCGTACTGTTTAAAGAAAGTGTCAGATATGACCTTAAGTACTACTTTCCTCAAAAGCTGCTCAGCAGTGGGAGTCACTGTTTTAGTTACCTTTCTTTTTTGCCATGTTTGGAGGGATACCATAAGTGAAAACCAATCAGATGTACCAACTACAGTTCTTTTATCATAAGAAAAGAGACAAAACCTCTGCTGCTGGCTTCCTCTACACACTAAAATTCACAATTTGGAGAGTGAGTGATGTGCTTTCTGAGAAGGGACCTGCTTCTCCACCTAAGTTAATGTTGAAGGACATGTTATTCAAATTAAGACCTGGCTTCTGGTTTGTGGTGTAACGGCGCAGTTTGTAGTGAGTCAATAGAAGTCCATTTAGCGTTTGTCAGGTCCTCTCAGCTATTATGTATAAAACCCAAATGAAAGGATCATAAGTAAGACCGATAAAGTCAAAAGCAGTATTTAAATTCAGTTAATCAGTTGTCTGAGAAGCTGCCTTGAGTCAGCAAACTGAATCTACTCTAACCCTCTACCAAGGGTTACAGTCCGAGTTATTTTGCTGTTCAGCAGGAGACTCTGCTGCTATTTAAAACAAAATGACATTTTAGGATTTCCTTAGATCATTAGAAGAAACAGGTGTAATCAGTGGGTTTAGGCAGGTTTTCTCTGGCTCTTTATACCTCGGTGACGGTATTAAGGTGATACCTTTACATTGCAGAGGTAACAGTGAACCAGCCGGTAACATTTCACGATGCTGCCAGGCGGGTTCCTTCTTCGTCTTCTTTGTTTACTTGAAAAAGGCAGAGGACAGCAAAGCAGCTGAAGGTGAAATACGAGAAGAGCGCTCTGCTTCATCCAAAGACAATTTACCTTCCTCCTTCCATAGTTTCAGAGGAGAGAGAAGACCTCTCCAGGGCTCGCCGCCGGCTGCGTGTTAGCGGCAGCTCCTTCGGTTCGTGTGCGTGCAGGGGCACCCGCGCCCGCGGCAGGAACCCTGGAAAATCCCTTCCCATTTCAGGTCTTTCCTCTATTCTCTACTTTTCCTCGGATAGTTATTCAGTTGAATTAGCTTTTAACAGAAGTTCAGATTCTGTTTCAAGTCAGTCCAAACATGCCTGTTTTTATAAATAAGT
The DNA here is from genome assembly GCA_027564655.1 of Leptodon cayanensis. NCBI lineage: Eukaryota > Metazoa > Chordata > Aves > Accipitriformes > Accipitridae > Leptodon > Leptodon cayanensis. The sequence goes on from JANXJC010000029.1 coordinate 973,350, forward strand.
CATTCCAAATGCAGTGTCTGAATTTTCAGTGTTCTCAAAGCAATTCTTTAGCATAAACAGTCCCCGCGGACATACAAACAGTTCTTAACAATTCAGAAGAGGAGACTGTTGTCTGTCTTATTTTTGAAGGTCTGTTGCATAAACAATGCCTTATAGCCAGCTGATCCTCAAGTGAATATAAATATTCTGCATTCAAGTAGGTTTTCCTTTAATAATTATTGAGAACGTTAACATTGTATTAATAATAATAGTAACAATGACAAACATAATATTAATAAAGTTTTTATAGTTCTAAAAGAGTATTTTTGGAAGATGGATATATCTTCTCCTAAAAGTTTCCTAAACCTTCATTGTGTTTGTAAAAACAATCATTTTCCAACAAGAGTATTCTTAAATCCTTGGTAAGGCTCAGTGAATTTTTTTGTTGTTATGGAAAGAAGGATGGGAAAGTAGAAATGAAAGACTTCTCTCTCTCCTAGGTTTGGATGGCATTGAAAATCTGAGTGCTGGACCCTTTGAGATTCCCTGAAAATGATTTCTTTGTGTTCATTAAGAAGGGAGAGAGGCTTTTTGCAACAGTATCTTTCTTTTCATTAGCATTTCTTGCATGTTCTCAACAGTTCTTCAGCAGCTACACTCACAGTTTACAACTCAAAAGCCTGGTGAAACATTCTTTATGGGGATTTGTAATAGCTAGCATTCAGTGCTTTCTTTCCAATATGATATAAAAATATTTGGAGTATTATAGCATATCAGAAATTCTGTAACTGCATTCCAGAGCCTACAGCTGGACCTAGAATTAATAAATAAGGATTTGGAGACAGGAAAGCTACTGGCACTGGAAACATTAGGAGAGCGCATATTTTGTACAGGTTTCATTAATTAGCTTGAACAATTTGCTTTGAAAAGCAAGCAAACTATAAATAAATATAGGCTGTTTTTTTCCCAATAGCATTTATACATATCTATTCCTTCAAATTTTCTAAAAGCGTAGGAGAGTCTGTAGCCACCTGAACTTAATTGAAATAATTTTTGTAACTACTCTTCTGGCAGCAATACGAAGCTTTATAATTTGCAATCCCTTCTAATTTGCAAACTCTCACACAGCAAAGAGACCACAATTTGGTTCCTTGTAAAATCTCAATTCAGTTCCTTGGTGTTAATGTTTATGAAACTCTTTAAGTGCATGAGCAGATACTGCTTTGTCCATGCCGTTTCAGCTGCATAAGGGCACGGAACAGCTGATGCTTAATTACTGATGAGCTACTTGGCTCTTTTCATTTTGCAGAGTATGGCCCCAGGCCTTATTTACTGCACAACATTCAAATCCTGCTAAAGGATAGAAATATTAACTTCTTCATAGGCTCTTCCATTACAGTTGTCACTGTTATCTCTGAATATTCCCACGAAACTCCTGAGAGTTTATTATCCTCACTTTTTGGCTGGAGAACCAGGGCACGGATGCATGAAGGTGAAAAATAACCATTAATTTAAAGTGGCCAGTTTGAGACTCCAGGAGCCTAACTTTTCAGAACATCACCGCATAAAGCAATGTGTGTTCAAGACCCCCAAACCACTGACTTGTCACTGTGAATAGCTCTGGTGATAGAAACAAAAATGAAATCCTATCTCCTAGAACAGACGCTTCTCTTGAAACCGCACTTTTTGCAAACATAGTTCTATTTCAGTACTCACTGAAATTTCATTTTGAGAGGAGGACTGAATTTTGAGACTATGAAATGCCTATTTGAGGTTTGATTTTTTTTTGTGGTGCTTCAAATGTTTAAAAAAGTGATAGACTTCTTGCACAATAGTGCAATCTAAAAAGTAACTACTCTGTTTAAATAATCTGAAATCGCTTGTTTGATACAAATTGGCCAATCAGAAAATACCTAATCTGAGGAATATATGTTGATTTTGAACAAATCTGTATTTCAAAATCTTCAAATTCTTTAAATAATAGAACTTCTCGCAGTCTGAGTTGTGCGTACTTGGCACTTCTGCAAATGAACCAGCACGAGCCCAGCTGTACTGATGCTTATCAGTAGATAATAAACACAACCAGGGAACACCTGTGAGAAGTCTGGGTGAATGACCTGCCCAGGATCCCACTGAGAACTTTTGGCAGATGTACCTTTAGAATCCAGTCTCTTGGGTGGGTTTCAATATCCTCAGCCAGGAGACCATTATTCATTCTTTTCCCCCAATTCCTTTTCCATTCTCTCCACAACTTTCAGCTTTTGCTACAAATGAAGCAGGGACTCTTAAAAAAATATGCCTCTTTCATCACCCCTGCCCCCCCAATTCATCCCAAAAGTAGACTTTGGTATGCAAAGAGAGAGTGGAATCCATTGGAAAAGAGAAAAACGTAATCTCACCATTCAAATTCTTTTCATGTTGCTCACGTACAGGGCTGATATCCTCAATGAGCCAAGGAAACACTGTTTAGATAAAAGTATTGAAAAGCAGATGGAAGACTTATTAGAAGACTGGGTCCATCATCTGGGCTTTAAAGAAGGGTGGAGTTTGGTGCGGACGAGTGCCAACTGAAGTAGGATCAATCAGCTATAAAAAAATAAAATGAGGAGTGTTCCCGACCCAAGTCCTTAGGACCTCATGCCAGTTCCGTGCCAACCTGCGCTCCTCAGACTTAGCATCCTGACTCCAGTTTGATGGCCTAACCGCTCCCACTTCACCGGTACGCAGGGTCCCCATCACAGGCCTGACCCACACTGCTGGCAGCAGGGACATTGATCCCCCACTGCCTTTTCCACAATACTGGCCCAGTATTTTGTCCTCCCCTGAGTGCTCACAGCTCTCACCAGCACAGGTTGCATGTTGTCAGGTTTGTTGGGCAAGCAAATGAAACCCCTCATGAAAATGTTGTTGCTCTTCCCAAACCATATTTCAAGCCCTTACTCCAAAACATGAAATGAGTGGAATATTACAAGCCAACATATTGATTATTCCTAAGGGAGAAAAAAAAATACGAATTTTTCTCTGGCCACAGTTCCAAATGTCCCAAGGTTGTTTTGTCTGAAGCAGATCCTGGATGGACACTTCAGCTTATCTGTAACCAAAGGGATGGACAACTGAATTGGAAGGTAACTTCAGAGCTATCCTGTGCTCCTAGCAAAACTTTATCAAGCTCTCTGTTCCTGCCTCTCAGAGCTTCTTAAAGAGGTATTTCTACCTTCACATACTGTAAGTAATTTAACTGAAGTGGGAGAGGTGTGTTCATGAGCAATTAGAAAATGTGGGTTGTAAACAGTGTGACGCTGATGGACATGCTGGAGACAGAAACTGGAAATACAACAATCATATCATTTAATGGTGACTCCCCTTATCTTGCTCTCTCCTCCTCATGGTAGAATGAAAAATGACATTTTTTTTTTCCCTCTGCCCTGGTTTCAGCTGGAATAAAGTTAATTTTCTTCCTAGTAGCTGGTACAGTGCTGTATCTTGGATTTAGGATAAGAAGAATGTTGACAACACACTGATGTTTTAGCTGTTGCTGAGCAGTGCGTGCACTAAGCCAAGGGCTTTTCAGCTTCCCATACTGGCCAGGCAGCAAGAAGGCTGGAGGGGCACAAGGAGTTGGGAGGGGACACAGCCGGGACAGCTGACCCCAACTGGCCACAGGGACATTCCACACCGTGTGATGTCATGGCCAGTATATAAACTGGGGGGAGCTGGCTGGGGTGAGCAATCGCATTGTGCATCACTTATTTTGTGTATTATTATTATTATTATTATTATTATTATTATTATTATTTTACCTTCCTTTTCTGTCCTGTTAAACTGTCTTTATCTCAACCCATGGGTTTTACTTTTTTTTTTCCCAATTCTCTCCCCCATCCCACTGGTGGGGTGGGGAAGTGAGCAAGTGGCTGCATGGGGCTTAATTGCCAGCTGGGGTTAAACCATTACTCCCCCCCCCTCACTCCTTATTCATTCCTGCAAGCCTTTCCTGAGCTGCTATCCCTCTGTATGTGTGCAGCAGGAACGAAAAGAGGTAATATTCACATCGGAAAGAATCAGCAGGACCCAGCTGAACTCTGCAGCCCCTTTAATTGACTTACGTTGTAAGATGACTAATTCTTGGTCTTAATGTCTTGTTGAATACACAAGTCTGTTTAGTGGATTCCTTTTCTTTCTTGTAACTATTGTGTCACAGAGAACATACTTTGCTTTCCACTTAATTTACAGACTGGACAGCAAGTGAATGTTAATATATCGCTGCAGTTCACCACCCATAGTTCAGCTCCTTCAAAGGCAGGCCTTTCCAAAAATAAGGTAGCTTCTCATATATCTTGTTTGCAGTTTTATGGTATATCCCAAGGCTTTCTGAAATAATGGTAGTATGTTATTCTTCAGCCATCTTCTTATCCTTGACGGTTTCCCATGAACTGAATAAATGTTTGCATAAGCAATAAATTTGCTTATTTTTTCCCATGCATTTCTGAGTACTTCTGCCTGCTCTGTATACTTTCTGGATGAAGTGACCCATCAATTTAAATGGCCTCTAATCTCTATCATTCACTCACTTTACAGTTAACTTATGATCATATTCTTCATATACCGTCCTTGGAAGTCTAGTCACTGATTTATGAAACTTTAGCCTTTATCTTTTGCTGGAAAAAATATAAAATAAATGTTTACTGTTTCTAAATCCTTGGCAACATCATAACAGTGATAAAGACAATGTTTTTGCCAGTCTCTGCCTCCCATACACACACTTCACCAAAAAGTAATGTGTGCTTTCCAGTCCCTTAATACAATAGCAATTTTGTCTTTTGGAAAATATCATTGGCTTTCATCATGCAGGTTCAGTTCCATCCTCTAGTTAATCTATTATTCTTACAGAGCTATATGTCTAGGTAGCATAATGAATACATATATCTATCAAAAATTTGGTTTTGTTATGGAAGAAAAAGAACCTGGTGTAGGATTTGATTTTTCATGCTATTTAATGACTTAAAACAGCATATAAAGGACTTGCGCTACTAAGTACATGGCATCATTCATTACCAGAAAAGGTTTTGTACTCACTCCAAAGGAAACTGATTCTCTCATTCAGAAAATCTGCATGCTCAGGTGGATAATTAAAGCTGGGAAAGGTGTAACATTAGACATTTGTTTTATAGCTAATCTGATAGGACCATGTATACTTAATATTTGAAAGGAATATTCTGTAGTGTCTCTTTCAGCACCTTCAAACTACCCCAAGGCTGCTGTAATCCTCTTCTAAAAGACAGTAACTGGAGTAGATCAAAGTCCCTGTAACCAGCAAAACTAGAAATTATATCAAGACATAATATTTTTAGAAGAAACTCAAACAATATAGATGAAGTTTCATTTGTTTTTATTTCCCAGCCTATTAAAATATTTTTTATAATTTTAATATTATTCTTCCCTTCTTCTTTCTGCCCACCCACAAATACATCAGGATTGGCAATGGAAAAATATTTCATAATTTGCATGAGTACAGGGCAAAGATTTCCCTCTTCAAACAGGTACAGTTTTCTGTGAACTGATTAATCATTCTTTGCAGACAAGATAAAAACTCAATATAAATGAACAAGTCCTAGCTGATGTTACATGAGGAGAGACTGTTCAGCGCTCTGAGGTTTAAACTTTAATGGGAGTGTTGACTGTGATGCCAAACCCTGGTGAACACAGCAGCAGTTCAAGCACACGAGGGTTAGGCAGCAAGAAGGAGAAGTCCTTTGCAGAATTGGCCAGACTTGAAGGTTGATCTGGACACGCACGCGTACCAGAACAGGCGGGAAGTAAGGCAGCAGCAGCTGGTCTCCATGACTTATTTTGATTCACTGGGAAAGAGAACAATGTATTTTTAACTTTCTAACTAGCTGCTGCTTCCACCAACCTCCAGTGGGGACAGGAGGTAGCCCCGTGGCCGGCAGGCTGTCGCTGACCCTGGCCCAGCGAGATGCGCCTTCTGCCATGGGTGGTGTAGAACTTGTCATTGGCTCAGTGCTGTGTCCATTCAATGTCCGTTTAAGAGAAGCAAATCAAACATACTCTAGCAAAAAACGATGTACATATTTCATTCCAGCTTAATCATATTTCGTATCTTAATCTACTCTTCCTCGGTATATTTGTCTGACTACATTACAGAGCAAGAGTATCGACTCTTTTGTGGTAATTGTCTGGGTTAGATTTTTTTAAAGTCCTACTCAGTTCTGGGCAGTTTGAACCTCACAGACTGACTGAATTGCTTTCCTCAGCTTGATTCTTCTCAGGGCTTTTACCTCCTTGGAGTAGTTATATAACAAAGTTATTTTAAGGGGAAAAGGGCCAAGAAACAGAGAAAACAGCCAAGAAATTAAAGGAGAAGACTCGTCACTTCACTTTGAGTACCGAGTATACTTCTAGCCAAGATAACTGGGCTGAAATATCACTCACGTAATACATACCTAATGTTTTGAAACTCCTCTCTACAGGAGTCTGTGAATGCATGGGTTGAAAAAGCAACCGGACAACGCTGTGAGAGAAGAATCCTCCCGAGAATTTTCAATCCAAAGACAGCTGTGTCCCAGGAAGCCCCTGACGAGCCACTTGCTGGAGGCTGAGAGAGTGCGATGGGCAAGTAACGTCGCGTGTTGGCCTTGCCCTTGTGCCCCAACCGAGGCATCTGCTCTTGGCCATTGTCAGCTGCAGGAGCACCAGGTCGCCTGGGCCTCTGGGCAGGGTCACTGCAGGGGGTATCATGGATTCGGGCAAACAAACGTGCCTACATACAGAGAGAGAGAATATTGGTTTGATTCAAAATAAAACCAAGATTTAAAAAAAACACACCATAGTCTTCACTTTCAAGGTGTCTGGTGACTGGCCAAAGGATAAGCATAGGAATGAATCGCTGGTGGAAGCAGGAAGACTTAAAAAGAAGCAACGTCTCCACGCAAAGTTGATTCTTTTATTTTTTGTTTAAGAAAATCGGTAGCAAACCTGGAAGGGTCTATGAAAACTGTTTGGGTTCGTTATCATTTAAATCATGTCTGAAAATTAATTCATATCCACTCTGTGTAAGATCACTGGCGTATAACTGAAAACTCTTTATGCAAAAAGACTTGACAGGAAGGAACGTAATGCAGGGGGGAAACATGCGTTGGGAATATGGTGAGTTAGCCTTAGTGATTTGGGGAATAGAACAAATACAAACCTTAATGAAATTCACTCAAAACAAACGGACAGAAATTGCAGATACCTCTGAGAGCAGAGGAATAATACAGAGGGAACTAGAGATATCCAAGATGTAAGAAGATAAAAGAAGATCCAAACAGAAAAACTGTGAGGTAATACAATGAGAAATTAGCTGAAACTCAGCTATTCAGTCAAAGAAGAGAGAAATCTGGAGAGAAGTGTAGCATACTGTAGAGGAAAAGAGAGGTACTGAACTGAACGCCCACTAACTAAAAAAACGGTCTGTTAGTTTTTCTCAGTCTGAGTCTAAATTATCATTTTGAATTTTAGGTGGATGTTTTCTTGAACTAAAACTGAACTAAATGAAATATTTCTTCCCACCTTTCAAAATGCTTCAACTATAAACTGACATGGAACAGTGAACGTTTTAAGCTTTGAAACAGGTTTACAGTAAGCTGAACATGAGCTATTTCCCTCAAGCACAATATTTCTTTTTCGCAGTAGCAGTCAAGTCGTGTCTGTGGAACCGTATCTGTTGAGAAGGGAAGACCTTGTCTTTAAGGAATCAACCTGGAAGCTTTCTTGTTTATTGCAGAATCAGCACATGGCTAGCAGGAGGAACACATGAATCAAAACAAAATAAAGCAAAGCAAAAAAAAGTACAAAGACTTGCAGCTTCAGAGAACATTGCCTTTAGTTGTCCAGCTGATGCGGGGACCTTCCTGACAGGACCTGCTCAAGCTGACTGAACAACACTGTGGCCGGGGGAAAACTGGTGTCACGCTCGGAGTCAGCGACAAGTACTATTTTGAAAATTTGTATTTTCCTAGTTCACTGTGTTCGTTGCAAGTGGGTTTTCCCACACTGCAGACCTGATCATTGCCAAGCAAGGAATGGCAGCCGAGCCAACAGCGGACCGTGCAGCGCCTTGCACCGTCCTCTGCACTCCAGGGAGGAGGAGAGCACGTCCCTCGCGGCGTGCTCCGCTGTCACCCCATCCGAGTGCCAGAGCAGATCCTCCGACAGGAGCTCGGCGTGAGTTCACGGACCAGAGGAGGGGAGGAGAGCGGGGGAAAGCTTCGCCTCATGTGGACAAGAAGGCTGTATCACAGAGGAGTCCCCATCCAGCCACCGTTCAAGATATCCCCCGTTATGGCCTGATGATGCTTGAGGCTGGATTCCAAATTCCAGCAAGATCAGAGCGGCAGGGGAACACAGTTTGTCAGTGAACATGGGGACCAACACCACCACCTCCAGCCCTGGGGAACTGCTGCATCCTAAAGTTGTTCAGCACTTGGATGATCTGTGGTTGCTGATAATTCAACTGAGGTCACGCTCGAAACAGCGGAGCTGACAGCTGAAACAAAAATTTGCATTTCTTGATCTCCTCCCCTGCACTTCCACGGTTCCTCAGGATTTGCATAATCTAGAAAGTTCAAAACAAATTATTTGCTACATAATTCAAAGCAGAAGGAGTGAAATACTTGCACTAATTTTTTTCTCCAAGTTCTCAGCTAGAGAAGTACAAAGTGGAGAAACCTACACTTTTCACAAATGTCAATTACAGCATTGTCCTCTGAGCACCCTCACAAATCTTTTCACTTTCATCTTCATTTTCCTACAAAGTAAAAGTACCTTTGGGAAGTTAGGTAACTGATTTCCAGTGTGAATTAGTTCACATTCACTGGAAAGGACTGGGTCAATTATCAGCCTATAATTGGCTTTTATGAGAAATAAATGAATCAGAGCTCAACTCAAACTGCTTCTAAACCAAAAAGTTTATCAATTCAGTTCCATGATTTAGGAATCTGATTCATCAAAGAAATGGGCATGCAGATGACAGATAATTCAGTAAAGACCCAGCAAATAGTGAACGTTTCCCATTCTCAGCTAAGCTGCCTTTCAGACACTTTCCTAGAGCAGAGCCAGAACGCCCTTACATGACTGAGGATGCATATGCGGGTACTTAGAATAAAAAGAAGACTACACACTTACCTTCCAGTGGCTGAGAACATTACTGGCTTCAGGGACTCCTTGTAGCCCTCTCTTCTTCACCACGCAATCTCCCTCCCAAACTCACTTCCCTCTAAGTGCTGTCGTTGTCTCCAGCCCCCTCTGTCCCTGAGGCCATACCTGGAATTTTGTGTGGCCGCCTGCGTCTCCCCTCGCTGCAGCATCCTCCGCGCCGCTCCGAGCAGAGGCTGGCCGCACTATTCCCACCTCTCTCTCACTCACTGCTCACACGTCCCTCCATTTTTGCAGCTGGCTGCATCAAACTGCCGCTTTTTCATTTTCTCTTTCCTAACCACGTTGTAAACTCTGCCCATCTTTCCTGCCTTTTCCTATTTTATCCCTTTCAAGAATTCTGACTATGTACGCCCCATTCTCACCCCCCCCCCCCCCAATGATCCTGTGTCTCTCCTGCTTTAATACAGGTGGGATTTAGGCCACCAAGTGCTCCATCTACCCCATGATCCTCCCTCTCCTCTTTTTCCGTACACTTTTCCCTGTTACGCTTCCTGCTGCCTGGGAGACAGTCCGTCTCAGCACAGCATATTGATCATTTGGGAGAGAGGGGCAGAACTGAAAGCTGAACGCATTTATTGCAAGAAGTGCCAGCTGCTGCCAACGAAGAGTTCTTCGTCTTGCTGGCAGTCAGAGAAGGGGCTAAAGCCACGGCTCTACTAAAGACTTGCACAGGCACACCTCTTCCCTCCTCGTTTGCTCTCTTCAGCTCTCCAGTTGACAACACACTCAGCAGGTTTCCTCTGAAAATGCAGCATGGTCCGAAGTGTGGAAATGAATATAATGCAGTGATAAAAATTTGTCGTCACATATATTCTAAGAAAGAAATGCCACCAAGGTTAACATGAGGCCTCACAAACTTGGCCAAATACGTACAGGCTGGTTTGAGCGAGTCTAAGCTGAGTCGCAGGACCGAGACATGACGTGCTCCTGCACTGGGGTGATGTCCACAGCTCAGGGTGTCTCATTTCTAGAAATGTGCTATCAGTGTTGGGAGCATAGAAAAGAATAACGAAAAGGGTTAGCAAGCTTTGAGGTGCTGATTTGTGAAAAAAAATGAAGGGTTGGACAGTCGGCACAGCGGTTAGAAAGGGAGTATCTAGTGATCTAAAAGTAACAACATAAAGAACAAGCATTTAGGATAACTGCTGACGAGTATAACATGCTAAATAAAGTAGCTCTTTAGCCTGCTTGTGCAAGGTGAGACCTACTTACATACAGAATAAACAGTGTCACTAGCATTTCTAAATTTAAAGTTGTCTGTGGATGTCAAAGTGATGGCTCTTTAATAGATAAGATAAAATAATATACTGATATTTCCACTGTGGAAGTAATTTTACAAGGCCACAATTATCCTAGCAGGTACTCTTCTATCCTAAGGTCCCTATAGCCATGTGAACTAAATGTCGGAAAATTATTTGAGGAAGATTTGTGAGACTAACATATGACCGTTCTGATTCTGTAAAAACTTGAATTTCTATTACAATTATTTAGGCCAAAATTTTTCACTTAAGTCACTGATTTCTCTGATTTTATACAAATTACGTTACTTAAATTGATGAGGACGCATTCTTCTATTCAAACATGAAACATAGGACATTAGAGGCTGTCTTTTTTTGCACAGTGCTAAAATAGTTATTCCTAAGGGATTTACTGAGGTCATTTTGAAACTGTATCATAATTTGCAGGAACCACTTAAATGAAAATCAGACAGAACAAAACACCTAGGGGTGCATTACTCTGGGACGATGTGCAAGAGAAATAATAGACATAGTATCAACCATTACTGTTAGAGAGACGTGAGCACTTCACTCTTCTTTCATTGTAATAAAAAGGTCCCCTAATACCCACCCCTGATGATTCTATTTTACCTAATTACTTTGTTTTATCAGCTAAGGAAAAATATATGTTCTGCATTACTGATCCCATTAGTGTTTTCAGAGGAAATGTCAGAATAATTAAATTTCTCAATGATCAGTATTCTGTCTTTCTTTTGTCAGGTCTTTCATGTACTTAACGCTATCATGCACTGCCATGCTCTTGCAATTTTAAAGCAAGGTCAGCCCCTAAGACGACATTTTGTTTTGTCTGAAGCTTTGCTTAGCAGTGACTTTTGGGCCTCTAGAAAATATGTGCATTAAATAGAACCAATAACACAGTGTTTCTTCAGATGAATAAATGCACTTTAGTGAAAATCTTTGATAATGATAACACCATCTGGAGAAACAAAATATCACCAGGTTCCAGATTTATCACACCAGTCTGACTTGTACATGTGGACGCTTCCCTGGACAAGTTCTGCACAGCCACTGAAAGCTGCAGACCTCAGGTGGGCTGAGCCATGCTCTGAAGTGGCCGTGTCTTAGAGAAGCGGCTGACATTAGATGGGATGAATTCAAGTGAAGGTGCTCAGTCACAAATTCCAAACAGCAAACTCCAAAACTTAAACAAAACCTGCCATTTCCTAAACAAAACCTTCCGTGACTGAGAGCAGGCAAACATAGCTCAAACATGCATGTGAAAGCTGTCTAACAAACAATTTGAGCTGATGAATAGGTAAATAGAACAGACTATTTGGGAAAAATCACAAGGCATGGTACAATATTTTTCATTTTACTAGACAGGTTATGATGGATAAATACTGTTGTTCTCTTAGATCAAGTTTGGGTATCCTTCAGGTGCCCAGTAGTTCCAGTACCTTCATACCTGAAGTCCTCTGTGGAACTGCTCCTGCTTAAAGCTCTGCTCTCCATACTGATGGTGTAAGAATCTGGCCCTTTGTTGAGATTTGTGAGGTTATTTCAGCCAATTTGACGTTGCCTCTATCACATACACTAAGAAACTTCATTTTCTGGGTTGGAAGAGCTTGATTCTACTGTGCTGGCAGTATCTAAGCTCAGAGTGAGAAACTAATAGATTTCTTATCCTTGCCTCTAGCCAAGATCCTGAGTGTATTTGCAACTGATTTTAAAGAGTCCAGTTTTTCTGAAGATTAATTCTATATTCCCAGTCATATCAGAGTGGGAAAATATGGAGTAAAAGACAAAAAAGCCATGGGACTCTCAGCATGGTGGCCTTCTGCCAGGAGGATGAAATTCAGCCTTGCAAGAAGGGGAAAGCTAAAGTACTTTTGGCTCATGTTTTGGCTTTAATTTCAGTAGTTCTTTATCTTTGTTTTTCCATAGTAACCCCCAACAGAAATCTATGCGCTGAAATGGAGCCTATTGAAACCGTGCCAAAACGGAGAAGACAGATGTATTGATACCACTACTCAATTCAGCCAAACAATTTTGGTTGACTGCAGGGTACAGGTGTGAGAATGAAGACACTGCATATCTGCCAGTCTGCTGGCTCCCTGTGATTAATGGCCTTGCACTTTCTGCTGCTTCTCGCAACTCCTAGTGTATAACTCCTGAGGGGAGGCAAGCAGGGGCTTGATCTGGGACGCTCATCAGACTGTATGAACTCAGTGACCTGCTGTTCTGGTATTAATAAGAAGTTAAAATACGCACATGCATCCATGTGTACAGCTCAGGAGAAACAAATTACTTGGCAATAATGCAACAAGTATGGTCATGTAAAAAAAAATAAAAATGCTCACAGTAATTTCTAGCCAGAAAGGCAAAATTAGCTCTTTGCAGCTACTGGCTTTTAGTGACTGAAGTATATTGAGATGGTAGTTAATTATCCTTCCCATGAAGAACCACAAAGTGGAACGTGCTAACTACACTTTTTCTCTTAAAGGTTTCAAAGAAAGCAGACCCTACAGATTCAATGCTGAGAACAGTACCCCAAATCCTACAAGAGTTCACTGGAGATGGGAGTGGGGAAAAAGGAAGGGAAGGAGGAAGCCCTTCTGCCTTAATCAACGGTCTTGTACTTACCAATGGGGACGAACACCACCACCAACAAAAAGGGAGGAGGAAGAGTCTGTGCATCCTGCAGGTTGAAGAGTGCTACTAAAGGATTTAACGGCACCGTCACTGTAGCAGGAACCAGAGTACAGCATTAGATACCTTTTTTAAATTTACGCTTCCCCTCCGCTCAGGGCTGAATCCTTATGTGGGTAGATATTTGTTTCAAAAAGCCAATCTGGCTCACTCCTCTCCTTCAGCATACAGGTTGAAAGAGAACTAACAGCATTCCCCCCCCGCCCCCCGGCAACCTGATAAATAGGGCACACATTTAGAAAGCAGGATGGCCTAGGACTTTAACTGGGCACGGGGACAAATGCCACTGTGCTCCTTTGAGCCCCGAGCTGCTCTGCACGAGGCGAGCGGAGCGTCTGCGCTGTGCGCCGAGCGGCCTGGGCGCTCCCAGGGAGAGCGTGATGGGACGCAGCCCCCCCGTGACACGAGCCGCGAGTGGGCTGCAGCCCCGGCTATGGCCGGTCTTACGACCTTCCCACCACGTGCCGTCTGGTGGGATGGTGAGCGGTGACACACTTCTGCGTGAAGTATCATGTTCTTGTATTTCGATGCGACACTACTTTACGCTTACAGTACACATGAAAGGGAAACTGTGTAGTACTCAAATCAGCAAAAAGTTAAATGCACTGTCCCTATTTACTGACACTTTGAGCTCTTAGGCCTGCAATAGGCAGCTTTCTGATTGCCTTAGAGGTTTCTTTTTGAAAGCAAAAGACTGAGGACTATTTCTGTTGCTCAAGTATCAATAATGCCTTCAAGTTCCTCTATATCACATGACCTAGAGGAGAGATTCAAGTATGTTGCTAAATATTTATACTGATAAGAATGGACTGGTATGAGTGAGACACAATGATCAATTAAACTGCCCCATAAGAGCCAGAAAACAAAAACGACCTGAGGAACAGGGGCACACACACATACCCCTCAGCTGATGTTAGCTTGGAAAAACTGCCATGGTTAGTTTGTTTTCATTTTTATATTAAAAGAGGAAGCTGGTTTTGTGGAAATCCATAGTAGCTTGCCTCCAGTGCAGGCTACAGTGTACTGGTGTGGCCATGGTAGGTGAAGTCTGGGGTGAGCCTGGATCATTTATTTTCTAAATGATTAAGCTTACATTGAGACTACGTATAGCTAAGTGATCAATCATTCTGGGTTTCCTAGGTCATGTACAGAACTTCAGAGCAGTCATTAGTTCTAATTTGTTTTGCACATTCAAGCATAAGTTTCAAAAGTAAGATTGTCCTGCACACTGAATTATCTGTATTATTGATCACTATCATTGTGCAGTTATTTAGAACCACTGAATTGAAGAGTTGGACTGTTCATTCATTGATTCATTAAGAGCTTTTGGCAATTTTTCATTTCAGTAGCTTTTGATCATGCAGGTATGTCCTTGAAATGACATCATGGCAGAGCTGAAGATAGTAATTAAATTTCAGTCTTTTTCTGATAACTTCAGGCTACCATCTCAGGTGGCTTTCCAGTACAGGCTACTTTAATTAGAAACCCAAAATACATTCTGAGATACCCCTTTGAAGTAAAGAGAGCAAAATCTAGTTCTTTACATTAGCCATTTCTGTTCTTTGGGCTGCTGTAAACTTCTCCTCTTTATTCTGGGGCAATATGATTTAAATTCCCCACCAGTGTTTGAATAGCAGGCGACAACCATCGACAACTAGACCGTATCTCCAGAACTCATCTGATGAAGGACTGGCAGAAATCCCTGCACTTTTAAAGACGCAGATAACTTACATTACTGGACTAATTTAAAGCTGTAATTTAAAGCCCTCTGAAATCACTGGAGAAAGCTCCCATTGACTTCCAAGACTGGTAGAATAGGCACCAAAAGTCTGCGTGCCATTCCTGAACACTTACCGAACCAGCCCCTACACGTGCGTTTGTGTGTAAAGAACGCAAACACTGAAACCCTTGGGAAGAGAAACCTGCTGCTCACCCTGTTTCCTCCCTCCTCGTCCCTCCTGTCACCAGCAGCAAGTACTGAGTGCCTCCCAGGAGACGTAAGCATGCTCCCAAATATGTCTGGAAGGGCAGACTGTGAGGTTCTGAGATGGATTTCTAACAGGCTACAAGCGTGAGTCCTGGCATTTTGACTAGGCCAGTTTGTAAAATGTGATTTCAAGCTTTATTGCCCTCTCTCAGAAAGTCCTCAGCTGTAAAAGTGTGTGTTGCTATGGAGTAGAATGCTTACAATAATGATTTATTAATAATGCATCTACTTTTTTCTTTATAAGATTTGGAACCCAAGAGGCCATTTTCAGATCCATTCCAAATCCCACTATTTCAATGGTAATTACTAAAAGTGCAGGAGCAATGCACCCGCTCTGCTTGGACCATCTGCCAGATTTCTGAGCTTTGCAGTTTGTTGGTCTTCAGAGTCACTGTGCAAGATACAGAAAAAAAAAATAAATTCTGACATCTTCAGCAGTTACATGATTAGTTAAGATGTTAAAAAAATAGACCAATAGAAATGCAGAGGTTCTACTAACAAAGGCTGAGGCTTCACATTAATGGCAAAATAATTATGAAGTCTAGAGAATGGAAGGATCTATTTAATATAAATAAACATTCTTTTTCTACAACATTTGACTGGGGTTTCCACGTCTGATGTTTTTCTGAGATGAACCTCTGTAGAACAGTTAAATGCAATTGGTCAGCTACCCTTTGATGTCTGACAGAAGCATTGTAAGGTAACAAATTAGGCTTTTACATTGCACTGCAAACAAGAAAATGGGCACTGCTGGTGAAATTGTATCATCAGACTTGCTTCTTGAAAGTAAGACAAGCTGTACTGAAACTTCACTGAGATTTCCGCCAGGCTAATAGCTAATTAGCCAGTATGGTTGTGCCTTGGACATGACACCATTAGATGGTCCCCCTGACAACTGTGTCTAAGGACAGAAATAGCTATGGATGTGGTCTTTAAATCCTCGCTGACGTTTGAGTCGATGTTCAGTGAAGCAAGCACCCGTTGGTTTTATGCGGAAGGACATACACAGCTAAACAGGACATACTCCAGTCACTAATGCATTTGCCTCTGGAATGCCAGAAGTGTGATATATACACACACATAAGGTAATTACTTGCAAGATCAAGCTGCTGCTGAATAGTTGTTTATTCACTTACAAGAAATCACGAGAACAGCTTGTTAATCAGCTCTGGTCCCCTGTTATTACAACCAATACGGTGCCCTTCACAGACTTCTGGAGTCGCCTGTGCAAGACCCTAAGTCACGTTTACTTCTTTAAGTAAAAGTTTAAAACTGTCGTGAACAAGAATACAGAAGCATGCTGCATGAGAGTTAGGCACCCAGCCTACAAAGCCCGTTGCTGGTGTGCCCAAAAGTCCTCAGCTGGCATCTCTGTGTTGAGCTGGGGGTAGCCAATGACTCCACACCTAGTACAGCTGCTGACACCTGGTACCTACGAGTTCTTAAATCTTGCATTTTTCCCACTTCCAATCCCTAAATTCATCAGAGTTTATTAATTAAATATGTAATGCATATTAATTAAACAGAATTTATTTGTTTGTGTTTGCACTTCCATTTTTCAGAACTGCTCCCCAGTCTGAGATTGTTGTATTCATATACACACACTATAACAATGCACAATCTAATAAGGTAAAAACTCATCAAAATAATTTCCATACAAAACAAATCAATATGCAAATAACATGTCCCACTCTATCCATTTAGCCAATACCCTGAGTAATCTAAACAGCAGAGCTGCATGCCCTTTGAATACAAATGAAAGGCAACAGCTGGTGATACACACTAGTGCATAGGCAAACTTTTTCCATAATGGATTTTTCTTTCATCACCAAATTGCTCAGAAAGTACTTTTTAATTTGGTTATGCTCAAGTCATTCAAACTTTCATAGCCGAGAGAAATTACCTGTAGTATTGATTACCACAGACAAGAACCACCAGTGCTCTCTGATCGGCTGCGTTGATACTGATCTCGGGAGGAAAAAGTGTTGGGTTTGACGTCTTGCACGCAACCGCTTAGTGACCAGTTTCCTTGAGACATAGTCGGGGCACAAGCTTTGTGGAACTGTATTTGGGACTAAACAGCCCAGTAATCATAGCGGGAGCTTGTAGCCATGTAAAAGCACGAACTTCGCCGAAGACCACATTTTCTGAATGCAAATCTCTGCCAAAGCGTTGTTCCAGGCGAGTGCTAGGACACACTAGCTGGGACTTACAGCCACCCTTTGCGCTGGCCAGGTGGTGTCAGCCTCCACACATCTCCTCTACCACAACCTCAGATAACTGTCAAGAAGACCAATTAACCCCTGGGCCCAGTCCTCACATACCAAAAAGCAAGATTTATAGGTACCAGGAGGAGAGCTAGCCTGCCAACAGTTTGATGGTATGGTATCAATCTACAAATGTGATATAGATATGCAGCTCCTGTGACTCCTCTGAGGTACACTCAGACTTCGATACCCTTGGGTTCAAATCTTTCTGGAGTCATGTGGGGAAAAAAAAAATAAAATCCTGAATTTACCTTTTCCTCCAGTGATCTGAAAGACATCTAAATAATCCAGGAGATGAGAACTCCAATTTTGGCACCCTGAAAAATTTATTACTGCTCTAATACTTATTGTTTTTGATCTCTGGTTCTATCAACAGCATGTAGTGCTGGGTTTGGTTTGTTTTTTTTTTTTTTTTTGCATTTCTTTTGCCAGACATCCACTATGTTTCCACACAGCTATGTGGAAAATGACTTACGATGTGGAGAGTCACACAGCAAAGAAACGTCTAGTTACCACCTTTGGGAGATGCTATGGGAGCAGTTACAGAATCTGGGATATTGAGATATCATCCAGTCCATTCTCCTGCTCTGAGACAGGTTCAAGGATATTTTGCAGGTCCTCCCCAGACATACCTCCAGTTTCCTTTTATGCTTCCTCAAAGACAGATCTCTCAATGTTTCTTGCTAACCAGTGAGACAGCCAAAAAGCTTTTTCTGCTAGCCAGTCTTTACTTTTCCCAGGGTTGGTTAAGCCCTACTACCTCTTGTCTTACTCTGCATGGACACAGTACAGCTGAGCCTACCCTCTTCATAGGAGTCTTTTATATATTTGAATATTGTGAAACATAGTCCCATTCATAATTTTTTTTTCCTTTTTTTAATGCTTAATAAAACTGATTCCTTCAAGTTTCCATATAGGTCATGCTTTTTTCTTAATGCTTTAAAACAGTTAAAAAACTGATAATTTCTCAGCTTTCTTTAAAAAGATTTTGTTCTTTGTCTTTTTTTTAAACATCTTATTCTTTGTCAGTTTGTCTGGCTTTTCTCTTAGCAGTGGACGTCAGTACCCCAGCTGAGAAATCACTAATGTTAAGAATATCAAATGACTTTCCAATTTTTGCATATGTGTTGTGTTATTCAACTCACATTTAGTCTCTAGTCCAAAATAAACACTCATCTTTTCCACATTGCCTGCAGCCTAACCAGTTTTTCCTCAATTTTTACCTCTGTCATTCTTCTTAAATGCAGTACTTTGTACTCAGCTTTACTGAATATCACCCCAGCGTTTTGGGGCTATTTCTCCAAGTTATCAAGATCACTTTGAATTGGACCGCCTTTTAAAAGTATTTGCAGTTGCTTTCCCCGTTGGTGTCATCTGTGGATTTTGGAAGAAAATTATTGTCCATCATCCTAACAGCTACTGCTGGTGCTGCATATTACTGAGCGCAGCAGAAAGCCTCCTGGGCCCCTCCTTGCTGTGCCCTCTAGTTTGACAGAATCCCGTAATCGCTCCTTGACTGCAGTTCTGAGCAGTGATGCACTCACCCCATAACAATTTTATAGATTCTGATCAGTTTATAACTGTGATTAAGGCATTGCTCACGGTCTTAAATTAGACTTTTAAAGTCTTGAGATTGGCATTTGCATTCTTCCCCCCCACACTCGTGATGGTAGTACAAGCCAGAATAAAGGTTGTGTGTGGGCTATTCATCTTAACATAAGCAGATTTGCTTTCAGTAAAGCCCAAATTCAGATTTCCCAGGATTTACAATGCTGATTTTAAGAAAATTCTAACATCTATACGCTTGCAGATGCCCGCACAGTGCTTGCTCCATTTTATCTGGCTGCTTTTTTGCAGTATTTCTTCATCAGAGGAAAAAACGTAAAATACATTATTCCTTAATACTAAAAAAGAAATCCAAATGCTACTGCACGCTATTTCTGAGTCTGACAAGGGAAGAATGATGATAAGGGTACCACATTTAGTGTAAGTCCCTTCGGCTGTTCAAACACCCAAGATTTTCCACAGCCGCAAAGCACTGCAGAGCCTTCAAGAATGGGATGACTTTGGGGGAACCGGGAGGGAGCGGACGACCGAGTGCTGGCAGAGGCTTTCCCGCACCCCGAAAGCAGCCGCTTCCACTCCTCGCTCTCCTTTCCTGCCGCGCACGCCTCCTCCGGACGGGACGGGATCCGCGGGCCGGCTTCGCCTCGCCGGGACGGGGCCAGGCACGGAAGAACTCATCCGCAAATTCGGCGTGGCGAAGCGGCGCGAAGCGCGCGGCCGAGCTCAGCCCTGCCCTTGCCTTTAACTTGCAGGCTGGGAGAGCTGCGGAAGGAGCGGCAAAGCTTGGAATAGTTGGGATTACTGGAGCAAGTGACTGCCCAGAACTTCTGGTGCGTGCGGCCGACTTTTATCATCTGACTACCGCCGCGCAGCTGGGAGCGCTTCATGGCAGCTTAGCTGTCGAGGTGACTGACTGCCTCGATGGTGACGGCACAAAAGTCCTGTTTAAAATATACCTGACTTTTGCCCTGGCCCTGCCTGTCGCTCAGTATCCGTGGTTTTCAAATTGTGGTCTGTGGACCACCGGAGTTTGTGGCCTTTCTTATAAGGAGGCTGCAAACGACAGCTGAACGTCCTTCCCAGCGCAAGCCCTCCCCGCCCCGTTGCTCGCAGCTTCAAATACGTCGTGTCACGACTAAACCTAAATGTGTCACCAAAATGTTGCGGAAAATTTTTAAGAAGCCCACAAAGGAGAAAAGTTTAATGCCTGTTGCCTGTTTACCATTGTAGCACCTAGGTATCATTTAAATTTTCCTTAGTTACAATCTTTTAGCACATATTCTTGACGTTGATTATTTTAAGTGTCTTTCTTATCATATTAAGATCATTCAGGGCAAACAAACTCCTGACAGATAAATTTTAAAAGATGTTTTATGTTATGTGTAATTAACCAATGAGCTTATCTGCATTTTCTCAGAAAGTTACTTTTATGTTCAAAATAAATGCTATTTTTTTAAAGCGTTTGGATAGAATCTTTCCATTTAAAAAAAAAGCAAGCATCAAAACTTCCAGGGCCCTTTATTCTAAGCAATTTCTTACTATTCATAAATTTCCATGTTCACACACTGTTAAAATATTGTCTATCTCATTGTTTCACTTCAATTTCAAAATTTTTTTAAATGTTATCATCAAGTGTATGCTTGAAATTTATTAAGAAGAAAAGAATGGCAAAAGGTCTTTAAACTAAAAGAAGCTATACTAAACCAAACCAAAAATATTTTTTTCACTGTGAAGTCACAACACAGCTGCATTTACAAATTATGGAAGGAAACAGAAAATCAAAGAGAAAACATAATGAAGTACATATTGTTATAGAAACTGCAAGCAGAGCCTTGGAACATTGAGATCCAGCTAAGAAAAGAAGGATGAAATATGACAAATCTATCAAGACAACAGGCTGCAAAAAAAAAAAAAAAAAAAAAAAAAGAAAGTAAAATATTGCAGAAAAGTTTAGGGACATACTCTGCTACTCTTCCTGAAAGGTTATAGGATGCTACTCAGAGAGGGCATTACCTTGTGAGTAACCTCTTCCATTTCAGTTTACTCCTTGCATCTTGATGGAATGTGTTAGCAAACCGATGAACATCAGACCACCAGTAAGCATTGATGGTGTTTGTTCAGCTTGTCTGAAGGCACGCAAGAACTCTCTTGACTCTTTTGCAAATAAAAATGTGCAGGTGCTCAGTGATACTAGCTCCTGTCCTGCAAAAATGAAGCAGTGAGTGTTGTTCCAGTATATCCCATTGTTTGGCCCTGACTCCAGAACATACAAATGAACTAAATTAATTAAAAACAGAATGACAAAACTTTAAAGTGAGCATGATATGCAGCTAGAATGGTCAGGATTTCTTTAAAGAAAAATAATTGCTTGCATGTTGATTTGAATTCTTTCACTGTGTGAAAAAAAAACAGAAGGAAATTCAAAGGCATCTTCTAAATGAGGATCTCCAAAGGAACACATAATTTTTTTATTTTTATACTTATATGTATATATGTATTTTTTTCTTTGAGCAGAATGTAATTGGTCTACTAATAACTGGGTCACACTAAATATCTAAGCAGGGGCAATTAACCTCATTACCCCTTAAAGTAATTCCTAAAATAACTCTTAAGTCATCTTTCCGGGAATACAGACGTCACGAGCAGAGCACACAATGATGCAATTCTGTCAGAGAGACCTCTCTGAAGTTCAGTTAAGATGATCCACAGATCTCACTCACATGTTTTAATGATGACACTGTGCTGTTTGGACTAGGCTGACACTAGTAAAAAACCCTCGTGTTCTCTCACCACATGCGTGGTTCTCTCACATAGGTCTCTCTGAATTTGGTCCGGCACCATATATTGGGCAGAAGCCTGAAGAGAACATGAAACAATAACCTGCTTATACCACTTCTTACTGGTACATGCCCATGTGTCTCATCCTCCCTGTACCACTCGTGCCTCCTGGCATCAGCTTCAAGGAGAAAATCTTATGGTGCCCCAGTTAATTAAAAGCATTCCAGAGGAAAGAAGCAGTGTATAATAACATGCAAAAGGCACTGAAAGGTTTTGAGGGGAGAAAAAAATTAACAAGAAGGATTAAAGTGACAAGGCTAGGGATACTCCTGAGCAGCTAAGCTGGTTCAAAGGTATATGCTACATGAACAAGTGCAAAAGTTTCAAACTTAGCCTTAGTTAACAGAATCTCCTTGGGCACAGTGCCATCTTTTTTTTTTTTTTTTTCATATTAGTCTTTCATTTTAGTAGTAATCCGGCCTGAGGAGGAAATTGGTTGAAAAGAATAGACAATTTCTCAGTGAGTAAGTGGGAGGAGGGATTATGGGAAAACAGCCAGATATACAAACAAGGAATTTGGGATGGGATCCAGGCAGCACAAAAATAGATTATTGAAGGTGGGAGAAAGTGGGGGAAGAAAGAAGCGGGGGTGGGGAAGAGACAGAAAAAGAGAAAAGAAATAGCAGCATGTTCTTGATTATCTTCCTAAGACCCTTTACATCATGAAGATGTCAACCTTAAACCTCCATTAGCTTATCATTGCTTTTATACTTACTAACTTTATCAAGATGAGCCTGAAAAATAGCAAAAAAAAAAATTTGTACAGGTCAATTTTGAAATTTTCTTTGCATATTTCTGTATGTATAACATCTCACCCTCTTAGACTCAAGAAAACTGTGTTAGCATGAGTAAAATGGAAGTTACTTGTTCTTCATCTGGTTTAGAATGTGTTTGTCTTTCCAGAAATACAAGGATTTGGCTGTTTTAAACTGTTACTTTTTTTTTTTTTTCCTTAAAGCTTTTTATAGAGCATGCTGATTCTGGTCTTAGCTATCTTACCCAATTATGATGATATTGTATCAAACTGCAATTTAAGGATTTTGTTCCTTCTGCTGTCTTGTGTGGGTGTGAAAAGGCTAGATGTAGACCAGCATGAAGGAAAGAAAACAGATTTGTTTTTATTCAGACTGAAATACTGAGAAATAAGGAGCATACAGTTTCCAGGCCAATCACTACCACCTGCCTACAGATATGGCTGGTAAAGAAAATCTTTCTAAAATTGCTCAGCCGCAGTTCTTCATACACAGGGGCATATTCAGCAAGTGAACTCTCAGACAGCTGAAATATTAAAGCAGTTATATGGAGATGCAGTGCCTAGTTCTGCCAAAGAAAAAGAAAACACATTTTTACTTTTATCAGGGTACACTGTCAATGTCATGCTGGTCAAAGCTGCTTCACCCTCTGTGCTGTTCATTGATTTCTTCATCATTTATCCTCTCAGAGAGGTTGAAAACTGCTTCAATTAGGTAAAAAGCCCCTTTGGACTTCTGTCAGTCTTAAAGCAGCTTGTTGTTTTCCTATTCAGCCTCTTCATAACTTCCAGCAACAGCACTTATTCAGTCAAAAAGCCTGGATGTATTTCTTGACTAAAGTATTTGCACTCAGTCTTTCCCTTTTCCTTCCTTTACTCCAATTTCTCATTCCACAGCCCACCCCTACCAATGTACCCCTTGGTAGCTGTCAACAATTCTTTCTGTCCAGGGGAGTAGAAAAAGGAATAAATCTTCACAGTCAGACCAAATGTTTCGTCCAGCTGCCTTCAAAAGGCAGAATTTACAGAATACATTCTGCCACATTGCTTTGTAAGTGCTGCACTTTATCAAGAGCAATGTATCGACAGATTCCCGTCAGGTGTGCCAGGGTTCACAGAAGCTGTAGAAATTCCTCGTGTTGCTTAGGGAAAGATTACCCTTTTTTGAGCGCAAGAGATCACAAGCTGATGCTTCCCTTTTGTTCTCACTTCATTTCCTACCATAACCAAATCAATTTTGTTGTCCAGTGCATGATGAATAATCTCAGATACTTGTAAACTACTGGGAAAAAAAGCAACAAATGGCCAAAATTAATGTGGCCTTCAAATAACTTCTGGGTGGAAACATTTTCCCTTTGAGAAGAACTACCTTTCTTCATTATCTGCATGTCCCCCCTGAGGAGAACTACCCTCCCCTCATTATCTGCAGAATCAAAGGCTAGTCATTCCCCATTTGTGTCTTGGCCCCGTGTTAAGTCTGTGACTGAAAGCAAAAAGTGCTGTGTCTTTTGACTTCTGTAATAGCTGGTGGCATTGATCTATTATTTAAGCAGAGGTCATCAATTGTAAACAGGGTAATGGGGACCGGGAAGATCTTTTCCCTCCATCTACCCAAAGGTTTCTCAGAAGAGGAAACGGAAAAACAAGTGAATCCCTTTGTTGGCACATGATGGAAAACAGAAGCACGGAAAGCGACTAAGGGCTGGGCCTGATAGAGGTTTTTCTTACGTGCTTTTATTATGCTAGGGAGCTGTTTCTTTCAGAACAGGAGGCCTGTGGTAAAGAGGGGATCCCTTGTGATTTGCCACAGCGCAGGAGGCCTGGCCCTGCCAGCTGTGCCCAGCTGCGGCGGGAAGAGCAGCCGGCAGCACCTTCCCGCGCGCTTCTCCTGTGGAAAAGGAATAAGGAGCGGAGAACTTGCCTGGGCCTCACCAGAGCGGTGGGAAGCGCAGGGACCTGTTGACAAGTTCTGTGCACGCACGAGAGCGATGTCAGTCTTCGATGTCGCCTCTCCGCTCGCTGCTGAGCTGCAGCAACAGCAGCGCCGGACGGTGGCCAGCCGAAACAGCCGGGAGAGCGCGGCCATGCCCTCGCTAGTGGCCGGTGGGAGGGAAGGGGGAGCAGCTGGCCGGGACTGGGAACCAGCTCCCAACCACGCAGGTATTCGCAGGTTAATCCCAGCCTGCTGCCCTGCAGCTCCAGGACGCGGAGATCCACGCCGGCAAGTGACGGTCCCCTCCTCGCGGCGGGGTGGGAAAGCAGCCGGCCGCTCTGCGGGTGCTGCGCGGAGGAAAAGCACCTCCCGTGAAGCAGGTGCTGGTTCCATCCTTTCTCCCTTTAGTAACACGGCATTCATTAAGCCAAAAAGATTACTGTTTCAACTGAGGACGTTTAAACTCATGTCGCGTCAGAACGTTGAATTTAAATTTTAGGGATGGGACAAGATCTGGCATTTTATCGGCAACCTTTCTGAACGTTGCGGAAACTGTTACTGCCGCCAACACGCGCCGGTAGCAAACTTGCTACTGGTGTTCGGAAAGGGGTGAAACAAGAGAATCTGTAATTATTTTTTGAAATGGAATTCCAGAAACTAATGTTTTAATAGTCTCTCGTGTTTTATTTTAATGCAAGATTAATATTTTAGTTGTTTTCAGGTAGTCCTATTTTGACAGACAGCTTCAAAACTAAAAGCAATGTACACTCTGGTCTTGCCAGGAGACAAATGAACCTGTCTAGCCAAGCTCACGTCCTGCTCTGAGACAGTCAACTATGCAATTCAACTTTTAAAATGTACAATCATTCATATTTAACTAAGACAGTAATTCTTATACAAGCTTTTCATCTGTAGATTCAGGAGGGCGTCTACAGGGAAATCTGAGCGATTGCATCTGATTTACAGGTAAAATTCCAGACTCAGGAGGCTTCTTGTTGTTGTTTTTGTTGTTGTTGTTGTCATCATTATTATTTATCCTGCATTATTAGCTGCAAATATTTTCCAAAACAGCATTTGTGTCAATAAAAATTATTTTGGAGAAGCCAACAAAGTTTAATGATTTGGATGAATACATTATAGAGAAAGAACAAGCTAACTACAAAACTGTCTTGCACAAACCAAACATCCAGTTTTAAAAGATGGGAAGCTTGTATTAGGCACCTTAAGCCATATTCAAATACCTAAACAATCTTGTTTTCAAAAGCATTGACCATGCAGCGTTTCTCACTAATTTCTCTAAGCACTGCCACACTAAGAATTCTGCTTCAAATAGATATGTTTTTCTGGAAGTTTATCTATTGACACGGGGAACTGTCTTTGGAGCTTAAAATGAAATACGATTCATATTCAAAAGCAGAGAGTACAAAAATAAATGCAAGTATTTCTAGGTACAGATACATTTAAAATTAGACCAAAACACAAATGCCCAAAACATGGCATTTGGCAAAAACAACTGCTATTTACTTCAGCAGCCTACAGTCAGTGGATTTCAGCCCTGTAACAAAGCTACCTAAATCCTCAATGGATTTAAATGCCAAACTTTATATGATTTCACTCTATGACAGGCTGTGGAAAATCCAATGCTTTCAGATCACAGTTCCTAGCGCTCTTTTTTCTCCTATTTTGCGTAGATCTGGCCTCCAGCTTATTTGAAGTTTTCCTCCAGAACTGTTTTTAGCAGAAAGTTGGGGTTTGCTGTCATAACGGCCCGCTTTTCAGCAAGAGATTAAACATTTCTTTCGTCAGAAAACGTGAACACCTGAATACTAAAAAATGTCTTCTCAGAACTGCTGCCAAGTATCTCTTGGGAATTAGAGTTCAGATGCCTCAGGTCTCCATCAGTAGTAGCACCATAAAGCCCTGGGAAGAGGGAAGGCTATGGTATGTACCTGGACACATAGTATAACTCTGTGTAAATACGTCAACAGAGGAGAATGAGGGCACAAAGCACCAGATGCACAATTTTCACAAAATAGTAGCCATTTTTGTCAGGTGAAAGTTTCCAATATAAATATTTCTGCTGTTGAAATGTTTTGTTGTTTGATTGGGTTTTTTGGGGGGGCCCATGGGGAGCAGAGTGCTGGCAAAGAAATAGCTGAAATTTCCTTCAAAAGTCCTTTTAACTTTTTTCCCAAAGTAAAACCAGCTTTTCAGCAGCCATAGTAACTATTCTCAGGCTCCTATTTTGAGTAAGCCCTAAAATGAAACTTAATTCAAGCTGGTAAATTTTGCGTGACTCCAGCTGATCCCTAGCTGGCTCCATATTTCTAGGGAAGGCTGTTGTCATCGCATAGTCTTTGCTTAAACCCAGCCCAGGTTTCAGGTTTTCTTTTGAGAAGTCCCAGGCGGCCTTACTCAGTAGTCCACTGTATGAGGTACAGAGCAAGCCTGGGCAGACCCGGTGTTAGAAACTTACTTGAACCTCTGCTTCAACTCACATCCAAACCACGTCACATTTTATGAAAGGCAAATATACACACTCAGTTTGCTTTGGCAAGTATTTTCCATTCTCTGCGCTCGTCATTCTCAAAAAAAGGAGAGGAAAAAACTGGATGGAGGCTTACACAGAACCTTTCTGGGGGGAAGACAATTACGTTTGAAGCTATTATTTTTACCGCTTTGGGAATGCCAGGCGGGTTGATTGAGCAGCAGATGTTGATGTCATCCCAACCTCATTTCTGCACCCCTGAAGAAATGCTGGTCACTAACACAAGTTCCCTATTGCCCTTGGCCAAAAAACACTACAGTTTTTTTTTCTCTTTAGGTCTACAATGAACAGTCACCTGGGGCATCCCACCAGGAAAGGGCTAAGCAATTTAGCTCAGACCACATACTGTCAAAAAAAATTGTTGGAGGGTTTTTTCATCTTCCATGCTCAAATATGAATAGTGAACAGCATGAAATGCTCTGAGATTGCAGTAAAACAGAGTATGCGGCCCTGCCGGTGAGCTAAAAGAAGTGGGTAGCAAATGAAACTATCATTAAAAATGAATGAGCAGCATGCAGCAGACTGAGCTTTAATTGATTATTTTCGTTTTCATGACAAAGATTCAAGCTGTGATCAAACAAGCAGTGATTTGTAGCATTTCTTGATCAGAAGGACAAAAGCTGTGCTATCTGCAGGGAGCGAGGACAGCTGACGACTGAAAGGCACCGGCGATGCCTCGGCTGCTCATCCTCATTTCAAATCATCAGTGTTTGAAGCCAAGATACTCCAGCTGCTTAATTCCCTCTCTAACTGTTGGAGGGGGTATGACCGCAGTCGGGCAGGGCCGGGAGCGAATGCCTTGCCCGTCGGCAGAACGCGGCGAGGCGACGGCGGGCTCCCGCCGGCTGCCCTGCCGAAGCACCTCCCGCCCGCCAGCCGACCCTCTCCCACCGCAGCCCCTGGGCTGCTCTACCCCGCTGGTAGCCAGCCGAGCCCCCGGCATGCTCAACTTGGCTGCAGCAGGGACATGGCCCCTTCCGTGAGGAGCAGGGAGCCTCTCGCAGGAGAGACGTTGGCAAGGTGGCGGCGGGACCCTGGCCGTGCAGGCAGTGTGCCCGGAGAGGACGGACTTGTGGGCACCGGCCGGTGTCGCCCGCTGGCTGCCGCTCGGTACCTGAGACGAGAGGCGTCCCGGTGGGACACGGCAGGCGTGGAGAGGTCGGCACGAAGCGGCAGCCCTGGCCGCTCGCGGTGCTGCGGTACAGGTTGCTTGTGAGCGAGGGTTGGATAGGGTTAGGTAGAGCAGCGGCGCGAGCCCTGCTCTCGTCCAAACGGCCAGGAAGCCTTCGGAAGGGGCGATGTTAAATGTGATCGGGGTGTTAACTAAAACATCTCGCATGAAGAAAGGGGCCGAGGTTTGATTTTCTGGCGGCTGTTATTTCCACCCCCTTCTCCTTGCAGTCCCAGCAGTCAGAGCAACTGTACCTTTTACTCACCCAAGCCAGGCACCCGCTCCAGTGTCTCATTCCCCAGCCTTCTCCTGACACCAACACGAGCGCTCCTCACAGCTTCCTGGAAAAATAGGTCTGGCTAGAGAATGGCATTTCAGTATCTGTTGATGTCATGAATAAAACAGTGTATGTTTCAAATGTATTGGACAAGGGAATGTTGGTTCAGGAACACTGGTAAATGATGGTAATTTATAAAATTAAATTATTAATTTTTATATAATTTTATATTCATACGTTATGAAGTTGTAATACGTTGTATCTCAGATATACACATAATGTGCAATTATATACCAGATAACATACGATGTAACGTGCAGTATGGCATTGTAAAACATACTACATAGCTTGCAGTATTATAAGGTAATAATGTGTATGTATAATAAACGTATAGTTGAGTTAAATTAAAGTCATTAATTTAATTAGCATTATCCAGTGTTACTGAAAGGAATGATTTTGACCAAGAGTGGGAGATCTGAGTGGCCATTATTGCCTGGTTGCTTAGCACAGTTTAGGATGCGAGCATGTATGGCAGAGAACTACAGCTGGGGTACCGCAGCCCTACATCACCCCCCCGAGAATGCAGACTATGCATCTACTCCAGCCATTGGACCTTCTCTCCTGGAACATTTACCAGACCAACTAGGGGTGGGGGACAGAAAGGTCCCGGGCATCATCTTAAACCCAGGCTTGCAGGAGTCATCTATGTGCTACTTTTTGCGTACATTTTGTTTCTCTCTTCTTTTTTTTTTTTTTCTTTTTTTTTTTTTCCTTTTTTTTTTTTTTAAGCTAAACAGATGGCAGAGTGGAGAAAGGAAGGAGTATGCATTTCATTCACTGACACCTCTCAAAAACGTGTTTTTAAGTGGCTTTTCTTTTTGGCTTTGCATTATGACTAATAACTGCATCTTTCACTGAATATCCTAAACTGAAGTAGAGAAATATTTCAGAAGTAGCTGTGACAGTCTTTGGGCTGGTCCCTAACACTTACTAGAAATCTGTTACTGTCTACTCTTCTTACTGTCAGCCTTTGACCATGCCACAGAAAAACATTCCAGGAATCCTGACTGCCGTTTTCTGCTGCGATTCCCCTCCGCTCCCTCAGTGCCGAGTGTCCACACTTGCTCTTCCACATGGCGGCAATATCTTGGCTCTGAGCTAGGCACCTGCACAGCTAAAACTGTATTACTTCTCTGCAGGGTAAGGGCTCTACCACCCCATCTCACCTGTGCATTGTCACAAACGTGGTTCGTAACATGCACTCAGCAACCAACACAAAAAAAGAAAGGTCAAGACCCTCCAGCTATGTCTTTTTCTTCTTCTTTCCTGAAACATTTACACGGAAGAATGTTGTTTCTGAGCAGCCTCATGTTGCGATCTTCCAAGTTAATACAGCACTTCAGCAGTACTCACTGTAAGGTGAAATAAATGCCATATTAAATTTTTGCCTAGGAAAGGAGATAACTCTTAATACTTGAATTTCATCTCACATCCCTTCAGGGAAGGAGGATAGAGTTTATATTATAAAATAAATGAGTATTCACTGTTTCACATCAGTGTCCAACATCTGAGAGTCAGCCACAGAAACTGGCAAGCCCAGCTCCTTCTGCCACACGTTCAGATCCAGTGATGCCTGTTACTGGTTTCAGAGAGTGAGTCTGGCCTGAGTGACAGCTGCCACCCCACCGCAGTGGCCTCTTGTGTAAAATGATCTGAAAACTGCGTGCACCTTGGAATGGAAGCTCAGGGCAAACCCCCAAAAGACTGACCAGTCACGCTGAAGCAAAACTATTTCTATGCAAGCTTAAATGCAGCTGGCTAAAGAGCAATTAAATGAGGAAAGAAAGCAGAAATGAAATCAGAGCTGAAATAATTTGAGAAAACAGAAGTAGAAATAAAACCCACCTAAAAGCCAATGCAGAATTGTTGCTCTACTTCAGAAGTTCTGTGTCAAACCACTTCTCAAAACTGACATCTTCCTACAAAAGCTTCTGATTTTTCTGCTCCCTCAGAAAGAGGCATCTGCTTCGCCTCCAGCCTGCTGCAACAGCTCCCAGGGAAAATCCACTGCCGTGCCACCGCCGTAGGGTCTGCAGTGCACTGCTCCGCTCTTTCCTTTATTGATACGTGTCTGGAACAAGGCTCCCCACGTGCCTGTCCGGATACCTACCTGTCCCTCTGGAATCTCACCTGTGAGCCTCCAGCTCAGCCTGTGCCCAGCACTCCCCAGCGTGGCTTTGGTCTGACACTGCTGGGATGGGGCCATGTTTGACAAAGTCATTGGGCTCCCACCTAAACGTCCCGTATTGTATTCACGTCTCTTTTCAGCCGAGCCCCAAAGCCTGGAGAGCTGGGTGGCCTCCCCTCCCTCCTCCCGGCTGCTTTGTGTGCAGGGAAGCACGTTCTCCCCCATCCCCAACGCGGCCATGGAGGACTCCCTTGGATTTCCGTGCGTCTGAAGCGGACAACCCAACCCCTAGTTGTCCTTGGCCTTGGTTCTTTCAGCGGTGGTCCGGCACTGATGACTCCTCATCTCCTAAGCCGTAAGGGCAGCAATATTCTCGTGCAACTACCAGTCATGGGCCACCTGCCCCGCTAGCCCGTTGCCCCATATAGTGCCCCCTGCCCCACTTGCAAATGAAGGGGTTTGTCCTGGCTGCTTACATGCTGCTGGCTCTCGCTGGCAGCGTCGTCGGGAATCGGAAGATTGCGTCGGACAGACTGGGCTAGGGGAAGAAGCCTCTTTTATCTTTTACATTCGTGATATGAATAGGATAATTTTTCCAGGGGTTCTTTGGGTTTGGGGTGGGGGAGGAGGGAAATTTCAGCAGCATTGAATGCAAAGGTCAATAATTCAGCCTTTGCCCAGCTGAAAGTCTACTGACTTTTGCAAAAGAACAGCAGAAGCAGCTGTTATATTTATTTTAACTTTGGGGTTTTGTGATCAGCTGCTTTCCAGAACAAAGCAAGAAAGATACAGAGGCCAAAGTTGCGCAGAAACAATAATTTTTGGCAAATGAGACTGTATCCTACTCATTCAGGCTGAGAAAAAAATATTTTTTTCTGAAGGATGTGCCATCATACCCCATTGTTCAGCAGTCCAGGCATTTCCAAGAAGCCTTACGGCTTTTATCTCAGAACTGCTTGCATAGTTTTGATTAGTAAAACTTAATTAAATCATGCTAACCTGACACGTGTGTGTGTCCGTCTAAGTAGTAACATGGGAGCTGCCAGAAATAGCATAAATGATTAGTCCAGTTCTTGTTGTCACAAGCTGTAACATCAAAAGTAATGTGAAAACTGTCAACCATCGGATACAACATCATTGTAATATACCTGGTCAGCCTGGCCTACTCTTGGTGACCTGGTTACCCATCACGTTCTTGAGAGAAATGGTGAAGAAAAAAGCCAGCCCATACTGTATCTCACGGTCTTCACCCTTATCTCATCTGAGGTGGAGAGAGATTTCTTTCTGGCTTGCCCACGGCTGACGACCAACATCACTTCTGCAGGCTGAGGCTTGGTAACCTCTGCCATCACCTGCTCCCAGGGCAGAACCTGCACGTCCAGCCACAGCTCCGACCTGGACCTTCATTCTTTCAAATGCGGCCGTTCCTCAGGGTATTCTCGTGCTTTTGCCGGCCGTGCTGGAGAGCTTCAGCCGATCCAGGTGCCGCCTTTCGTTTTCATTTTTAAGCCTGGTTCTGCCTGTAGAAACCATTGCTGCCGGTCCTTTCCAGCACCGCCGCCCTCCCACCATTCCTTGCCACTGACAGCTGTGCGGAGTGACTGCAACGCTCCAGATCGAATTTTACAGCAGTGTTTTATACCCACTTCGGGAAAATCCACCCACCAACGTCCTTCAGGGGCTTTAGAGAGGCCGCTTGGGTGGCTCCTGCCTGAGGGAGGAAAATCGCGGACACTCATACCGTGCACATGCCCGTGCTTTACACTGGGAGATGTCTGGGCACCTTGGGCCCTGGGAGGAGCGGTTGAACGGCCGATGCCGAAGGGCTGCACGTCTCAGGAGGACTCTCTGCTGGGAATGACGCTGCTTGGGGCATCCTCATTCCCTTACAGCCTTTTCAGAGCTCTTGGGTGACCACTGTTCTGCCCTGAACTTGATTTGTGATCCTTTGGTTCCATTCACGCTCAAGGCATATCGATTTCCACCGTTTTTCTGTACAGTAGACAAATCTCAATTCACATCCTTGGCTGTCCTTCCCACAATCTCTAACATTATTATTAAAGCTCTCATGTAGATCTTTTATGGTTCATTCACTAAAGAACACCTGCATTCCAAACTGACATCTCGTCCCTACAGATACCCCAAAACTAGTGTGTTTTACAGTCTTGCTTTTAATGCTGATTGCCTCCGCAATAAAGAATGCTACTGGGAAAAAAAAAAAATTAAAATGCTTGCCTCTGAATTCTTTATTCAAGCATATCAGCTTCACGTTTCAGAGAGGCAAATTAAGGACATACTCCATACCATTAGAAAACATCCACTAAATAAAGGTAAAATTGAAGCTGAAGTTATATTCTTTTAGTGACTGCATTTTATGTGGCAGCATCACCCCTCGGTGAGCTCTCAAAACGAGCTGCCCGTTAGAAATCTGAATGATGCCTCGGCTTCATCTTTAAACCTCCAATATATTATCTGCCTAACGAAGCAAATTAATCTCTGTGACTTATGTAATTGTTATTACAAAAAAAAGACAAAAATAAAAAGAAAAGAAGGCTCAAGAGGACCATGATCAGAGTTTATAAAGAGCTCCAAGGTTACAATATTCTTTATGGAAGAAATGATCCATCCATTCAGCTGGGAACAGGGTAATGGCAGGGGACAGCATAGCTAAAGCCTCAAGAAAGCATTTCTAAAAATATTTTTGGATGCTTCTGCTCTACCAAAGCCCTGAAGAACCCTATTGGCAATAATATTCATCTCCCCCTTATGCTCCCGTTCTCTTCTTTGAGACTGATCATCCCCTTCTGTGGCCCAGCCAGCCACACCACAGACCAGAGCGGGGCCCGGGAGTGGAGAAGGAGCATGGCGACAGCTCAGAGCTTTCCGAGGACCTCTGGCTTCGCACCGAGGTACTGTCAGCTGCAGTCATCAAGTTCCACCTTTGGGGGGGAAGCACAGGTCCAAGAAAGGACACACAAGCCTCTGCACACAGCTTGCAGAGTTTTCTGTGCTTTCTGAACGGGCTTTCTTTCAAACACAAAATCAGTTTTAAAGTTTTCCAGGCTTTGCTGGTGTCTCCAAGAACTTTGGGAATCACCGGTGTAGGGAACTGTTTTTAAATCACCACCGCTTTCCACACCACCCTGTAAATTACTATCTATCTAGAATAAAGATCCCCAGACTAAAGAGGATAATCCCAGTTTGCATTGTGGCTATTCAAATTAAAGCCAAGAGAACTTCAGTGATATCTACTATTTGTGTCAGGGCTCAGGGAGCACACAAGATAATTTGGCCTGAAAAAAGAGGCCACGCTTCTAAAAACTTTGCAAACTTGCATAAATAATTCCAACAACTCATTTCTTTTGTAATGTCTTTGTAGGTGCTAGGTGCTGTTCGTGTGCCTGGCTGTTCTGTGCTACTGCACATCTGGGCAGTGCAGACCGTCCAGCTTCAGTCATTTGCACCACGAGAGGATCAACAGGTGGTAAGTAATTGAAGCGTAAGAAGATTAACCTTATTGATAATACGTGCACAGTTTTGGCATCACAAAATCTCCAGTGATGAGTTTTACCATCAAAAGAGAATTCAGGAACAGAGTACAGTTTAACAATAATTAATGTACCCAGACATAAGACAGGCAAATATCAATATTTAATTACAGGTGAAAAACTGAGATGCTGGAGAAGTTAAACAGGCTTTTTAAAGATGTCAACATGAGGTTCTATATTTTTTGTATCTTTACTTTTTTTTATCAGATACATGTGTTCCACACTAAGAGCTGTTTCCAATGGCTCATAAATTTGCGTTAGGATGTGGCAAGAAAGTCAGGGCTCTTAATATAAGCTGTCTCATCAGGAGTAGAAGAAAGGCCTGAGCTACACTCCTTTTCTTTGGTGGATTTCTAAATAAGAATATATAGGACTGCCTTGAATGTGTTCCACCTGAATTAGGAAAAAACCCCAAGAACTTCGAATAATATCTGAAAGCTTTACATTTCTTGGGAAAAAGCATATCCCTTCAGAAGTTAATCTAATGATTTATTACCTTAGCTGTTCTAAATATGCAAGTTAGCTACACATTATAAATAATATTTATATAAATATGCTCAAAATATGCAACATATTCTGTCAAAACATCCCTAACTTTAATTCGCAGCCATTTTACTGGGTTGCATGAAAACTCCCGATCCTGTCATACTTCCACCCATGCCCGTGGCGACGGTCATCTATCGACCACGGCCCTGAGTTGTGTTTTACTCACAGCTTCTCAGAATGTACTCCCCTAAACAGTGCATGTGGCTTAGTGGCTTTATTCCTAACATACTTTGGAACTTGCATTATGTTCTGTGAAAACATGGTTTACTTGCTTGCACAGTATGCTGGTTTTGTAGCTTTTCCTTGTCTTTACTTATTAATTCTGTATTTTTGTGTCAGCAAATTCAGCATTGGTTTTTTTTTCTTCCTGACCAACACAAGAAGCACTAAACACCATAGAGGTGAAAACAGGTTTCTATTAAAAAGACTTTCTCTGTCCAGAGGAGAATTCTTTGCTAGTGACCTATCAATTAGCCAGTGTTAATATGTTTCATACCAGTGGTATTGTTTTAGCTTTGCAGTGAAATTGCTAAGCAATAGCACATGGAATGTGAGAGGGGAATAACAGGGCACTAAACGGCGTGTCCAGGTTCATACAGGTTAATGGTCATTCTTTTCTCAAGGATCACAGCAATAGTTCAGTTTACTTTAGGAGAATTTTCCTAATTACGTGCAGATTTATAGCATCCCAGTTCTGCAGGCAAGTTTATAAAGGCTTGAGGGAGCTGATGGACTGTTCGTATTTGCTCACATATTCTCACATTCCCTGCTGCTGAGGTGGGCAATGCCAGAGCAGATTTCTGCGCACTACAATATGGAGAAAAGGCTTGAAAACTCTGTGGGGTTTGCCAAAACTGTTAATGAGCTATGACATGACAAAAAATTAGAGAATACTTCAAAATGTGACATGCTTTCAGCCAGACACCAGAGTTTGCTTGAATCTGCTTCAGATTTTTCTCTGGTGATAGACCATGCAGGAAGAACTGAGACCCCACCTTCTTCCTAAGGATGTTGTAGGTGAGCTGGGGAGCCTAGTGACATTTTTAACTAAAAAAAAAAAAAAGGGGGGGGGGGGAATGATCTTTTTGGATAAACTTCTAGGTTAGAGGTTAGGGTTTGAGGCTTTCTTTGCAAGACAAGTTTTGCATCTCAGGGAAGTTATCTGGGTCTAGATTTATAAATAAATTTGGAGGTCCCACTCCCTTCAGTAAGAGGAATTCAGCTACATACCTTGATAAAACTGCTCCTTCATCCTGCCATGCCGCTGTCCCTCCCATCGGGAACGAGGGATTGTACCAACTCTTCTTGTCCATCCTGCCCCGGGATGCTCAGAGAACCGGGAGGCGAGCCCCTCTCCCATCACATTCCGGCGTTCCGCACGGCGCAGTGAGGGTCAGCGGTGGGGGGGCTGACCAGGAGGTGAGCACATCCACTGGTGCCTCAGCGTGGGCGACCAGTGCCATCCAGCAAAGACAAATCGGAATCATAGAATCGTTTAGGTCGGAAAAGACCTCTGAGATCATCCAGTCCAACCGTCAACCCGACACCACCATGCCCACTAAACCGTGTTCTGAAGTGCCGCGTCTACACGTTTTTTGAACACCTCCAGGGATGGTGACTCCACCACTTCCCTGGGCAGCCTGTTCCAGTGCCTGACAACCCTTTCGGTGAAGAAATTTTTTCTAATATCCAACCTAAACCTCCCCTGGCGCAACTTGAGGCCATTTCCTCTCGTCCTACTTACAGAAAGACAGTTCAGGAACCAGCTTATCCCAGCTGCCAGACCTCACTGGGCAGCCCTCAGCGGCTGGACACCTCCGTTAACCAGCCAGCACGGGTTGGCTTACGGCTGCGTGACAGAGCTGAAGCGGGGTAAGGGCATCCCCAGCGTACGGAGGAATATAACCCACAACGCACCGCAGTGTTTGTTGTAAAACTAAGGTGCCATCTTCAATCCGTTCTTGTGAAGGAAGCGCTTCTTGCTTTGCCAGCTGCCTAGGGCTTCTCTTGAACAAAGACTGTCCCTCACAACAATCTGTGGACTAGATTTATGATCTGGATGTGATTCAGACTTACAAATAATTTCAAGCCATATGGCTGTAAAAGGGTAAAAGGTCACTTACTCATCTCACCTACTACAACTGGTGAGAAAGAGCCCCAAGTATTCCTGCGTATGATGTGACATTTGTTTCCTGATGATCTATGTAAATATTCACCATTTTTTTATTTGTTTGTTTGATTGTTTTCTAGGTCTTCTAATCATATTTACCACCAGGACGGAGCTGCAGCAAAAGAAATTGCTGCATAAACAATGGTACATTTCAATATTTACTTTAAACTCTGCTTCAGTCCTCTTGGACTGAAACTATTTTTGCAACTGCATTCATTGTATTTAAACAGGTTTTCACAATTTAACACTTGCTTAGAGTTAGGTAAATTAAATTCTATTTCACATATTTGCATAAAGATAAAATTTCTTGGCAATAGCCTGTTTTGTTTGTTGATTTGGCTGCAGCAGATAGCATGACAAAAATACTGAACAAGAACATTTTAACTTTAATACTCGTAGTGGATAGAAACCAGGCAACAAAATAACATTTCTCTTTATCGTTTAGTACTCCACTCTAGCAGACAGCACCTCCAAGGGCAGTTGCCATTTCTGAAATGCACTGAGTCTGCTCTTAGAGGGAAACTGGTGGTGATAATCTCGGAGGTTGGCTCACTTATGTGTAAGGCCTCACATGAGGTCCCCCACCGCTGGCAATTGCCCACATTTTACCAATAGCTCTGAGTTCACTACCTCAGGTCCGTTTTATTAAACTTGTAAGACTCCTGGCCTAGAGCTCACAGCAGAGGTGCCTTCATACTGCTGGTCAGCATTTGTTTTTCCTTATGAAACACTAGTTCAACTTTGATTCAGTGTCGTTCCTAGGAAAAACAGGTTTATCTGAGAGCAGAAAAATTGTCTTTTACTCTTACTGTCCTCAAAGACAGCGGTTCAAAAGAACTGGAGAGTGCTTGATACCACAGCCACAGGAAGGGGAAAACCTAGAGGTCCAGAAAGAAATAAATAAAGAAAAAAAAAAAAAAAAGAAATCCATCATTCCCAGGATTTGTTTTCAGTCCTCACACACACAACCCAGAGATAAGCTGTTTGCACAAAGCGTAAGCACAAAAACGACTCTTCGGCGCAGGAGGAGACGTGGTGGAGCTCCCCCAGGGAAGCTGGTGCTCTGGGCTGCTCCCCCCCTGGGAGCTGCCTGTGAGTAGGCACGCTCGAGGAGGCAATGTTTTGAGCATGAGGCTTTAGTTTTTGGTAGCGACTCTTTTGGCTCTCATTGAAAGTTCATAGAGCACAGTTGTGGAGAAGAAATGGCAGACCGGCTCGCTAGCAATCCAGTGGTACCCCTGTTAACGATCACTAATTGGCCCCTGCAAACCTGCTGATGTCGAACCCCTGGAAACCAAGAGGATGTTGAACTCAATTTGTATCGACTGGCTGAGTAACCCTTCAGATGCTTTTCTTCAGAGATAATAACACATTATTTAAACCAAAGGCTGACAGCACCTACTGCTCAAATATTGAGGCTACTCACATTAACAACTCCCACACAGAAACCCAATTTTGTTTTGCGTTTACGTACCAGCTCTCAGTCAGTGTGTGAGCTCTCAAGCATCAGTAAGAAACACAATCACAGGGAACACGCAGAAAAAAAATATCATTTCACACACAAAAAAGCTAAAGCATGCTCTGACAGTGACTTCAGCAACCTTTGTGCCAGTCTCCCTTTGTCACGCTGGACATGTATGTGCTTTAATCAGGCTCGCCTAGGAATTTCAATCACAAGGGCTGTGTAAGATTGTGGGATCTAAACCACAGTTTTCCATGGCATAAATGGATGTTAACATGGAGGGTTGCATTCACTTTTGTCTACCTACCATGTTTTTCCTCTGAAAAATGTTTCTATCTTAATCTTAAAAACCACCGACACCCCAGTAACGCCATCTGTCCCTAAGTACCCACCTGAGCCTTCTGAAATGAAACGTTTGTTGCAGAACCGAGACGTCTTATCAGGTGGAGCCTGAAGTAACCTGGTCCCAGCCAACGAGAGAGTACAGAAGTATCAGATTTAAAATTCATAACCAGAAACCAGCTTCCAGCAGGAAACAGAGAATATAGGGGCAACCACCCAAGTGTCTGGAAACTCGTGCTGGAATAAGGGTTGCAAGATAGCACCAACTTACTGCTCTAGCCTAGGGCAATGGGTGGA
Organism: Leptodon cayanensis; assembly: GCA_027564655.1. Lineage (NCBI taxonomy): Eukaryota > Metazoa > Chordata > Aves > Accipitriformes > Accipitridae > Leptodon > Leptodon cayanensis. Next base: position 1,012,383 of record JANXJC010000029.1, read on the forward strand.
GGGGCTTTGCAGTTATGGGGCAGGGGGAGGACTGCTATGCAGGAATCGATCCCATTATGGCTCGGAGAGTCTTAATTCCTGCCAGGAAAAATTAAAAATAAAAAATGAAGAAACATTTGATTGCATAGCAAGGAAAGGCTATCCTTTAAAAGGATTACAGCAAAATACGGAACAACTGAAGCACAAATATAGTTGCTCTCAGTTACTGCCAGGAGAGAGGCTTAAAGACGTTTTAAGAGCATGTGGACTCTTATTACGGTACATTAATTACTGTAACCTATGTGAGGAATTTATATTCTAAAACAACTCCCAGCGAACCAAGCTAGCTAACTTTCCTCTATTTTCATTTTCTACATAATTGCCACCGCTGGGAAGATGAAGAGAATGCCCTCTTCAACCTGTGCCTTTCTGCAGCAAGGTGTATGTTAACAGCAACATCTCTATTACTAAAAAATGTCTTCTGCTCTAATCTGTACCTCAGGAGAAACCCTAGCTCAGGTTTTGTGGGAAATCATAGGCAAAGGTGGGCTTATTATGGCCATGGATAAATAATGGATAAGGTTTCAAAAGAACCACCCCTACAAGGAATGGTCTTGGGAAGTTATGAATATTTCTAGGAAATCAAGGGAATGAATGACTCTAATCCATATTAGGGGCCAAATCCTGAGATTTGAAAATATTTCTACCCATCTCTGTGGTGTGGGTTGATGGCAAGTTTTATGTCTGTTTTAATATCAAACACACTTAACGTTTCATGGGACCAGGAAATCCCATAAACACGGCTTTAACTGTAAGCATTGACTTGAAGAGCACTCTTAGAGAGGAATATACTCACACACTATGGTCCCTGCATAGCACCAGGCAGGAAGCTTCAAAGAGAATGTAAAAAGGTAAACAAGTTGATTTTTCTTCTCTTCTGTAAAGAGTCCAAATTTATCACTGCAGAACTTGGTATTCCCTTGTGGGTTAGTACTGTTTCCACTAGTACAAAAACCAAGCAAACAAAAAGCATGGCTTAGAATCATAGAATGGGTTGGAAGGGACCTTAAAGACCATCTGGTTCCAATGGGGGGTTGGAACCCGGGGGGGCTGCCATGGGCAGGGACACCTTCCACTAGCCCAGGTTGCTCCCAGCCCCATCCAACCTGGCCTCGAACACTGCCAGGGATGGGGCAGCCACAGCCTCTCTGGGCAACCTGTGCCAGTGCCTCACCACCCTCACAGTGAGGAACTTCTTCCTTACATCTCATCTAAATCTGCCCTCTTTCAGTTTAAAGCCATTACTTCTTGTCCTATCACATCCTCTTGTAAAAAGGCCCACTCCAGCTTTCCCCTTTAGGTACTGGAAGGCTGCTAGAAGATCACAGATGCGTGACTGAGATTTGAGGATGCGTGTTAAGGGTAGGTGTTCCGATTTGGGGAAAACTGTTAAACAAGCACAAAAGGATAACGTTCAGGTCATGCTGACGTTAAAGACCTGAAAAGGCAGTAAAATCCTTATTATTGAAGCTTGGAAAAGACACTAAGTCAAGAAGAAATTGTGAATACTATTCAAGGCAGTTCAATAATATCAATATGAGTAATGGAGACTAGAAAAGTGGTACCTCCCCAACCTAGAATCCAATCTGATAAAAGCTAATTCATCAAATTAAGTCATTTAAAATATCCAAAAATATTACTGGAGAGGGAAACATAGGGTGCAGACATATGATAGAAAAACACTGTCCCCACCCATCAATTGAGCTGCTTCTCTGTGTTCCAGATGATCAGTAAAGCATTTTGTTAAATTACCTCTGTGGACTACTAAATAAGTCAACGGATAGCCATTAGGATACAAATTCAGTGAGCTGTCCGAATAGGTGTAACTCCAAAGTGAGCTCCGTGTCGGCGGAACGAGACTGTGGTTGTAAGTGGCTTAGATCCCCGCACCCGTGCTTCTGTGCTCAAGTCACCGCACCAAAGTTTCTTCTTCAATGTGAGTATCTTCAGCAGCTCTCCTGAGAAGTTTTGCTAAGGAAGCTGTTTTTGAAGGAGTAAATGGCAAGGGAAAATTATTCCCTGTAAAGTTCTGTACAAGGATCATTTACTCCCATTATTGCGATAAGCAATGGCATTCTTCTGATACCAAACCAAAAGTGTTTACTATTGCTAAAAATCTCTGAGCTCTATTTCAATTATTTTATCTTGGGTACCTCACTATTAAAAACATTTTTTTTCCACTGTACAAGACATATCACAGGGCCATGAATAGAGAAAGCACTTTTGGGCACACAGATATAAAAGCAATTTCTTCTGCAGCTGTACTGGCTTCAAAGCTTTTGGGGACCTTAAATGTCCCATTTATTTGAATTCTGATATTTATTTCACTTTCAGTCAATGCCTACTGCTGCAGTTAACAAAAGGGAAAATTAATTCAAAACCATGGGCTTAGTGACTAGCAAATATGGTTGCTGAATCCTGGAACATATACTGTGTTACTGTTAATTACCTTCCATGATATTTTAAAATCCAAAGCTATTGCTGGATGAGGTTTGTGGATAAATCCTTTGGAGGGAAAAAAAAAAAAAGGCACAAATAACAGCTTCTTTCTGCATTCTCAGCCTCTAGGATGGGATTGTGAAAATGCTAGAAGTTACACTGATTGAATTTTTTTCTGAAATGATGTTATGGAACTGACATCTCTGCTCAGATGTTCATTTCAGCTGAGGAAATGCTATAGTACATGCAGTTTAAGAACAATTAAAGTAAGACAGACTCAGTATCAATGTAACAGGTTTTGCACAGCCCTTGATGTCAGTTTTACAATACAAATTTTTAGCAGGCTTCTGTACCGGTATAAAGTCACTCTTTCAAACTGATAAACCCTCAGCTAGGTAGAGCTGTAATCAGTTTCCTACAAGCAGAAAAGGCGAGGGCAAAAGTATATGAAAAAGTGCCCAACCTGGATGCAAAGAGCCGACTGGAAACGAAAGGTTTGTCTGTTCCCGGTACACCCCTCACCGTGCTTTCGTTTGCACCGTGGAGCAGTCTCGGCGCGTGCCAGCTGGTGTGGGGGTTTGTTCGGGTTTTTAATGAACGAGGGAAACCGAAGGGGTGCACTCTTAACCGGGGCTGGGTGTTCAGCCTGGGGGACTCACCTGGAGCGAGTCCGAAACCCCCGACCGAGTTCAGCACCAGCCGTTTTGCTCTCCAGATGGGCTCCTGTTGCCCTCTCCTTCCTGCCAGCACAGAGACTGCCAAAATGCCACCGGTACTGTGGCACCTACCGCTCGCGAAAGCGCTTCGGTCCCTTTTGGTTAAGCCGGTGCCGAGAGCGTCTCCAGTTCATTTCTCCCCCAGTCTGAGTAGCAATCACAACTTTGCAGAAGCACCTGCTGCAGTCAGACTGCTTTTTGCTTGAGCAACTAGTTGGCTTGACTATTTGGGAGGTTACAGTCCCAACAGCCTCGCCCTTGGCAGTTCCCCAAAAGCCGCTAAGTTTCTGTGGACGCTGACTGACCAGCATGCCAAGCCTTCAGCCACATTCTTCTACGGTTTTGTTTCCACTTCTGCCTACCCTTGCTGCTGCTGGGGTTGAAATCTTTGCCAAACCTCCCAGGTTAGCACATTTCCCTCTTTGTACCATCCTGGTTAGAAAATGTTGTCGCATGGCAACACGATGCAAAGCATTCAGTCCGTTACACCGAAGAGCCTAGCTAAAGGCCATTTCAGCCACACACAGATTCATTCTTGTGGAGGAGAGAAGAGAGAAAGAAAGGGAAAACATTCACAGATCCCAGAACCCTTCTTTATTTGGAAGAATGGCTTTTAAATGAAGTCAAGCAGTATCTTGTTTTATCATTCATTTATTTAGCAAAGAAAGGAATGAATTCAAATACCCCACACAATGAACACATATCTATTCCCTGATATCAAGATGCAGATTTGCTTGTGAACAATTTTAAATGAATCGGTTTTCTTGCTACTGAAGTCATCTTGTACTGTGCATGGATTTGTGCAGAAGCAATATATTTTGGGCTCAATCCTGTAAACACATTAGAATAAGCAACTGGTTACATCCATACCACCGAACTCGGTGCGGTTACTTAGGCGATGAGTACATCCATACTCAAGAGCCTAGCTTTTGCCGATCTAAATTTAGGCATCCAAACGACAGTGAAAATTGGACGTGCCTCTCTCCAGGCTCACGGTAGTGTCGGCGGAGAGACGCGAGCCCTCGCCAGGACGTGACTCTGCCCATCTAAGGACGTTCTCCCAGACGAGACATAGAGGGTGCTGGTGGCAGCTACAGTCAGAAACCGGTCAGATGCCTCAAGCAGAGCAAGGTAAGCTTGGACCAAACCGTTTACAGAATTGATCTCGTACAGCAAAGCCATTATGCATACAATTCACTTTAGGAACGTGCTTGTGTTGCGCTGATCTTAATAGAACTGGTCCCACATTTAAAGAAGTGACTATATTCATTCTATAATTATGAGGAAAAAAATATTGAAGCATTTACTCCTGTTAACATTTTTGCTGCATCTGGGATCTCTTACTTTCTTTTCTGGTTTGAACAGCCATATGGTCTGATGCTCTGAGAACTTTCTTCACTTAACGTAAGTGCTTTGGTAGCTCTTGATTTGTACACTGACGTGGTATTTTCCCAGAGGTTACTGTGGAGCTCTGGTAGAGCTAACGAAATGCAGTGTCCTACACCCATCTGAGACTTTAATCAGTACTGCTTAATAGCCTGGAAATCAAAGCCATTTAAGCCCCATTCCTTCTCCCACTCTCTTATGAAAATCCTAATCCTAGGCAAAAATCTCCTGATTAGTTTTAGCCAAACCACACTGCTCCAACAGCAGGTGACTGCAAACGGCTGGAAAAGCTTCCACGTAAAATAACTTTAAATGTCCATAAAGGTCATCAGACTCAAATCAAAGCACAAGATAAATCTGCAAGCACAGGAGTCCATTTCCTAAGCAACTGAGGAACGTACGCTATGTATCAGACACAAAAATAAGCCCAAAATGTGTACTCAAGCACAATTCTGCTGGAGTTACCCAATGAAAGTATGTACTGTACAGGATCCGACTGGCAATGCTGCTTCCTCCTCACTCCATGGAGCAGGGCTACACAGATACAGCTTTACTCACAGAATTTTGATCTATCTGCCAAAATATCTGCACTCAAAATAGAGAAACAGTTTTAAATTTATGCAATCAGTGTAGAAGTGGTTTAGTAATATTAACCACTGGCATCAGAGGTAATACAATCATCTACCCAGAAAAGATCACTTTATCCAAGTGAAAGGATAAGGGGTATTTAATGGCATTTAATGGGCAAGGGAGTTGATTTTCCCTTTCCAAGAACAGAACAATGCTGTAAGAACCAAATTTTACCCTTGCGCAATTTTGAGAGCTCTATCGGCTTAAACAAGATTCGCAGGCAAATGCCCACTTTGCTACATTTTTGGCAAAAGAAAAATAAGAGCTTTGAGGGACAAATCTGCTTTTCACCAAAATGTGTGTAGTTTATTTTAGAAAAAATGCTAAATAAAGTGAAAATTAATAGAGACTGCACTTTGCTTTGCTCCACGTATTAGGAAAGGCTGTATTAAACTACCTGGGCAGCTGTGTCAGAAGGTGAAAATACTGATATAGGCGGTGCATCTGGGGTCCTCTAAAATTACCTAAGACACAAATATCTAATGGCTTTAAAACCTGTTGTCTCAGAATCTAGCTTGACAAGGAGATCTTGCCATCAATTTTTTCTCGTTGAAGTGCTGCGAAACTTCCACGTTTACCATAACGCTTTAGATAGAGCTTTGAATATACCTCTGCCTGCAATTTAGAACAATGTAATTTAGGAAGCTAAATGGCAAAAAAAAAATTTTTAAAGTGTTTAAATGACATCGCATGGGAGTCGCTCGAAGATGTGGAACACCTGAAATACTCCTTTGGGAGATGGAAGTGTGAGCAGACCGAGCATCTGCTGAATGCACTTCTGCCTATGATCATGCAGACTTAACCTAGGGTATTATTACTGCATATATAACACGTATCTAACATAGGTATCTACCCATGAGAAGAATGGAAAATAGACCACTGCAGAGATAGGCGTGCCTCAAACTACTGAATAGTTAAAAAGAAAAGCTAATTTCAGGTAATTTTAATTAAAAAAGGTTAAAATAAAAGTACATAGTTCAAATATTTTTAAGATATTGGTGTCATAACTAATAGCCTAAATATAAAATCCATAAGCCAGACTAATGTGCTCTTAGTACAGGGGCAGAGAGGAACAGTGCTGTGCATGTGTGTGTACGTGCATGTGCTGCTTTTTCTTGGCACTGGCAGCAATATAGATTTTATTTTCTTTATCGTATTTAAATGTAAAATTTTATCTTTTGGCATGGACAGAGTGATTCAGATACTGGACCGGTTATGATTTGGAGAGCTTTTTCCCCCTCTATCTGCTTCACTGAATTTTCTTGCAGAGAAAATTTCCTCTCACCCAGGGCAACCAGCTAATTTCTTCCTGGAAAACCAAATCTAACATACAGTAAAAAAAGAGACCCAGTATTATTATACTTTCTGGAGATGAACTGGTGTGAGGGTGGGGTGCTTTCTTTTGACTGAGTTAGTAACAGGGAGAACTATTCAGCTGGAAAAAATAGCGGCTGATCTTAATTATTTTCATAGATGGTAAATGTGCGTTCATTTTACCGCACAGCTTTTCAAAGACCACTTGCTTTGCATTTTTTTCATTTTACTGCAGAACAGAGATAAGAAGCACAGTGCTACATTCAGATCTATCCCCATCCAAAACCGTTGCTCATTGCCGTCATTAGATACGGGGTTCCCCCTTGCTATGTAAGTAAGTGGCTGGACCACCAAAGTGGTGCTCAAATGCAGTCTCACGTGATCAGTGGTTCTTGGTACTTTTTGCTTTTTTTGTAGATAGCTGTGAATCATTACAATCTGTACATGTTTTTCTCTATTTGCCTATCATAGCGCAACCTAATGATCAAGGGCTCTGAACACAGAATGGAAACGTTTCCACTCTGCTTCTCCTTGCACACCTTCCTGGTATTCTGCTGCGATGATCTTTGCATCTAGCATGCTCAAAAAAATGAAAGGCCAATTCTTTAATCCTTAATATTCACTTTTAATTTCTTTTCACAAGCTCCCGAGAATAGCAAATGCTGCCTTACTACTAAGTACTCTGGAAAATCTGGCGCAAATCCCCGCCCTTTTCTTTTTAGTTATCTCTCTGGAATTTCAGATACAAAAATAACAATGTCATGAATGTGGGTGAAGACAGACAGAACAAAGAAGAACGGTTTAAAAATTCCTTGTGTTTCCTCACCTGCCACTACAAAAGGAATTAAAACTGATAACTTAAAACTCAAACAGTTTTTCAAATATTTACATCAATGAAGTCCAACGAGATAATCACGTAAAACACCATAAGAATGTTCCTCTAGGGGCCGATAGCGCGGGTCGGACACGGCAGCAAGACGAGACAAGGCTTTGCAAACACATCGGCGTTTTCTGAGCCCGCCGACTTTGTCAGACGCGTGCACACCAAGTAAAAGCCAGAAAGAGAAAAGCGCGTCTACGATTACGCCTGCGCAGCCCCGCGAGGGCACGCGACGCGGGGCGCAGCCGCAGCATTCCGCGGCCATCCCGACGGCCGGTGCTGCAGCAGGCAGCCGAGCCGGATCCCGGAGACACGGACCGGGGAGGGGAAGCCCGAGGGACGCCACGACTCGCGCGAACAAGGCCGGTTTACTAACGACACGCGGAAACACCTCCCGGCGCGCCGCCCCGATCCGCCCTCCCTGTCGGACCTGCCCTTCCGTACCCTCCCCGAAATTAAGCCGAACTAGGGGAAGGAAGGCTTTATGTGACTGGGCTTGGCTCGGAACTGGGAACCAGCGACCCTGCAGCTTTCTGGCTTAATGAGGAGATCGCGTCCCTCGGTACGGCCTTGGTCTCCGCGCTCCGAACAGCCGAACTGCGGCCGGAGTGCTTTACGGCCCGGGAAGGTCAGCCCTACAGAGCCCGGAGCTGCCGCGGAGCATCGCCAAACCACCACGTTTCTTCTCGCCATCGTCCCCAGCACCCTGCCAGCTCTTTTCGGTGGTGCGAGCTTCTGGAGACTGCACAGAGGGCTCCGCGGCTAACAGCACAGCTCAAACCTCACGGAAATAAAAGACAATGCCTAAAAAGAAAATTAGATTTGTACTCCTGGCACAGCTTTAAGGGTAACTTTTTTTTTTTTTTTTTTAAAAAGCTCAGGAATTGTTAGAGAAATCTGACTGGAGGCTTATGAAACTGAGTGAAGCGATGCAATCCTCAGGAGTGGTCCACTGACACCGAGGGGCTATAGCCGCCCCCGACACCGAAGGCCAACCTTGCACTCGGCAAAGAAAACGTCAAGTCACAAACAGGCGTTTGGGGCTTTGGGCAGCAATGGGACATTGATGGCTTGGATTGTGCTTGAAATGTCTCTGAACTTCATCTCTGAAGCCTCAATCACATGAGCAGTCAAGTAGCACAGGCCTTGGGGACTGGGGAGTTACAGAGAGGCCAGAAAATACACAAGCCCGTTAGTACTCATCATAATTATTGAAATCTGTAAAATAGGTATTGGAATAAGTCTTTGCAGTAAGATGCGGATTGAAGTATTTGTTTCTCTCCTCCAGAATCAGGTTGTTTTTGTTAAATGCCTGGGAAAATAAAAAAAAAAAAAGAAAGAGATAAGAAAACGGGAAGGACAGAAGAAAGGTAGCCACTAAGTGCTCTTTTACCAAGGCAAATTTTTGTGGCAAATATCTGTGTACTGTAAGTCAGTTAAAAATGCATTGAGAAATACTTGCACATTTACAAAACCTGCATTTGCACATATCTGCTGATATAATAACGTTCCTACAAAAAGCAATGCTACTGAATAAAGCCAGGCACTTTTCCCCCAATATTATAAAACTCATTTTATGATTAAAAATACTTTTTAATCATACATATTCAGCCCTTCCTATTAGAAAGATTCACTCATTATCTTTTTACTGAATAAGAATTATTTTCCCTTTACTGCATTAATTCCTTGATTTTCAAATGCAATATGTAGGAGAAATGTCTGAAGGTCCTAAGAGTGTAAATCCTGTTTCTCTAAAAGTGATATGGGTATTTAGAGTATGAATTTTCACAGGGTTTTTTTTTTTTTGTTTCTGTAGCTATCCAGAGAGATGATTAATGGAATTTGGAAAAGCTTTAAATTAGGTACATATTGCACCACTGGTTACAAAATCCAGACTTTTCTTGCCGTTTTGAATTAAACTCTTTAAAATGTCTTTAATTAGAAAGAAAAATGCAGAAATTAAAAACTGCATTATCCGGGCAGGATTTAAGAAAAATCCTCATTTACGAAAAGCTTTGCAGCTGCACGAATAAACTGTGTAATCTGAAGATCCTGAACTAGGTATTTTCAGCATGCTCATCCTTCCTTAATTCAGTGGATCTGAAAAGTGGAGCTATTCTAAAAGGTCATAAAGAGAAAATAGCTGTTTGGGAACAATGATCATGTGATATAGATATACGCCAGACTCTCAGCTGATGTAAATCTGTACTGCTCATTTACAGAATATTTTGGGTATGAACACTAGCTGCGAGTCTGACCCAGAATATATTCACCACATACATCTCCTGTATAAAGACATCGTGCAGGAAGATGAACAGTGACCGCCCTTGACACCATAGCACTGGAGCCAAAGGATTATCTTCAATATATGTCATGATGACTGCTAATGGCCCTATTCACTTCTTGAACAAGCCCCTAGGGAAAACAACTAGGAAAAAAAAACCACAAAACAAAACTTGAGTGGTCTGTTTTTTTCCAGGAAAGGCTGTCGTATGAATTCTACACATACACAAAATTCAACTTCCTGTATAATGGGGATTGACAAAGGAAAGGCCCCATAATTACAGTACCTCAAGTGAAATCTATTTTTGTCATTAGCAATCAGCATAATTTGAGTCCAAATGCCACTGCAGAAAACTAGCAAGTAGAATTCTTTTGATACAGCAGAACTGTTGTCTAGGACCATATACGTCGTGCATTATAGAGCTCCCAACTCACTTCTCACCTTGATGGCTTCTACAGAATCATATTTGTCCAGTTTGTTGATATGGTTGGTAATGCTGGTATTTAGAGGAGCTGGTGACACCGGATGGATGACAGTTGCGTCATGGGACTGTTGTTGATATCGTTGGCAATAAGTGTAAACAAGCAGGGTAAGAAGGCAACCAAGTATTGAGCTACTTAATCCCACCGCGATCATGTGAAACATGTTGAACTCTGCAGAGCGGAGAGCAGAAGACAACCTTAATTTTAAGGAGGCAGCAATACAAGCTTAAGCTTGGGGAAAAACGTAGACAAGTCCTTGATTCAAATAAGGATAAGGGAAATTTCGTGTGTTTCCCAGAAACATCTCAATTGCAATGGTTTATCCCTACAGTAGCAAATGTACTGTACTTCCCTGAAGGGATCATTATAGGAATCTTAGATACCCATACATCTCTGTAAGTATTAAGGCTGAGACTTTTGAAAGATGCTTAAACACGTTCAGAACCCAAATAACAGATGAATGAATTGCATTTTGTATGTTTGAGTAGTTCAGCAAAATTCTTCTACAGACTGTATAACAAAGCCTTGTTATATGTAAATTATGTATAGAATGTACATACATAGCTTTTTTTCAGTGAACTACAGTATCACCTCCTCTGCTGTTCTAGTTCTTTCTCTTATACCTAGTGACTTGTGGCAGAACTAACAAAATCCTAATATCTTTGAATCACAATCCTGCTTTCCCTAAAATGTCTTCCATATCCCCTTTATTTGGTGCATGACCCCGAAGCAATGGCATACATTTTTCCGATCCCCTGCTTTGATTCTTGCTGGGCCTCACTGTCTCTCATGTATCGTTGATATATGGCCAATTTGTTCCCTTCTCCAGCCTTCAGAATTTTTTCTATGTGTAAGGGGGGGGGTGAGGAAGAAATGGTAGCAGTTTAGGTGAAAATGGGAAGGGGGGTGGGGGGGAGGGAGAGAGACTCCTTAAAGCTCTGTGTGCTTTTAACCATAGCAGCCAGAGAGTGCAAAGTCAACAACTCAAAACCCAGCACTCTCCTGTCTACTCTGCCCTTCAAAGATACCACGGGATCAGGCGATGGGAAACCCTCTCCGCCTCCGCAAGGATTAAAATGGAGAGGAAGCTCGTTGCTGCATGGAACTGTAGAAGGGAATCTAAAGCACAATCATCCCCTGATGTTACTGCACAGAGATATCAGGTCAGACGTGGCACCAGTAGGATTAGCTGGAAATAAACAAATTACACTGCTTTTCATTGCTATTTCAAACTGCAGCTGTGCTTTCTGATTAGGAAAGAAGTATCAGTGAGAAGCTCATGTTGGAAATTTCATCTTAGCATTACTGAAAAATTGTTTGTTGCCTAAATGCACAAATGAAAGATTTTAAACTGAAAGACTGGCACTGGCCTGAAAAACAGGTTAGACCTTTTTCACTGTAATACAGAACAATGGGCCAGCACATGGGTCCCATTTTTTGCAAACACCTAAGGTAGGACCTTTACATGCTTACTGGGTATTTAGAAACACAAACTAATATTTAGGTGACTAGGTTGACTGCCCCAATATATAAATTATCACTGAAATATCATTCTACACTTTTATGAGAGTTTCCCACTGTTGCAGAACTTGGCAAAATGTTTTCAGAGTACCACTGCTAATTAGAAAGAAATCAAATCACATTATCCCGGCTCCCATAACAAGTTACCATGCACACTAGTACCCTTGCATAACCCCTGTGTTTTCATTGTCCCTTATTAGGTTAAAAATGCAGCTTATCTGTGCATGGAAGAATACTAGAACCGGCCAGAGCTATTACCATGACGACACAGACTAAGCGTGATAGCTCAGCACAAAACAAATGGTCATTTTTCCTCTTTCTTCTTCTTCTTATTGTTTGGGGTTTTTTTAACAGTTTTCCCTTTCAAGATTTGTTTTGCTAGCATCAGGACTTTCTGGAATGGAACTTTTTTTTTTTTTACTTTTTAGTTTTGTCTTTGGCAGTGAAGCTGAAAATGAGTCCCAGATACAGTCTGAGCTGTTAAATGGGTTAGCAAGCTGGCTTTCTGCTATTTATTTGGGGTCCCAAAGAGGTCTGTGAAATTATTATCCTGAAAAAGGTGGAGTAACCTTACAAATTCTGATCTACTTGATAGCTAGCTTATAATAGGAATTTCTTTTTGAGACAAGGGTGGCAGCTGTACTGAAAAAAAAGAAAACACAAACAACTAGTAATACATGTACTTGTCTCAAAGGTCAGCAATGGCAGACGGGTATTTAATGAGAAATCCTGTAGTAACTACATTTCTTTTTCTGTACAAGTGTAAATAATGAGAATGCAGCATTTAGAATAAAACTAAGAGCATACAAAAGGTGAAACAAAAGCAAAAAATGGGGAATCAACATTTCAGCATTTAATATACATCTAGAGCTGAAAAGCTTACCGCCACATCGTTTTTCTTCTATGCTGCTGGATCGTGCCACTGATATTTCTGGAAAAATAAACAAACCACTTATGCCAAGGAGAAAAAAATATTACAGAGAAGTACTAGTTTGATTAACACAGTAAGGATTTAAAAATTCATTCTACTACATTTACTCCAAATCCAAAGTAAAAAAGATTTTGACTATGTGGCAGAATTAACAAAGAGGTCCCATGACATCTTCAGGTTCCTTAGATTCCCAAGCAAAAGCAGCAACATATTTTTAATTCTTGCCTCAAAACACCTCTGGAATTACGAAGACGAAGTGCACATGAAAACATTCTTTGTGGAGTTTAAGCATGTTGAGAAAGGGTTGATTTTCTGAATAGTGAAATTAAAGAGAGTTTAATTATCTCGCGTTCAAATGGGCTCATTACTTCTAGAAGTCACGTCTAGCACTAATGTGAAAAGAGGGAATTTACAAATCTTTGAAGAAGATGACTGCCAATTTCATGGGTCTCAGTTGTAAACTAATAAAATGTAATTCCAGCCTGTATCCTTACCATTTTGACTTTGGAAATAATCTCAACAAATACGGAATAAAATCTGTTGGCAATCAAGTTTTCCCACTCTTTACTGCAGGACCATGGCTTCTGTGAAGGGAAGTCCTGCCTTACAGATCTCTTGAACCTCTCCGAAAGGGTCAATGATCGTGTCGATGTAGGGGAGGGAACTGACACAGTCTACCTGGATTTCAGAAAAGCTTTAAAGTTCTTCGCCGACGGCTTTCCAAGCAACAGACGAGATGAAGGAAAAGATAGAAAACAGGGTAGTACTATGTGCCCGGTTCTTACAATGGAGGAAGGTTACCACTTCTGCAGGGACCTAGGCTTTCCAGCAAAGAGCTAGAAATGCGGGAGGCAAATGAGGTTTTGAAGTTTGCTGATGATACGAAGTTAAGGTAGCGTGGACAAGGGCATGCTGTGAAGAGCTGCAGAAGGGCCTTATAAAACTAGGCAAGAAAATAACAAATGAAACCGAATGTAGATCAGTGTAAAGCGATACATACAGCGGAAAGCAATCCTAGCTTCATGTATAAAATGATGGGCTGTGAGGCGACTATTACTACTCAAGAGGGAGACCGGGGGGTATGACAAATTGTTCCATGAAAATATCGGCTTAGTGTTCAGAAGCAATCAAAAAGGCAAACCAAACGCTAGGTGCTACCACGAAAGCAATAGTGAGTAGGACAGGGTAATCAGCATTACAGCACTTTACAAATCTATGCGTTGTTCACAGCATGAACACTGCGTGCAGCTCTTCTTTTCCCATCTAAGGATGTGTCTAGTAGAAATAAAAATCAGACCAGAGAAGGGCAGCGATGATGCCCGCAGTTATGCCATAGCTTCTGTGTGAGGAATTAACAGAGTAGGCTCTTCACTGACCCACCAAAAGATGATCCAAACGCAGCTACTGCTAAAGGGATCACAATTTTTTACCTTTCTTCACGTGCTAAATCCAGAACAACTATTATCTAAGTAAGAAAGTATCAGACCTGACAGAAAAACACTCTCACAGAGAATTAAAAGCTGAGAGCATACTTTGTCTGGTCAAGACCATTAATTCACCATCCAAACACAAAGCAGAAAAAAATGTACCGGACACCCGCAAAGCTCTGCCAGGTAATGTCGGTAAGGACTACGAAAAGGCAGCAGCAGCAACGAGGAGAAGGAGTAATTTTTGCGCTCGGCCAGAGTCGCTCCGCGCAGCGCGTTCTGCAGAGGAACGGCGCTCGGGTAAGCAGGAGGAGGCGACAAGAGGCGGGCGGCCGTGGCAGCACGCTGGCTGAGGAAAGGAGGGGGGCGAAGGAGAAAGAGAGGTCAGGAGGGAGAGAACTGCGAGCCGGAGGACCTGGAGGAGTGGAAGCGAGCCGAGCCCAAGAAAGCACGCTAGTCTGCCTAAGGGGAGCGTAAGGGGCATGACCTTACCCGCTGGGATACGGGTGATTTGAGGAGGAGTGGCAAACGAACCAGGAGGGCGAGAGAAGAGGTGGCTCATTTCAGATTCCGAAAGCGCCTGCTTTCCAAAACAAGATGTAGAGCTTGTATTGCATTAAGCAGGGGACTCACAGAATGTGAATATTAACGGAGCTGCTTCAAAAGCCTGAGAAAAAGGGGAAAATACAATGTGGGAGTTTTTGCTTTCAGACTGACACTTTTCACATCGGTTCTGGAGGAAACACTAGTATTTGGGGGTTAAAGCATTATGCGCCGTTCATAAAAAGTGGTTACGTTTGTTGATTTCTTTATTATATTGTACTATATTGTACCACATAGTCACGGGAAAAAAAAACCCGTTGCTGCACTGAGTAAACATAATTACATTTCAAATGACACATTAAAATGTACATTTCTCTGTCTGTGAATAGACCGCTAGCTTTTTTTAATGGACACAGGCGGAAAGATAACTGTTAACAGCAATGCAATGTGGCCACCCATACTGTTGTGTGGATTTAAATGACTGCTGCGTTTTAAAAAAGAAATAATAAAAAAAAGAGTACAGTCATGAGTTTCGACAAATGCTATAGAATAATACATGACATGACGATCCATCAGGTACTTGGTGGTCACGGGGGACACAAGGACCTGAGGCATAGTATGTACCTTTCTAAGTAGTTATTAATTTAAGGGATTCTGTGAAATGATTTCCAGATTAACTACCACAGCACCTGCTTTTGTATATGCAAACCACAAAACCTAGAGGAATGTTTCTCTAATAACCCCAAAGTCTCAAAAACACTTACATTAAAGTAAAAAGCAAACCATTTCTCCTAGCTGGCTGTAGTCATCCCTGCACCCTGCCACCGAGTGGGACGGGAGGGACCTGCAGAATGCTGTGACAGGGACTAACCGAAGTCCCAGCTGGTGGCAGGAGGGGCAGCTCCGCAGCACTCGGTGCCTGAGGCAGTTTTT
>JANXJC010000029.1:1028007-1067107 GCA_027564655.1 Leptodon cayanensis
GTGACAGGGACTAACCGAAGTCCCAGCTGGTGGCAGGAGGGGCAGCTCCGCAGCACTCGGTGCCTGAGGCAGTTTTTTGTGGAGACACCAGAGCACAGAATCGTAGAATCGTTTAGCTTGGAAAAGACCTTTAAGATCATCGAGTCCAACCGTCAACCCAACACCACCATGCCCACTAAACCGTGTCCTGAAGTGCCACGTCTACGCGTTTTTTGAACACCTCCAGGCATGGTGACTCCACCACTTCCCTGGGCAGCCTGTTCCAGTGCCTGACAACCCTCTCAGTAAAGAAATTTTTCCTTAATATCCAACCTAAACCTCCCCTGGCGCAGCTTGAGGCCATTTCCCCTCATCCTACCACTAGTTACCCGACAGAAGATCTAGCAACACCAGCCTTACACAGCAGACCAACAGGCTTTGGCTGACCAAGGGCAAGCTCTGTTCCAGCCCTCGGCGCCGCACAGCGCGGGCTGGGACAGTACTACGCCTCGCTCCCGAAACGTGGGGAGATTTCACTAATCCTTCAAGGAGCAGGCTGAGCTCACCTGGTATAAAGTTGGAGTCCAAAGCACAGGCCCGGCTCTCCGTGGTGTTGCCCGTGCACTGGCTGCCCACGGGAAACAAAATGATGCACTGACGGACGCGGAACTGGAAGCCGGACGAGTCGCAGTCGGACCACTCGGACCACTTGGACCAGCTGTCTGCAACAGGCAGAGAGGGACACACAGAGACGCTGCCATTAAATGCTTCAAGTACACTGAGTGCAAGAGAAATATTCTGTATTTCTGAATTAGGACGGAAGGCCTCATCCCCAGCTAGCAGAGGACAGCTCTTTCATTACGATAAAACAAAGGCAGTTCAGCTTTGGCAAAAGTCTCTGGAACGTAGAGTGTGACGGTAAATTTGTCGCAGACATATCATGGCTTGGGCTTCTGCCACGGCCTATGAGTGTGGAAGTGAGACGCCGGAGGGATTCTGTGGCGGTGACTGAACGAGCAATTGCTGTGGAGTTAATTCCAGTCTAGGTCGTTAGGGTGGACAATGACACTGTCTTTTTTTTACGTACCTGACAAGTAGCAGTAAGAGCTGCAAGACTATGTGTTCCAGGTCTGAAACAGGATGTTTATTTAACCACAAAAATAGTTATATCTTGCAGATACTTTTTTTTTTTTTTTTTTTAGCTTTCGTCCATTTCTTTGCTGTGGATAGAAGTGACCTCATCAAGTATTCTCGCCTTCTCTTCCTCATTTGGTTCATTATCAGCTTCTGTTGTTTCTTTATATTTCTTTCTCTGCCTCTGTAGTTTTGATTAAGACATTTTTATTTCATGCCTGTGTGATCTCAGAATACTTCCCTTAAATGAAGTGAATTGATCTCATTCCCATGAGGTCCTGCGAGTTTACTGAGCTCAGCTTTCTTAAAATTCAAGCACAATTCTGCCTTCGTAGGGGTCTCCTGAGTTTGGCAAGTATACTAAAGACAGAGCTCAGTTAAACTTTCTTCTTTCTTCTGTCAGCTTTCCCACTGACATAGGTTTTATGGCTTTGATATGGAGCGAACAGTCCTACTATCCCAAACCAAGTTTGTTTCTACTTCAAAATTTTAATTGATTTTATACCAACATGAAGCCAATATAGAAATTCTATTTTGCTTCAAATAAAAAAGTATATATTAACCTAATTTGGTTTCAAGTTAGATTGAAGAACATTAAAATTCGTGAATAATTTGGAAAATTAATGAAGCTTTTGTATACTTCTTGTGAATCAGGTGGAAAGTCAGGAAAGTCTTACACTGTTTTGGGCCCTTTTCAATACACTGTATAAATCCAGCATACAGGGTTCACATTTACTCATTCCTTTCCCCTTGGCCATAGACGAAAATATTAAAACTCTCAAGCCATCTAAAATTTAACAGATTCCGGCAGGAATACTTGAGATTGCAGTCTTGAAAAACGTCAAGCGATAGATGCTTTCCATGACGGTGTTGGACATGCACTTCCTAGTCAGTAGCACGGTGAAAAGAAATGGATGGAGGAGACTGACGTAACTTCAGCACAACAGAAAATCTCAAGCAGTGGTCCTGGGACCGTTTCAAGACAGCAGGAGAGAGCTGGTTAAAGGCAGCAGCAATCGGTCCTAGCGGTCTGTGGTCTGGATGCACACCGTCACTTGTGGAGTTGTTCCTAAAATACATTTACTCAGCAGCTCAGGTAAGAACCTGCATATTGATGTTTATGAACAATTAGCAACTGTCTGGATGGGGCCTCCTTTGAACAACAGGGCAAATACCTTGAGGCAAGCAGCTGATGTCAAACAGTAGGATCTTGTCATCGTGAGGAGCAAGAATCCTCGGCTTCGTCCTTCGGCTCCCCTGTTTCCTAGGAGAGGTCCTGGGAGGGCCTTGTTTCCAGAGTGGGTGGTAGGAGCATGGAGGCAGAAGGTATTTTACAAAGAGCATTAAAGTTTCCTCTGCATTTTATATGAAAACAGGGCAAACATTATCTACTTGAAGGACCTTGTGATAATACACGTTGAATATTAAGCTCAGCAATTTGCCTGCAGAGGATCCTAATTCAGGGGGAAGGAGAGCTGAGGTGGGAGCCAAGCAAACAGACAGCCTTCTTCCTGCTTATATAGTGTGGCACATCCAGGAGCTGCCGGTCTCACCGCCAGTGTCAGCTGCTGGACCCAAGCCAGCTGAGGACGTGGATCCGTACCTTAAGTATTTAGTAACAATAAAGCCCTGCTCGTTCAAGTTTAAAGGAATGCTGCTCGTTACAAATCTTGGCCCGGTTCTCATCGGTGACAGAGAACATGCTTAAGCCAGAGCCAATACTCTCGCCCGATGCTGGTATAACTGGGATATACGCAGCAGCCGCCAAACCGCTCGCGAGCACCCTAAATGCAGCTTGTCGGCTGGTGCGCTCTGCAGCCCCATCTCGCCCGCTGTGCTTTTGGCCCACCAGGTTCCTGGCTGAAGGGGCTACATCCCGTGATAAAATAGGAACCTCAGAGTATGCTTAGACCATGCTGGGTCACATACCGGCGACTGGGCAAGGCTATCGTTTCAGCCTGCCCTTTGGGGGTCCTGTGAAAGACACTGTGTGCATTGGGACCTTCCCACACACAGAACACAGGGCATCTCCTGCCCCTCTGGGGTCCCACAGCGCAGCCCGGGCTTCGCAGCCCAGGCTCTGCAGCCCAGGCAGTCAGCGGGTCTGGTGCTGTGCCGATCAGCTCCACCTGGCACACAGAATCGCAGGAGAGGAGCGGGAGGACATCAGTGCGGGCGTGAGAGGGATGGACATCCCTGTTTCGAGGAGCGCCACTGTCGGGAGCTCCGAGCGTCACGCAGAAGCAAGGCACCCCAGACCGACAGACGTATCATTTCGAACCGGCAGTCCTGCCCTTTGCGGAGCCACTATCTCTGCCGTCACAGAGAAGCTGAACCCAAGTGCATGCTTTTGCATGCACTTCCACAGACTTTCCTTCCAAATTTCAGTGCTTTTGCATGCACTTCCACAGACTCAGTTATCCTGCCTCATCCCTTTGATTTCTTTATCTTCAAAGCATCTGAGGCTCTCTTGCACCTCGGGCAGGCTCCTCTCAACTTGCTCCTCAGTTCTTTGCAAAAGTCATGAGAACGGAGGAGGGAGGGTGGACTGGAGAGGTGTTTAATCTGGAACTGCTTTTCTCCTCTAACATGGCAAGGCTTACTCAAATGTCATGTCTTCTTCCTACAGAGTCCTGGCTGGCCTTTGAAGCCAGGTTAAGTCCAAGCAGTTCCTGAAAGATCCCTTGGTGAAGAAGGCACCTCGGAAAGATCAGGCTACCAGTCTGTAGGATTATAGATTTCTTTCATGCAGAACTACACCATCATTCCTAAATGCTCAACTGCTTTATCCATTATTTGCATGCGTGAGTTAGCAATTCAAGGACAGAATATATTTTCCCCTCTTACAGCAGCAGTAAATACTTTAGGTATGAAATACTGGTTTATTCAGTACATTACAGACACAGTTGCAACCAATTACACTTACTGATAAGCAGCCTATAAACCACCACTGATCAATAGTGCGGCACTTCCATTCACATTAATGCAGTTGCATTTGGATAAATGAAAAGAAAACCCACAAACACAGGGATGTAGCTGTTAAAATGAAAGATGAGAAAAACTGATGTATTTTGCAGACACAAGTCTGTTACTTTAAGTGCATACTTGCATACTTTCAGTCGGATTTGCCATTAACCTCCATATCCTCAAGAAATCCTTAGTATCAGCATTCCAGAAATTTTAGTTTCCTGCTAGTTTTGTTTGGCCAAAAAAAAGTACTATTCCAAATGCTAAGAAATCTTTGCTCTTTTCACTGCTTAAGAAACATTATAAATAGTTTCCATTTTTGCATACACATTTCTGTGTTGGTTGGTTGTTCTTAGATTCCAAGTGTCACTCCTATTCCCTTCCTATATTAGCCATGTCACTGAAGCCGTGAATGTCACCAGTGGTACTTCCAGATCCGCACAAGGAAGAACCACTGGCCACATGATCCTCACCCCAAGAAAATGCCTCTACAGAGCTGCAGGATTCTGTCCAAGCTTAACATGTGTAGCACTGCAGTTATTTTTGTCTCATCCCAATGTGAAATAAGAGCATTAAAAAAAAAGTTTTGAAATCTACATTGTAAACATGAGGCAGGGGCTGTTCTCACAGCTAGTTGATGATGGTGCTGTCTGCAAAACCTATGGCAAATTTTCAGTGAGATTGAAATACTAATAAAACATCACAGAATGTGAGGAATACACTTCACCCTTTGAAATTTTATTGCTTTATAAAGGTTTTCGCTTTTCTTGAACCAAAATGAAACTGACCTCCTCCTCCTCCTCCACCCCCCATCTACTCCAAAATTTGGGTAACAAGCAGGTTAAAATGAGATGAAGAGATTATTTAGAAATGTTTGCAAACTGGCGTTTCTAGAAAAATGGTGGTAGAAAATAAATGCGGAACAAGAGAAATAGCTACAATACTAGCACAATGAACACGCCAGTTCTGACCTTTTAAAGATGCCTTAAGGATCCCAAGGCAGCTATGCAACTTCTACGTACAAATGTACACTATTTGTCTTGAAAAATCAAATCATCAACTGATTTCTATGTTTGTTTTTTTTTTAAAAACACAATACAGAGTGTTGCATCTGCTTTAATTTTGACAAAGGAGGTACTTCTATTCTGCTGCAAGACATGCAGTGCCTAGAAAAGGAAATTAACTTAAATTGTAGTTCAGCACAGGTAATAGGATCCATAAATTCAAACTCATGGGGCTTGTGCCTTCACATGCACAGCCTCATCATATGAGCAGAAAACTTTTGCTACGAAGTCTAGGAGCTCTAAGTGAAGCAAGTAATACAGTGTGGCATCAGTGCTGCTTATTGCCTTTTGCTGCTGCCGGTAATCCATTAATCAGCAGTATAAGAAAACAAATCCTCCCACTGGCTTTTCACTAATGATTTTATCTGGTTTTATGTGGTTTTACTCTCTGCTTCTCACTTAAATTTCACAAAGAAAATGAATTTTCCTTTAATATGGGTCAAAAGGCAGAGTCAAAGTTACAGAAAAAGTCATGATCCATAATATCATGCAGCTAGGAAGAGTGCTGAGACATTTCATTTACTAAGTACTCCACAGTCATTCAAAAAGATGAAGTCTCTGCTCCTTAACATCTGAAGTTGAAGAAGGTATTTTACAAAGAGCATTAAAGTTTCCTCTGCATTTTATATGAAAACAGGGCAAACATTATCTACTTGAAGGACCTTGTGATAATACACGTTGAATATTAAGCTCAGCAATTTGCCTGCGGTGAATGTTTAGCGTTATAACAAACGACCTTCTTTGAGATATTGTTATTAAAAGTCTTCCGGGCCATTTGCATGATCCACTTCAAATATTATACAATTTTAGTTTATCCAGACCCAGAACCTGGTAATTTAAATTTTAATTTTTTAAAGGGGGAGGGAGGAGGTGGTGTCCTGTAGGATCTATCCTGCTATTACTTGATTTACTGTGACTGTAGCACGTAAGAGCTGATTGTGCACTTAATAAGAGAGAGAAATGATTTGCTCCTACGTAACAGGTCAAGGAGCATTATGTTGCCTAACTGTGAACGCCTTGTTCTGTGGCACGTAAACGACAAAGCCGCGTGGGCCGACTGGCCGTACCTGGACAGGGCTGTGTGTTGCAGAGTGCTTCTTCAGTGTGCAGCCCAAGGCAGATATCTCCTCCGTAGGCTGGTGCTGGGTTCGTGCAGGAGCGGGTTCTCATGTAATGCCCTCCTCCACAAGTGGCCGAGCACTTTGACCAAGATGACCAACAAGACCAGCCTCCGTCCACTGAAAAGACACAAAATGTCATATTGTTCCAAGTTAATGTGTTACATTACATAATCCAACCCATCTTTCTCATATTCTGTGGATCTAATTCATGGCCTACCGAAATTATTGGAGGTTTTTAGGTGCCACTGAACATAGGCCCACAAATTTAATCTTACCACAATGTAATTTAATTTGCATATTTTAAAAGCCCTTCTGTACTGGGAAGCCTAACAAAGTTACTCATGCATATAAGACACTTCCAGTGGGTACCATAATGTCTTTGAGCCAAAATTCTTTTCTTTTTCTTTTCCTTTTCTTTTCTCACCTGTGAGGAAATAAAATACCAAAGCTTGTTTAGCAGAAGTGTTATATGCTCAGAGCAATTTTTTATTCATAAAATAAAACTTAGCCCAATAATATCAACAGAGAGATGGAGAAATCCAGATTTTGTTTCGCAACCCAGGTAAGATTGCCTTAACTCTACAACCCATTTCAGTTGATCTAACACAGTTGTAGGGTTTGATGGGCCAATATAATGTTACAACCTTCATGCAGCTCTAGCACAGATGCCAACAGCAGAACAATGGCAGTAGTTCAAAAAAGCAACAAACAAATGACCAAAAGCAGTTGCCATTTAAAGTTTCAAACACAGGTTGTTGAAGAATAAATTTAATTTCCCCCCCCATTAGTATTTACTAAATCAAGTATGTCAAACTGTTCTCCAGTCCGAGTTTTCACAAGGTTCCTCTGAAAGGTAGGCTGGATTTCACGGGAGCCCCAGTCGTCAGACGGCTTTTGACACATGGCCACTAGAGAGGCATCTAGTGAAAGTTCACCTCACTGCCTGCACCGGACCGGCTCCTTTGCAGCCTCCGTTCTTAAAGCTCCCGCTCCAGGATGTATTTCTGGCATTTATGGCCATACTGCAGCCCACCTGCCAAAGGCTTCCTATCTGCAGCCACATGACAAAGTCAGATGCACTTCTCCCAGGGACAGCATTCCCTCTGCAAAGAATCTCAGTGTTTTGTTCATTTCTCTTCCTTTTTTTTTTTTTTTGGGGGGGGGGGGAAGCAACAAACCCCTAAACTTTCAAAATTTTCCTATCCTACAAAAAATTAATTTCTTTTCAAACCTTTATTTAAAGTGTTGTCACTTGCTTTCTTAATACTTAAGCAAGGAAATGATTTACCATGTCTGCAACTGATTAAAAGAAATAGTGTGTAATTCAACTGACGCTAATAGATGAGACCCTAAGTATAAGAAAGGCAACGTGCCAGTAAAGTTTTGGTTTACGACAGGGCCCTACACTGAGCAGAAGTTTTGCCTTTTTTTTCTCCCATCACTCACAGCAGCAGTGAGCATTTTACCACACAAGATAGAAACTCATTATTGCCTATTTTTAAAAATACTAGGTAAGCACACATTTCCTCTACACAATTTTAACAGTGCGCTCATTTAAGACATTCCTTGTAAGACTTTACTTCATGGTTTTTGAAACAATTGATTGTCACTGAAGTCTTCAAAACATTAATCTAGCATTTCACAATGAGTCCTTTTGATCCTTTCTGTTCAATTAATCAAACAGCCTTTCAAGGAGCAAACGAGTTTCCACTGGTTTATTGAAATGCTATTCCATAATTATCTCCTACCAAAAAAAGAAGAGGTTCCAAATCTGAAAAAAATTAACTTACAATGAAAATATCTGTGCAGTATTTGCATTTAAATTGTCTCTTAGATGGAGACGTAAAACACTAAAAAAACCCCCTCTTTTTGTTTTGGTAGCATTGTATACCGCAAATGCACTTGGTGAGTCGAGTAGAATGATTTCTATGTAAAGTCTGGAACAGTGAGAAAATGAGCTAGAAGGATGTGGTTATTTTGATGTTAAAACCTATACGTGTGTTTTTGAATGTAATTTCAGATGCAGCATTCCCTCAGGTTCTCAACTGCTAATCAAACAGGTAATTCACTAGTGCATACCTAAGGTATTACACTAATCCTGTAAGTGAAGTTGTTGAATATATAACATTTTATTCTCTGTATTGTTTGCAACATTACGCTATGAATCAGGAAAGCATGGAGTTGGCACTTCCTTGCTAAGAACAATAGTTGTAAAAACTTTTACAAGTAATGTATCTGGCCTCTGAACACCCTGATTGGACAGGCAGGATTCGTGGAATCTGGTACTATATTCCCAGTACGTCATTTAAATAAATTATTTCCATTATTAAGGAATTCAACGATCGCTACATTTTTTCCAGGATATATTTATCAGCCAAATCATCTAGCTATACAGATGTACGAGAGAGTTTTATACCACCTATCATAAATAAATACTGCATCTCAGTAGAGTGCTTGACTTGTTCTCTTATTCATATAGTCACTGGAAAACAAATACGTCTTTTTGCCTGAGATGACTCTTTTAATGTAGTATTATGCAAGCTCATAGCTAAGAAAGCCATACTTCATTTGTCTTCAGTGCAGGTGGAATGTACTACGCAATTTTATAACAATTTCAGGACATGGTTATCTTTTATTCAGAACTAGCTTTTTTAAAAAAAAAAATTATGTTAAATAAAAGCAGAAGCTGTTACCTAAGCTATTTATTTCATGTGATATTAAGGCTTTACCTTTCCAGATATTCACTTTCTTCTTTTTTTTTTTTTTTTTAATTTAAAACCACCCTTGACTAGCTCAAATGAATAATCATAGGCATTCCTGCTGCAGTGTTGTGAACCTCATGAAATGGAATGACAGCCTGAGATTGCCTTGACAAGAGATAAATCGTCTGCAAACATTACCCGGGGCTTGTTCGCTGGAATGGAGACAGTGGCCCCCAACACTTTCTACTTCTTTTTCAATGGACCAGAATGAGAATTACAAACGCGCACGCATTTGAAACCGCCATCTGCCACCTATCTATAGACGGCCGAGAACACAGAGCCCGATGTGACATCCAGGAGCGTCACCGTGTGCCACAGCTGCAGTGATGACGGCTGTACTGTAAGGCTTCGGATGTACAGGGAGAAGCGGGTCTGGGGAAGATGGGAAAGGACAGACATAATATAACAGACAATGTTAGATTCGACCATGGTTGAGCTGGACAGTGTAATTATAACTTTTTCTTAGCGACTATTTACTGACAGGCTGCCATCCTAAATCTCTAGGCCTTTCAAGGACTATCATAACGACCTCTTTCTTTGTCCCCAGAACTCTTCCTTCTCAGCAACAGAGGATGATAAAGCATCATCATGGCTAAATAAGATCAAAGGAGTGGGTATTTACTGCTTGAGTTTTTACAAGACCTAAAGAGAGCTCTGTGGTTTCTTTCATCTTTCTTTAAAGTTGCTTAGCCACACAGCACCATCTGGGTTTTTTTTTCTTTTTTCCTTTTGTCATGGAGTCCTTTATGTTATTTCTGCTTCTTATAGGAGGAAAAATACACAGCTGCAAGGAAAGTTCCAGTCACCACAGTTTCTTTACATAACAGTTTTGTAGAGCTGTTGGACAAAAGGAAGTCATTAAAGCAGTTCCACAGTGAAAGCTATGAAGAGTCTTTACGTTTTCTGACAATTATTGAGGTTGGTCCCTTTTGGAAGAAGGCATCCGTCAGCTAGCAGGGTGCTCTCAAACAATGCGCTTTCCTTTATAGCAAAGCAAACAACTTTTTGCCTACTGGCTGTTGTTGTGGTTAATAAATATTTCTTCGCTATAATGAAAAAAAAAGCCATAGGGAAGAGGATGTACTGGGGAGAAACAGTGTACAGAAACAGGGTCTCCTGGGGACATGGCAAAACATCCACACTACTGGAGACTTTCCGAGAGACAATTCAGTAAACTGGATACCCTGCTATGCACTTCGGGTTTTACAAGGAAGTGGAAGGAAGCGTGGGCAGACACACTGACCTCACCTGCGTTCATGAGAACTCAGATAGGATTGCAGGCTCTTTCACACACTGCCTGGTCTCATTTCAAATTTAAACAACAACAACAACAACAAAATCTTTGAGTTTTTTGGTGTATGCCTTTAGGTTTATAACTTTTCACTTTCATTTTTGAAAGTGCAGCAAAAGAGAATAAAAACGCTGAGAGGTCAGTCTTTTGTACATGCAAGAAGGAGCACAAACGGAGGGGCAGCAGTCCTTTCCACCCGCAGAAACGCAGGCGGTGTGGTTCCCAGTGGCTGAGTAGAAGTGAAACCCAGGGGCGCTGGGTGCTGGGCAGCCCCCAGCCCCAGCAGAGCACTGCTCCCTTCCAGGCACCTGGCATCATCCCACCCCACATCACTTAGTCTGCTGCTTCTTCCGAATCCTGCGGGGTATTGCTGCATGCTTCCGTGCGGGAAAGAGCAATTTTTCCACCATAGGTTGCAAAGGCAAACTCTTGCGGCTGTGATGCTACAGATACCTTTTACTGATAAAAGCAACGCTGGATGAAACAGTCAACAGAGTGCAGTGCAGAAACGCAGAAGGCAAACAAATGCTTCTAAGGAAAGTACGACAACAAAATCTAAGGCTCGACCTGGGCTCAAGTCTGTAACTGAGACTCTCAAGTTAGAAAAGCAACAGTTGCTTCCAAAGGGCAGTCCAGCCCTCTCCTCGCTGGCCACAGAAGCAGCCTAGTGAGATCAGTGCGTGTGGAGAGATGGGCTTCAGCAGCCTCAGAGACAAGCTCGATTGGATCGGAGTAAGTTTTTCCCCCTGATTTAGGAAGTTACTGCAGGATAAATTTTGTCTGTTCCTTTAAATATATTCCTGTTTCCTTGTGGCCAAGTGTGACTGCAAGGAAAAAAAAAATAGGAGAAAAAAAAAAATAAAAGCAATAACGAAGAAAAAAACAACAAGCAATAACTGGCTTTAGAGGATGCATAAATAACTTAAACAGTCTTTCAGGGAGTTTTGCATATCTGAAACTCTATTGTTATTAGCACATTTAGCGATATATGAATTTATTCAGTTCTTCTCGGCTAAAATGTTATAATGAAACCAAACTAAACTACTATAATACAAATTTGAAACCAGTAAAATCCCAAAATATTGTCATGAAGTATCAGAATTTCAAATCTAAGAGACGGCAGCTGTCCTTTCCCTCTGATCCACCACTATGCTTGGAGGAGAAGAGGGAACAGGAACTCCTGCAGCTCATGCTACGCAATGGTGCTCATGTAGCCATGCTTTAAATTCCTAAGTAAGGCACATCAGCCAAGTGTCCCTCTGTGCAAAAGAATAAAAGAGAAGGCAAAAAGAAACAAAACAAAACAAAAATGAAGAAAAAGTTGTGTTTTCCTACAGTAATAAGAGCTGTGTAATATTGTGAACTAGGATAGAATTCCTTACATTTGGTTATTATTATTTTCAGGCAAAAAAACCCTTTTAGTTAGTAAATTCCTGTAATTTTTGCAAATTTGCAGAATTTAGCATTCAAACACTGCTTCCCTTCATCATCCATTTCTCTTCGCAATGTAAATATCCCACAAGCCCCCAAGGAAAACAAAACCCTAATATGTCTGATTATAGATTCCTTTCTTTTCATATTGACCCCGTATTAGCAACTCAAAGAAAACAGAAATGTCCGTGAGCATTCACAGATCCTTTCCACAGTTATTGAGGCTGCTCAGTGCTTGCCAGCTCAACTCTATTCACCACACCTCTGAGCCACAAAAAAGGAGCTAGGCAGGGGGCCAAAGCATCATTTGCTAGTGCACGACAACAGTGCAAATTCTCCTGCCCCTCAAAGCCATTTGGCCACAGGGAAACTGAGTACTGGGAACAGGTCTTACCCTACACTGGCTCCCAAACTACTTCTGCAGATTATTTGGGAGAGTGCTAGTTAGTCAAAGGCAAAATTGTACGAGGGATCAGTCTAAAACTTGTACAATACAGACAAATCATATTCCCGGGCCTGGGTGCAATTTCTGGCAATTTTCTGGCACTGTTCAATTTACTATTATATATTCAGCCTTCAAATACTATGAACAAAAAGTAATCTGCGCAGTGACTGCTATCAATCCGCACGTCAGTGGACCATTTACTTTGCTACAAGCTGTGGGAAAAATGTCACTGTTTCTCTCTCCCCTGCAGGCTCAAGAAAGATTTAATAGCAGCTGCTGAAGGCACGTTCTAGATGGCTTCAGTATTTTTCTAAAGTTCTGGGATCCTGCAGCACATTTAACCACCAATTACTAGCTATTAATATATTAATAAGTATATTTAAAGGGATGCTGCAAGACACTTAACCGAACAAGAGAGCCTTGTACACTCGGTGATTGCTCTGTGGGCTTTTTCACTGTGTCAGTCTTTCTGAGCAATTAGTATCTTGCAGGACGACGCCGAGCCCAGATTAACTGATTTAGAAGCATAAAGTCCTACTGACTTTCAGCATGACTTAAGCACGCTCAGTATATTTCTCTATCACTAATCTTTCTCAGCAGTTTACATCGCAAGGGGTTGATCTCGCCTGCAATTAGCAGAACAGGGAGCAAAGCAGAACCGGAGTCTGCACCGGCAGGAAGGTTTACGGCTGCCATCTCACCCCTATCTCCTCCTCAGAATATTTCGGAAAGGCTGATGACCGGGCTGGGCTGGACTGTAACTAAATGGCTCGGTGTCAGCAGGGAGCAGGTGAAGCTGTCCTCCCCCCGAGGGAGCTCGGGTAAATCTTAGAAAGCATCAGATGCTTCTTCGATGCATTTTTATTTCTGGTACTATGGCCACTACTTTCGGGTCGAGGTCAGAACAAAATCTCACGTTCCTTAGCCTTTCTGTCTGCACCTCTCTTATTTACCTGGGCATGAATGAACTATGCAGAGGGTAAGAATGAGTTTATACAGCTGTCCTAAATATAAGCACCCAGGAAAATGAACCCAGTCCCTCGCAGAGTGGTTAACAAGGAGGCTGAAAATTGCTCCAGCCATGGTTTCTCTTACTGGTCGCTCTCCTCTGTGCCCCTGCTGTGGGGTCTGCCAGGTTTGTACGCGTGGGCCTGGAGCTAAGGCTCTTCACCCGTGTATTACTTATGTCGCCCCTTTCTTGATGAGGTCTCATGAATGTCAACCTAATAGATGTTCGTGTTTACCCACCAATTTAACTTTCTGCGACTTTCATTAGTATGCTTTCCTAATAAAAGTTTATTCCCTTTCTACAAATCTATAATCAGGTCTAATTTATGGATAAGCCTTATTCTGCAATCATTTTTTACTCTCCCATGTCTTAAAGAAAAAAAAAAAATAATCAATTGCATCTACTGCTTGCAATGTTTTCCCTTCAGATTTATCTGGGAACTGACTTAGCCCCTTACATTTCTTCTTAATTACTGGCAAACAGTAGTTCTGCAGCTGAGGAACTTTGTGATTCCTCGCAGGCTATCATACATCTAAATACTTCATTCAAGCTCTACATCTTTACTCAAATTTGCTTTGCACTAAAAAGAAAAATGAAACTTGTCTCTGAAGAAAGTTATCAGATACATTAGGACACCCTTTCTTGCTTCAGAAAGGCACACCACACTTCAAACCAAGTGATCTTTATAAATATCTTCAAATTCAGAGACAGCAGAAGAGGGAATAATTTTTATATAAAGCACAATTTCAAGTTCTGCCTTACAACTTCATGTATTTTAGTTTGGGGTATTGGCTATCTCATAAACAACAAGGGCCTCTGCATCAAACTTACATCTGCATAACTGTGTGTTTTACTGGTTGTAAGAACTTCCTTCAAAAAAATATAACAGCGTACGAGCTGCAGAGCTAATTAAAAACACCACTTCTGAAAACCTTTAACTTTGAAAAACTCCAACAAAATTCAAGACAGAATTTAATTTAAGAATCAACAGCAAGGGACGAACAGCAAACCCGGCCCCGTTCTGTAGATAATCTGGGCCCGCTGAAGGAATGTACTTCAGTTACTACACTGCGGTAATACAATCAGCCACGCGAAAGCTTGTGAGCAGAGCTGTTAGCTAGTACCACGCCGCTCACCTGCTTCAAAGGAAGCGGAGGCAGTGTCTCACGGAGGGATGCCCTGCGCAGGGGGGGACGGAACTGAAGAGCTGCTGCTGCATTCTAGCTTGCTTCACCGACTGTGTGCGTCCCTGGGGAGCCTGGCACACGTGAGTACAACGGCTTCCTAAATCTTTGACCTCACGCATTAATATACACAGTTTTAACTTGTAACCATGTAGATATATATAGACCTAGATAAATACTCCCACAGATGTACGTTTTACTATAGTAATATACATACGTAATATGTGTATTGCCATAGTAATCCTTCAGATCCTCACTTGAATAAATGCCAAAAGCTCCAAGTCTTCAACAATAAAACACGCAGCACCGTTATACATAATTAATACAATTAAAGATGTATGAAAGCTTATTTCTAAATTTACTTGTTGATACTGGAAAGAACTGAGTCTCTCATTCATTATCCTTCTTCCTCGCTATTGTTTCTTCCCTTGAATTCTTTCCTCCTACTCCAATTGCACTTTCTTTTCTTCACATGTTCTCCTCTATCTTTCCCCTTTCTTTTTTTCACAAAGCCTCTGCAAATCTCAAAAGCCTTTGATTGGATGTGTTTTATGAGGAGTGAGAGGTGACAAGCCACGATTTTTTTTTTTCTCCCAAAATGTCTAAGATACAACAATGATTTATAACCCAAACTAGTTTCTTGAAGACCTATATTCTATTTGTAATCCTTTTCATAGAATCATAAAATAACTTTCAATGAAGGAGAAGCTCAAGATTCCAAGAACAATCTTTATGGCCTACCTGAGTTACCATCTAGTTTGGTGATCACTCCTGAACCTTGTTTGCTGGAGGTTCTACACTCAAAAGCTAGCACAGATTTAATGCCAGCAATCACTGTGATGAAAATAGTATTTTGAGTTTAAATAAAGACTAGGCCTGGTTTCTGATATGTCTTGCCAGATTTCTTTTGACTTTTTTCTCTTATAAGTTTACTTATTAAAATTATATTTTTACAGTCAAAGTCTCACAACTGAAAAAAGACAGCTATTAATACTGTTGGTGATAAAATGACTAACATCACACAGGAATCTTACCCAAATCCACTTACATTATAAAGGTAAATTTCAGCTGTAGTTTATTCAAAAAAACAAACCAAAACCCAAACCCACCAACCAAAAAAAAGACAAAGCAAACCAACCATTGCAAGATATAGCCTTGAAGATGAATTAGTTCATTTTCACATACTTCTCTCATTTCATTTGACTCTTACCTGGACAAGGCAAAATGTTGCATTCCTGGTACTCTAGAGATGGGCCGAGGCAAGGCAGTCCCCCGTACTTGGGCTCGGGATTGCTGCAGACCCGTTTGCGATTCCGTATACCTCTGCTGCAGTCACGACTGCACTGAGACCACGGGGACCAGGGTGACCAGGCGCCGTTGATGGTATGAGCAGAGTATCGTCCAGAACGCAAGAAATCCCCGGACAATCCTAATAAAATAAGGATTCAAAAAAACGATACTGAATTAAAACAGTATCTCACTCCAAACCAACCTTTTCCTCTTCAAATTTACTCCTAGGCTTCTAGTAGTAATATGACCAGGAGGGCCTGGTCCTTTAGTCTCACAATCCAAACCCTAGTTTCATCTCAAGAATCTCTTCCATAACAGTTTCATAATCACTTGCACAGAACTACAGCAAAGACCGATCCGACTCTTTAGTTAAAGCTTTACGGCTGCACCGACTGAACTAAAGTCAATTTACTCCACCTAAGGACGATAAAACCCCTCTCTCTCTTGCACGGGAATTGTCATCAGAAAATCCCCAGATACATTACATAGGCATTATTGCCTCTGTGTTAGAGGACACGGTGGCACCTAGGATAGGACTGAGGTGCCTGTGCCCACGCGGGGAGCCAGCCCCCCTGGTCCTACGGCAGGGGTCTGCTCACCTGAGCCCCCCAGCCTGCCCCCGCTACTGCTCGCTGTGCCCGGAGGCTCTCGGGTGTCCTAGAAAGCAATGCGCTGTGCTTATCCTAACCGCAGTCAGACTTCAGACCGTGTACAGCAATAATTCTACAACGTCTAGTGAGACTGCCCTTTTCTGAAGAGCAATGTTTTGCCACTTTAAAAACCAGTTTATTTTCCACTGAGTTGAAGCGTTCTAAACCACATGTAAGCTATGGAAATCAGCCTTTTGGAGGCTCGCATGATAGAATACTTCCTAGTTCAAGTAACCATCTGGCAAGTGGAAAGCATCTTTTCTAAGTGAGTTTAGTACCAAGAAAAGGCACGAGATAAACCAGCGACGCAGAGTGAAGTCCACTATTTCTCAGTGAAAGGGGAACACACAGCATCTTGTTCACAGCATACAACCAATATACCTGGATGTAGCCCCGGGTGAAGTTTTAATAATCTGCGGTTAATCTGAATATCTTTGTCACTTTGAGGCTTGGTCCTGCATGCCAAAAGACTCCCACAACTGTACTCAGCACATCACCGAACTCACTCTTGAGCTGTAGCGTTACCTCGAAGCATCACTACTAACCACCTCCAGCCACACTACTGGGATTTCCTACTGCTGCCAAAGCAGGACACCTTCCCCAGTGCTAGCATCACTGGAAACTCTACGATCGGTGGGCCACAAACTGCTGCTTCTCTTACCGGTGCTTATTTAAGTAGCTGTGATGAGAGAAGGTCCTGTGAATGGCACACAAACCAGCAGAGGATGTGGCTGCCTGCCTGCGCTAGAGCTTCGGTGTTGCTAATGTAAGTACAGATGAATGGGGTACTCTGTACCATGGTCTAGTGGGCAGGGATGAAGGTTGGACTCGATGATCTTGAAGGTCTTTTCCAACCTAAATGATTCTATGAATGGTATCAGCAGTGGAGAAATGCAGGGGGTTGTTCGCAGCTGAGACTGCGGCGTAAACTTTTATCCCTTAGAAATTGTTTTATGCCCTACCCAGGAGCACAGGCACTGTGGGAGTGTCAGATGGAGCTAAAGCAGCAGAAGACATACTGAGAACAGCTACTGGTAATACTGGGAAGAGACTGCCCAACAGGAGTCCTGGCCTGAGCAGGAGCAGTACCCTGCACAACCAGTACGGAGGAGCCCCTCATTCACGGTGCCCAGTACGGAAACAAGGATGCCCCATTTCTACCGGCGGTTATGGCGTTAGGAGTACCGCTTACGTTCTGCCCTGAGAAGCACATTCACAATCATCCCAAAGTAGATGAGGCTTTGCATATTTTTGTTCAACACTTGATAACAACCGGCAATATTGGAATGATGATGCAGCGACACAGAAATACTTGTAATAAGAAACTGCTGAAATTAATAAGAAAACAGCAGAACAGCAATATAAAAATGACTAAAAATGGGTAAAACCTTTCAGTGATTATAGAGGGTAACTATTTCTCTCCTGCTGAGCCAGATTCTATTACAAAGATATTAAAAGCAGCATTTCAAGAAACATGACATACATTCAAATCCAAAAAGGGAGCAAGTACAGAGAAACAGTATGGGAATTATGAATACGAGTCCACTTTCCAGCTCACTAAGAGCCTTTTTCTCCCAATTTTGTATCACTTTGGTCATGGAAATGCCCAGCTCATGCACGCAGTGAGCCGTGAGTCCAAAATAATAGTATTTTCTTACACCAGAATTTCAAATTAAGTTTATTTTAGTTATGAAATGAACAACAATGCAAACAATGGAAAAATTATTAACTGGACCAGATTGCCAGTCATGTTCTTCATAAAACACTGCAGTTTGCAACACTTCATACCAATACTAGGATGTTCTGATGACATTTTTGCAGGACAGATATAGCTTTTTCGGTCCTAAGGAAAATGTGTGACCTTATTTGCCATTATGATATTGGATTTCTTGTGATTTAAATTGGGGAGTGGGGAGAGGAATCTTCTAAGGGAAAGCTCTGAGGTACTTTGGCTCTGAAACAGAAGAATATTCTAAAGAATCTTTTCAGTGTGGAGTTTGGTCTGCAGCAAGTGTTCCCCTGTGTTTTCTTCTTTCCAAAGCATTAAAAAATTTATTACAAGGAGCAGTCTTTTCACAGTTTTACAGTAATTCACAGAGTGTTCATAGAGGGGCTCTTAGAATTTTCTCTTCAGGCAGAATCTGCACATTAAAAAATTAACATTATGACACTAATGACATTAAAAATAACAAGATCAGTTTACCTTCTGGAATTACAGTATAGTATACATTCCTTGAACAACCTTACAGCTGTCTACAATGAGGTTGATGGATGAGGGGAGAACAGTGGATGTTACTTATCCCAACTTCAGCGAGGGTTTTGACGCTGTCTCCCATAACCTTCTGATAGACAAGTCAACAAAGTAGGGGCTAGAGAAGTGGAGAGTGCGATGGATTGAAAACTGGCTGAACGACCGGGCCCAGAGGGTTCTGATGAGTTATACAGAGTCCAGCTGCAGGGAAGTCACTAGTGATGTGTGCCAGCTGACTTTCGCTGACTGACTGACTTATTCCATTACACTTAGCAAGCAGGTATAACAAAAAAAATAATGTCCAATTAAGTTACATAATTCTGATCTAACCCAAGATTTTATAATTTCTAAGTAATTTTTTATAACTCTTGGGTCAAATTGGAATAGTCTTATTTCTCCACAAGAAATTAATCCTGTTCGGGGACATGTTAACATGGAAGTCACATGCCCCGACTAGTACAGGATTAAAAATCTGCCTTTGCAAAAGCCTGCAATGAAACTTTGATTTGCCTGATTCTTCTTGAAGACTGCAACATTGCCAGCCGAGTTCAATTAATGTGTCTTAAAAGAGAGGCTCTAATAAAGCACATATATTTGCAATAATTTTCTAGTCTAGCCTGTAGCCAAGGAATACAGCTCTAAATAAGAGAGAAGGAGCAGTGACACCTGATAAATTACATTACTTGACTGATGTATGCCTTATGTCCTCCTGTTCAAACCTAACAGAGAAAATTCAATTATCCAAGCAGTCTAGGTTCATGACTTTGAGAAAGATGATCTGGAGCCAAAATTCAAGTATCCTGAATCATTTCTAAATGACAGCATGAAACACTGTTTAAAGTGCAGGAGATAACAAGGATAAGCAAAGATTGTTTCAGTGTTGTCACTTCCTGAAGGTATTCTGCAAGTATTTGACAATATCATTGAAGCATAAAACTTATATACCGTCAGGCCTAGTTACCTATGACTTATAAAAACCTTATAAACCTTCAAAAGTTACTTAGTAAAATTTAAATGGTAAAATGCAACGACAAACATTAATGCAATGCAAAGTTAACATATTTTTAAAAGCCCAAACAATATGCAGACGGAGGATATTATGTTACCACGAGAATTTCTTCTTGTGTTCAAATATTTAATCCCAAAGTTCCACTGAAGAGTTGTTGTTTGTCAATCAAACTTGAATTTGTCATCAAATTCAGTTCTAACTTCCACCACTCATTTTGTTCTTACCTCAGAATACCACAGTTTTGCTTCAATAAGACAGCATAAGAGAGGACATCTCAACACGTACCCCTCCTGCCTACGGGACATTACTGATTATCAGCACCTGTTTTATTCTGTACTAAATTCTGAATGCACTATAGATTTCCTGTGGGTAACACTAGGATTAATCCATCCCTTCACAAGATATTGTGGCCACTAAAACAGTATTTCAGACAAAACTACATCCTGCCTTCAAAAATAACTATTGTTTTAAATTTGGCATAGAGAAAGAGTGACAACTGGGAATCTAAGTTCAGGTTTCCAGGTGCCTTTTTCTGCTTTAAGGAATTTGTGACTTTTCTTCAGATTTTATAGGCAAATATTTTCAGGCAAATAAAAGGCTCTTTCAGACTGTCTGACTGAAATTAGATGGGTTGTCATTGTTTAATTGTTTCCTGAAGGTATTTTGGGAGCTAACCTCGTCTAACTTTAGCCATGTCAAATTCAGGTGTCTTGCCTAAGCTCACCATTGCTGTTTCCTTTGTATACCCCATGGAAAAAGAGCGGTACCTCCAGAGGCTGATTTGCGTCCACTCTATCAGACGCTTATCTTTAGAGGGATCCCTCCTTCCTCAGGGGTGCTCGCTGTCTTTGCAGGCTACAACGGAGTCTAGAGTTAGGTGAGAGAAATGCAAACTGGAAAAATCAGGTAACTTCATACTTTGTGAAATTGTTATCCCTTGTAAAATTGTTTACACTTATGTTTTCAGAACAATTCAGAGTGCTTACATATCAGATACTCCTACAAAGAGTCAGTTAGCATGTTTAATGTAGATATTTAACATGTTTTGTTTCATAAGCACATGTTAAAGCCTATGGTGATGTAATTTCTAGACTTTTAATGCTGGCCTGTACAGATACTTGCATTAAGATGTGCAACAATGTACACAATCTCTCTCAGTGCGTATTTGACATAGCTGTCCCTTTCCTGTCTGAGCACTATATGAAAAACTAGAGGCAGAGAACAAAACGTACTTTTCTTTCCTCTTAATCAAACTTCAAATCAGGAAAGCAGGAATACAGCGTGCAAACGCTACTGCTTGGTTGATTGAGATAGAAACCTTACCACACTCAGGAGGAGTCTAGTGGGTTTCTGGCAAGAAGTTCTACCTCTAAGCTCAGACTGCAAAGAAAGTTTGCTTTGCTAGCGCCTGACAGTGAAACATGATTCTGTTTAACATGGCATGACTATAGTTGCACAGTGGGAGATTACAGGCAATGAGAAAATTTCTAAAAAATGGCTCTCTTCTGCAAAGAACAGAGAACTGATCTTTGCAGAACACATCTTTGGTAATGAGGTATGCCAAGCATGCTGTACCAGTATTAATCTTTCTATAAAAGCCAGCAAATTGCTATAGTTCAACATGGAGATAATGAAAAGAATGTTTCACA
Organism: Leptodon cayanensis; assembly: GCA_027564655.1. Taxonomy (NCBI): domain Eukaryota; kingdom Metazoa; phylum Chordata; class Aves; order Accipitriformes; family Accipitridae; genus Leptodon; species Leptodon cayanensis. Next base: position 1,049,244 of record JANXJC010000029.1, read on the forward strand.
GTATCCAGGCTCTGGTCAGGTGGAAGTAAGTTCTGATGTTTCCTTGCTATCTAGCCAGAAATTGTGAAGGTGTCTGCCAAAATTCATGCTTTCCCATTCTCATGAGAGTCTTCTGTTTGAAAAGCTACAGCTACACTACATGACTCTCATTCACTTATTTTCTTCCCATGACATCAAGGAGCAGTAGAGGGGTGGTGTGTGGACCCAAATCCAAACCTGGGAGCAGGGCAATCCCGCAGTTCAGAGGCAGTCAATCAGTTGCATCACATCAGCAAATCAAGACAGAGCCCTCCCCGCCGAAACGTTCCGCTCCACCCTGTTCTGACATCCATAACCAGAAAATGCCTAAGCAAACACGCTTGAAATAAAACGTGGCTAAAGGAGACGTAACAGTAACTCTTTTCACCAGAAGCATATTGATTAATGTAGCCACTCGGAAGACTGATTGGGTTTGATCTTGCATTACAGGATAATTAAAAACTCACTGGCCAAAAAGAGTCAAAGAATGAGCGTGAATTAATGACAAAGCTCTGAGGGCACTTGCTAGGAAGAATGGACAGATGTATAATAGTTTCTGCCCTGTTGACTACTCAATATAAAGTATTTAAATATTCAGTAGTTTGGGGCTTAGTCAGCAAAAAACCTTCTCCCACATGAACGTTTCAATTACTGTGCAACAGGGTCACTCCCATACATGGGTCCAATGATTAATTATTTCCAAATGAAGCAAAGCAGCAGCTTCAGCGAGATGCAACAAACGAGCTACAACACCAGGAAACTCAGGAATCTGATGTTCAGAAGTGAAAGAAAAATCTTCAAGCTAACCAGGCAAAGAATGTGCCTGGACCCACAGCCTTGCCTCTTGCGCTCTGCCCGAACGCCTTATTTAACAAAACGTAGGCACTGCTACTTCCAACTGTAAGAAAGAGCCAGCTTATGCATCCAACTCCAGGAGAGGACTTACGATCATGACTTCAGAGCTGAGAAAGGTGTCTCCATGCTTAATTTTCTTGCAGCAGTGTGCTCTAGGAGAGACCGGCCCTTGCACTGGTTTGTCCTACTACCCTGCTCCCTAAGTAGCGCATTGGCTGCCGTACACTCTGTTCTTAAGTGCTGTCATCTCAGCTGTCAGACAAGAATATACCTAGATTCTTCTGTAGATCTGCTTCTAGTTGTTGTGATAACTCTCCTAACTCTGTACTATCTGGTGGGAAAAATATCCTCTTTTTCATTTAAAGTCATGAAATTTTAAAAAGGTGTCATGAATGTCTAAATGCTGGAAGACAGCAAAAAGCAGCCCTGCCACCTGAAAGTCTTATGTAGGACAAGAAAGGTAGGTCACACACCAATCCTAGCAGAGCAAAATCTTTGCTAAATGCTAGTTTGAAACTTAATTTGGATGAAAACAGGAGAACAGCAGGAACACTTGTTACAAGAGTTGCTCCATGCCCAAATCTGCCTTGCTATCCAGACCTGAACAATAAACACTGGAGACTGTAGGTTACCTGAAATGGGAATGACACAGTGTGAAACTCTCATCTGGAGCACCACGGGTTTCGTTTTATTATTTCACGCAGTTCACTACTATGTATTTCTTTAAACATTATTAACATCCCGCCTCCTCCAAAGGGGCACAGATGTCAAGTGAATTAATAAAGGTTTTGCACAGGATGAAGGACACGGGGGAAGCGTCTAGCATCTTCTCACAGAAGCCACCCCTGCAGCACCCCCCCCAGCTCCCCAAACCTTGCCACGCAAACCTAATACAGGCAGGAACTGCTTAACACTCGTTTTCGCAATAGTTGGTCTGTCTGAAAAAAATACTGAGAATTAGAAAGCCCAAGGACTCATTCTCTCTTTGTGGCCTTAGATAAGCCAAATGCCTTCAGTTATACATTTTTTCAGCTCACCTGGGTATTGTGAAGATACAAAAGGCTATGTAAGTGGAAAGCAGGTTTATAAATATTAAAATACAAAAATTGAAAAACAGTATTTCCTTAGATTATGTAACTAAAATATAATACTTAAAAAGAAACAGTGATATATCATTAAAACTGGATACTTAATGAAATGTATTAATAAAATTAGAGTGACTGTCAGAAGTTCTCCTAGGTTTTATTTTTCATATATGTACACATAACATTTATTCAAAACTATATATTACTGATAGGGAAAGAACAAAGTTCTGGAATAAAATAATTCCAATTTAAAGTCATCTAAAGTTGAAAAGATTTTGAAGTTCAGTTTTCCACCTCAGAAATAAATAGAACTTTAAATTTCTAGCAATAGCGTAACATAAACTTCTGTAATAGACATTATCCAGTTCATAAACTCCTTATTTAAATACCTGCATGAATCTTAGAGTTCCTACTTTAGAATTACTGAGCAAATAGTTCTTCTCAGCATCAATACTACATATTCTAACTAAATATTTATCAAATACATTAACGTTGCACAAACTCTGCCTCAGTAAAAACGCGAGAGAATACAAGAAGGTGACGGAATCCTCCAAGAACTGGGCTGCCATGTCACGGCTCACAGGTTATTGTAAAGAATATTAAAATAACCTGGCAAATCTCATAATCAGTGATAAAAGACGCTTGATTAGTCTGAATGATGAAGCCACGTGCAGAAGAAATACAAGCTAGATTCCCCGTTGTGATCGCTATGTCCTCCTTTCCATTACCAGTTCTGTTACGCAAAACACCAGCAAGCAAAAACTTCCGCTCCGTGCGGAAAAGGGAACTGCAGACACCTGGCTAGCAGGAGGCACCGTGCAGCCGCTCGAGCTTTGCTTACCATCTGTCGAGCACCCACTGGTGCCGTCGCTGGAACAGTAACGCATTTCAATCCTTTGCCTTCCCACCTCTAGCAAATTTGGGTCAGGCAAGCGCGCTTTGCAGGTGTATCGGAAACGTTGTTCATAGTGGCCACCGTTGTCTGAAATATTGACTGGGGTCCAAGGTGTCCAAGGGGTTGTCTTTTTTAACTCTGGGCACGTGTTGGTGTTACAAGGCTGATATTCCTGGAAGAAAATGTCACAGTGAATATAATCATTAAATATGACTTAAAAAAACCCCACAAACCCTCAAAACAGACAAAAAGCCTTTGATATTTTCTCCAGCATTTCCAATAGCAGTGATCATCAATAAACTTTTTATCCTAATCTCAAACCGAAAGTGGTTTTTTTTCTGCTTCTAGGCAAGCACAGTATCACACTGCTAAAAGCAACAATATACCTGTACAAATTAGGTCTATTACATCCATAAAAACAGTAAGCTGAACACTGTAAGTACCATGATAAAGCACATCTTTATAAATGACTAGCCCCAAATAAGGTGTAGCTAAATACGTTAAAGCTTTTAATTAAGAGGAATTCTGATAAACTGCAAGTACAAGACACAAACCAGCAAATAATTCCTTGGTAAAATCTAGTGGCGTATGAATAAGCGAACCGCTGTTCATTTTGTCTATTGCTTATGTATTACACGGGGACAATGGACAAAAAATGGTTTCTATTATGGAATCTGGCTCCCTGAGGTGCATGTTACCCATAGCTCCAGCATCGCTAAACCTATCATCAGAAGCAAATTCCCTGGGGACTGATAGGCACCAAAGGAAACAGACCACACCTAAGAAACAAATGCAGAATTGCCAATATTCTCAAGCTCCACAAAATACGTCTTCTGACGAGTATCATCAAGATCTCCAGGTCCTGCCAATTCATTTCCCAACCTCTCTCAACCTCTGACCTCTTAGAGACACACTCCGGGAGGGTACCTTCTGAAAAGGAGCCTACTAAAGTTTGTAAGTCCAAAAACTGTGTGATAAAAATCATTATTTCTATTGTGTCCATGTTACACGTTTTTCACAAAAAACATTTTAACATGGACACAATAGAAATAATGATTTCATCACACAGTACAACCTCCTTCTTCCATAACCCCTACCCCAGCTGATACCACCAAGTTCCAACAAGCAATAGATTACCTGCTCCTCTCTCTCCCGTGGTGATAACAGCCTTTTTATCTCATACTTTCCTCAGTCCACTACCTCTTCTCTCAGATGGTCCAACTTATTAACACATCCAATTAGACTGAGAGCAATTGCTCTCAACCTGTATTTTGGTTTAAAGGCTCTTGTAATTTCAGATCTAGAAGAAGCTTCTTTGTCTGAAAGCTTTTCTAATTTTTACATCTATTAGAGTTGGAAAAAAAATTATTCCCAGAAAGCACTGCCCAACTAACACAGCAAGGCACCGGAGAACCCAGCACTACATTCGAGACTCTCGTGTTCTGAGGCCAGGTTTCGTAGTTCTGTGGTACTTCAGGCCAGAAAGAGCTTTTAGCCCAAAGACTTCTGCTGGACTACTCCTGTTCACTCCTCAAGGCTGCGCCAAGTCCCTGCCCACCCTGAGACCTGGTGACCACGACAGTGGTGACCACGAGTCGTACTTGGGGACCATCTGTGGAAGAGGATCCTTTTAGAGCACTGAGGACTGGATCAGCCTTCCCGGGATCTGAGTTTCGGCCTTGGCTGGTTTCTGGATCAGAAGACAGCAAAGAACGAGCAAACTATCTGGTCCTGTGCACAGCAGGGGAAGTAATTTCTTCACGATTCCTCTAGGCGACTGTTTAAATCATACGTGTTTTAGACTGAGGACAGAACATGTACGACTGTTGTCCTCACAGTACATGAGCTGTGAAAAGGAAATCACAAAACTAACAGATCCCAGCAACGGCCAGAACCACCCTGCTTGCTATCCCAACGGGCTAGTCACCTCCGACGTGCAGTCCCCTCCAGCAGCTGGATTACAGGGCATCTTTTAGCAAGAGCACTCTGTCTTTCCCGCTTTTTTTTTTTTTTAAGCTGTCTAGCACTGATGAGTCTATCACCTCCCCGCATCAGCTGTTCCACTGTTTAGTAATCCTCAAAGCTAACAAAGTGCAAGTTAATTCAAGGCAGCATTTTTCCCCTTAATTTAATTTTCCAGTCACTGAATTTTGCTGCGCCTTTATCAACGATACTGAAAGTGTTCCTTGTCCCATACCTACAAACAAATTTTTCATGCCCAAATATCCATACCTAATGACAAACCAAGCTGAACTTCTTAAAGCTACATAGGATTTAAAACCTGATCTCCAGGTCCTGTGCATCCCTATATCTTCCTTTTGTCCTATTTCCTTATTTTCCCTAAGACGGGACACCAAAATTTGACTTGGCATTCTAGAAGTAGTCTTATCAATACAGCATGCAGAGGCAATCATGACCCCACTCCACTTGACAGTCTGACTTTAATACATACATTACTGCATTAGTGCTTTTTCCTTCCACAACACTGCACAAAGAGCTTAAGTAGACCCAATTATCTTTGATAACCTGTCCTTCTCTAAATCACAGCTTTACAACTACATACTGTTTCCTATCCCACACAAGAGGCTGGTGTTTGACGATATTAAAATCTGTTTTATTAGCTTCTGCAATTATCTAGTGTATTATTTACTACCCCAACAATGTCTGTCATGGTCAAGCTTTACTGAAGATGTCTTATATCACTGTCTAGACGGCTGATAAAAACGTTAAGTGCTATTGACCCAAGAACTGATTGCAGTCAGACCCTGCTAGGCACATCCCAGTCATTTATATCTGTCCATTAACACCACATTTTTCAATTTGTCAGTGAGCCAGCTTTTAATCCATTTAACATTTGCCATACATTTCAATTTTTCAAATCAAAGTACTTTCTGTTGCAAAGGCAAATGTCTTGGAAAAATTCAGTGACAGTCTGAGAGAAGTGCCGTATCACTTTCAAACATCTTGAAACACAAGCTCTTTTCTAGTAGCATCTATAGCAGGAATAATTCAATCAGTATAGTAGCTACTACGAAGTTTGCTTCAAAACAGCCACAATGGTCTAAAAGTTTCAGTTCCTCATTTGCTGTTGATTTTTGTATTGATATTTTTCAATCAAAAATAAAAGCTGCTAGAAATGCGAGGTCTTTCTTTACTGGATATGGCCTAGGCAGGCGAGGGTCATATATAGCAGAATGTGTGAGATATGCAACGAACCCTTTGTCAAATAAAAATAGGCAACAAAGGAAGAAGTTAATTTAGTGTATTGAATGCCGCTTTGCTAACACATGTCTGAAATGAACACGTCAGCTTGCTCGTTTCTAGAAAGACAGATACCAGTGATCAGTGCGCTTCAGGATGTGTAGTCCCTTCATACACCCTCTGTGAGGGTGTCCTCATATATTATTACATGAGCCAGAAAAGAAAGGTGTTCCTTAAGAGTATGCGTAGAGACCATGTGTTAGTTTTTCCTTTCTTCTTGCTTGGTGCACGGCTTATAAGACAGTTCATCTGCTGTCATGCCTGTCTATTTAACCACCGGATAATACCCATGAAAGGCTCAGAGTGGCAGAGGAAACAAAAGTACATGTAGGTTACCCAGAAAACGTTAACAACAGTAAATAATCTCTCTTTGAGAAACTCCAGAGGAATATCCTAACAATGGCTGACTCCACGAGGTCCTGGCACTAATAACGACCTGGCAGGGCCTGCGGGCTTCTCTCACAAAGAGCGAGTGCCGCGCTGCTCCACCGAATACCGCCTCTGCCACAGGGCAATCGAAAATCGCATCGTGCTTGATGGGGCACTGACGTGATCTGATGCTACAAAACTCCAGTATAAGCAGAACAATGACCTTGCTCTGAACGGTCTTAGGTTTGGACGAAAGTCAAGGAGGGGAGAGAAAAGGCGCGATTCGGATCACACTGGGGTATCTTTAGTGCTGCTAGCACGAAGACATAGTCCGACTGGGAGGATTTGTCAGGGACTGGGAATATGGAAACTGCCATCTCTGCTTGGATTACCCTCCTCTTCTCACCTTGTCCAACGCTTGAACTATTTACTCAAGCAGGATTTCAGGAATATGGCCCTCTCCAAAGCAATCTGACCAGCCAGAGTAATGGCTACAATAATGAAGTGACTAATACCGGAATAAAAGTCTCAGGTGGAGCACTGAGGTCTCACCTCAGCGGAAGAGTGGTAAGAAAGAAGTAGCGGTGCAGTGAAGCATTCTGCTTCAGTAGGGCTATTGAGAGGAACCGAGAGAGCGGCTGCCAAAAACTCCATCCCCGCCGTGTTCCAGGCGGACGGCGGGAAGAGCCGGGTCAGGCTCTGCGGGGAGGGCTCGCTGGGCACCCACAGAGGAAAACTTCCTCTGATGGGTTTAAATTCAGCACCTGAGTTCTCAGGGTACACTTGTGGACTCGGAACAATAATTATTTGAGGCCATTTGCAGACTGCAAAAATATCACTGCAATAGTTCAAACTTAACCACATTTTCAAAGCTCTCTTTGCAAGTTGTCCTAAAACTTGTGGTCTAATTCACCATATTGTGGCTTTTAGTTTAGAGTGGATTTAGTCAGCTGAGATTGTTAAATTTGTGCCTGGCTATGCCTGGCAAAGATGCGATAAGACCTTTAAAGACTAAATTTCAGGGGCAGTTCAACAGTGAGTTGGGAATTTTACACAAAATACACAAATAAATACGTACATCACAAAATACATGTCTATGAAAACGATAATTTAAAATAAAATTTATCACAAAGCATACTGGTGGTAATGTGAGAAAAGGCATCATAAATTAAAAACACAATTTGGATTGATGGAGCATAAACGTTGATTATGCCGTTAACCAGCTGCCTTGCTTCTGTCTTTAAATAATATTTCCTAATATTTGTGTACAATGAAAAAAGAATATTAATGTCATGTTTTGTACCAAGGTTTATTTAGAATTATTTGGTTGTATTATTTTAGAAAAGGACAACTAAAATGTTATTTCCAAACCATCTCATTTCAAACTGGAGGAGACTCTTGCTAAATAATGTAGAACAAAATTCTACTGTTTTGTCATGGAGGACATGGAACAGACTAATATTTTTTTTTCCTTTGCATAGCCACTTTAGTCAAATTCCTGAAAATTTTGAGAATCTCTGAGACTTTTACTCCTAGTTTAATTTTGATTTTAATTAACCAAACAGCATGATAGTCTGATACTTCTTTAGGAAACTAGGCTAAAATCTAATCTCCATTTGAACTACAGTTTTTTATAAAAAAAACAGAATTGAGATAGAGACTTCTATTCCCATTTATATTACATGTTTATATTATGGAGGAATTTCTCCTAACAGTCTTATTTCTTTGATGTCTATAGTATGTCTATGTTGAACACACTTCTTTTGTTCTTATCTCTGTTTTTCTCTCTCATCTGTTAGTGTGAGAGACTATCTTCACAAGGCAGCTAAATAAACTTTAACAGTCCATTAAAATATTTTCAGCCCAACAGATATCTTTTATCATTTGCTTTTAATTGACTGTATTAGTTCTCGAATATTTTTGGAATCACCAAACAGTCCATTGATTAAAAAATACTTCTAAATTTTTGCTTTTTGTTTCATTGTGCTAAACTTCAGTTTGGCCCAAAATATAAGTTTAATTTTTCAGATATTAAGACACCAATAGAAAAGAATGTCGCTGATTCATAAATTGAATGGTGTAGTATGGCACCTGGGACAAGACAGGGCTGTAAGATAAAAGAACGTGAGTCTCAGCCGTCTCCCAAGCTTTGAGTTTGTCACAGCAATATGTAGTTAAAGGAAAGGATAGCTCTCACATGCAGTCAAAACAAAGGCCAAAATGAATGTAACAGTGTTATAAAACTCGAGAGAAAAACAGTTCCCATTTATAGAGGGCCTTGTTTACACATCAAAATGTAAGTTTCCTGAAGGACTAATATACCCTCTCCCTCTCCAAGAACCAAAAGATAGATAACATTTATCTTGCAGGGGTTGAAAAACACATTCAGGAAAATCACTAACTGAACTTGAAAAAATAAATGGTTCATTTATTTTCATTACAGAAATGTAAAGTCTTCTTCATTTAGAAAAGCATTTTCAAACTAAACAAACACAAGGCAAGAAAGTCCCTGATGTATTTATATTTATTTCCACAGTCTAAAAAGCCTGATTCTTCAACAAAACACCATTAGATATACCTTACTTTATTATCATTTTTCTATTACAATACTATTTCAGAAACATGACCTCAAAGAACACCCAAACCCCATTAAATCCAAGTCATTAAGCAAAACATCTTCTACACTGTAAATTTCACAGCTATATTTAAAAAACAAAACCCCAAAATATTTCTAAAATCCCCATTGTATTTTAATGATGCCAGGGCACCTCTACGTTCTAGTTTATAGGCAGTATTTTAGTTTCAGTTGCCATCAGTGGGAGTAGTTCTATTGATTCCGGTGGAACCAGGACTTTGCTGAGCGCAGGGGCAATCCTGTAGTGCTGTAAAGTAAGGGGAAGTAGGTTGTGCTCATGACAGGGTTTTAAAAATATTTGGATGGCTACATGGAGGAAAATCATCTTACCCTATGCAAAAGGAACAGGTTTCTTCTGAAGTGAACGGATTTCTTTTTTGGCTGCAAATACTGACTGAGCGCAACCTTTTGTTTGAATTATGTGTATTTTAAACAAAAGAATTGGAAAAACTGCCACTGATGTCAAGGGGAACTTAAAAGGAATTAAAGGCTCAATTTGGAACCATCTTACCTGGAGGAGTTCAGGGCCTGTTGGGCAGGTCATCAGAACGGCACAGTTCGGCACTCAAATCTTTCCTATATTCAACATCATTCATTTTATTTAGACAAGGGAAGTTCCTACTTTCATCTTCTCTCCCTAATCCCATCAAATTCCGGAGTAAAGCAAGCCACCACTTTCCCCTTACTTTTTCTCTACCAGCCATTTGTGTAACTCTGTGCTCAAAAGCCACATTTTATGTCCAACTAGTCAAACTTTTGTGAAGGAAATTGTTACAAAAAACTAAATCACTTAATCGTAAGTAGCTTAACCATGTATCTCAAAGGGACAGGGTTAGTGGGAGCACCTTCAGCTCCACCTCAGCAAGCAGAACGGTCTGGTTGCATCAAGGAAATGCAGTTTTTATTCTTAAGTACTGCTTCTTGGATGCTCACATTCACAACAGCACCTGAGACCCATTTAGAAGGATAAACATTTATTTCATATGCATGACAACTCCTAAGAGCGTAAGAGTTCATTTTAAAGCATGATATTTGGAATTAACTCATATTCAAAATGAAACTAGAAATGTCTAAGGAAGAAAAAGCTTCTTTATTCTGACAGAGATTTTTAAAATTATAGGAAGAGGCATAGTAATTAATTTGGATTCTTCCAAACCTAATCCATTTATGGACCTGCATTACAATTAACCACCCTACTCAAATGCACCTAGCAAATGAAATTGCCACACGATACAAAACAGGACAAATTTGTCAAGATTTGTAAATTGTTTCTCTCTCTTTTTTTTTTTTTTTAAATAACCGAATACATCAAGAACCTACGTCTACTTTTGCACACCGCTCGTAGAGAAACGATAAGCGGTCAACCCACGGTAAATCCCCAGCAGCAAGTCTGCCTGCCGACAGTTCAATTTGTACCGATCCTTCAAGCGTCCCCGGCGGGGTCCCAGTGCCCCTACGAGAGGAGACACTGCTGCAGCCGGGGCACAGAGCCGCCCGCTAACACGGCGCCCGCGCTTCCATCTCCCCGGCCATTTCCCACTCGCACGGTCAGACTGGGAGCTGCCTGCGGGAGAAGCCGTTTTGGACGGGCTCTTTGCAGGCCTTTGCGTAATGGGATGCTGGCTCATCAGGAAAGCTCTCAGGCAGCAGGACGCCGCTGGTGCTCTAACTGGGAGGCTGTGGAGGCTGGTCTCCCGCTGTGCTAGGCAGCGGATCTGCAACGTGACAGCTCTAAACCCCTCAGCACGTTGCGAGTCAAGACCAGGGGATTGCAGCCGTGCCGTCCTTCCCAGACTGCTCAGGCAGGCGTGGGTCCCAAGCTATAGTCACTAGGGGAACTCGAACTCTAAAATGGCAAAAAAACCCCATTCTCAGTGCTTGTATGTTCTTAATGTCGGAAAACATCTCAATAACAGTCAAAGAACCGTCTAGTGGAATTTACTGCCAGTTTTCAAACTAAGAACGAAATATACTTAAAATGTAATGTGTTTCAGTGAAATGGATTTGAATTTTGGTTACAGACGTCTCTTCTGGCACTCGCCCAGCACATCCAACGACTATTGAGAATTCAGTGTCCTGAATAGGCTGAAACTGGAGACGGCATGTTTGTTTTTACTGGACCCTCAGCTCACTTCAGGGAAGTGTTTCACGTCCACAAGGGGAATTAAATATTCTGTCTGGTCACCCAGTTCCTTTCTGAATATGGATTTCCTTGGAAGTCTAGGCTTCTCTTACTAAGTTAACCATAGATTTTCTTTGATGAACAATAGCTTCTACATTTTGCCCACAATGACATAAGCCTCCTGTAAGTTACCCTGTTCCTTTCACTCTCAGGGCACTGAAGATATTGAATGCATTGTTAACAGTTAGGAAACAAGCAACGCCTCTAAAAATGCATGGCCTAAACAGAAAATTCTTCCTCTCATTCGTCCTTCCCTTTGACTCCACACGTGGTCTATGAAACATCTCCCAAAACAGATGAGCTGTGCAATGTGCTCCGAAGGATCACATATTCAGCTACACGCAGGAACACAGCAAACAGGTCTCCCCCGACTTTAGGGGGGGGTTTAGGTAACAAGTTTTACTTTCATGATTTTTATCACATTTGTGTGATTATGTGCTTTTCTGCATTTGTGTACACCCCACTGATTCGAAGCGTCGCACTTAAGCAGTTTTGTCAGTCATGTAATTGTTAGGGACTTGCCACTGATTAGGAGTCAAAGATACTTAATTGCCAGTGCTAAACATTGACAAATAATAGTCCAGGCCCTCAAGATCATTATATTGGCTTAAAGGAACCCTGGGCAGCGGGAGGGGGTCGATCTAGGAAAGGAAGCTGATTAGTTGTTTATGCACTATCGTTACTCAGAGCACATCCCATCCTTCTACCGAAAATTACTGGTTCGCAGGTAAGCTGCTGTTTAGGATACAGGTGTTCAGGGCTTATCTGCTCCAGTTCATAGTCAGGAATCCCATTGCAAATCCCCCCTTCTCTGTGGTTTCGTAGGCGGCATTACGAGCTGGCACAGCATAAACATGCCTGCTGTCCTAGCAGCTCCACTGTGGGGTGGGAACCTCCAGAAGCGGGGGGGAAGCTGGGGCATCACCACTTGAACCTGCTAAAAGCTGATAAGCCCAGAGGTCCCTGTCGAAGGACTACGGATTCAGTTATTTCTGCCCTGAGCGTTGTCATTTAGACGGCTGCAAAGCCTGCACGAAGGAAGTATATGGTATTACTGAGCTGATGAAAACAGAACACACAGGACCGTAAATAATCGAGGCCATAAGGCTGAAGGGATTGTCCACCTATAAATGACTGCAGGGATTTACCAAAACTGACTCAAAAGTGATTTTAGTTAAGCAGGTGCTATATTGCCACGTCGTGAAGGCCCCAACTGCAGTGGGAAAGACATGACCTCTGCCTCTGAGCAACAATGGTACAAGCAGATCGTGAAATATAAATACAGCTAAAGGTAAATGATGTATTACTTGAACATGAATCAAAATTAATCTTTTCAGCATTTAAATCAGTGTGTAAACATCAGCTTTGAAACCTATATTTATACATTTAATTATAAAGAGAGGAAATTCAACTTTACCTTTAAAATTAAGAAAGTACTAGGTGCAATTTGAAAAGACCATGGAAAGAAATGTAGCTTCCCGTGAGCTGCGATTTTGCTTACCTGACGTCTCAGTACTTCAGAAGTGGGGAAAGGGGGTTGTTCAAAATTCCATTTTGAGGGGTATGATCAGCTGATTGGAAACAAGTGAGTTGCTGCAGCTTAGCGAGTTCCTGCTCAGCTGGGCCACGCTAACGATCTGTGCATGTGGCTTTATTCATTACAAATGCAAATGCAAGTGCAAAAGAAGGCGGATTAAGTCAGCCAGATAAGGGGTGATTTATTTTCCTGTAATAACTCAATTGTTTGCAATTAGCTTCACGTACTTACTGAGAAGCTTAAAGTTTTTCACGTAGGCCCTATAATTCCTGACAAAAATCTTTTAAATTGCTGAAATAGTTATTATTAACTTAAAATGTATTTTTTTTAAATTGCTGGAAATCATGGCTATCCAAGTATTTATTAACTGAGAGTAAGAATGTTAGAAGATAATCCAACAGTCAAAAAGGCATGAAAAGGCTGTCAATGCATCAATTTTAAAGACTGCTTCTTTGTAATGATGGCAAATCTGTTCTCCCACATAAATTACCTTCATTTCTATTCTGCAGCGTAGGTTTTCCTTCCTGTAGGCTTCTAGAAAGACAAGGAAATCTATATTCTTATTGTAAAAGGAGATCCTCAACAACAAATTTTTAAACACCGAAAGCGGAAGCAAATCTCGGACTTCGGTTTTCACAGGCAACACTAGAGTTCCTTGGCTACTTTGTGACCCGGAAAGAATTTGATCCTTAGGTTCCTGATTCTTAGATTCACCCATCGCCAGCTATAACGATTGTGAGCGTGTCTTTTCCCAAACTTAGCAATGGGAGAAATCTGCAAACAAGTGCCAGTTGGGTTTGTCTGCCACCATATATCACTAACTCCACAGGTTGATAAAACAATGTGTAACTGCGGAACAAGAAGAGGAGAAGTAAAAGCTGCACAGCCTGTAATCGTGGGGTTGAGGATAAGGAACTGGGGCGGTACTCCTACGGAGAGAAACGGCTCCTTTCGTTCACAAGGCAGTTTCAAATTAAGCACAGTGGTAAAGTCATTCTGGAAATTTACACGCTGAGGACACGTTTACTTCTGTAATATTTTGACCTGGAAAATCAACTGTGTGAAAAGCCAGCTAACAAGTAATGCAGAAAAGTAAAACAGTTATTACTATTTTATATCCAGCCACAGAGCACACTTTCAGATTCTTATTAATTTATCCATAGTAATTTATTATATCCTAAGTGCAGCCTTATATAAAAATTAATCCTTTTATCAGCCTATAGATCATCATTAATCTTATTTTCTACAATTACACAATCTTTTAGCTTCAGCTGAACTTTCACATTTTAAGCTCAAAATCTGAGGGCAAAAATGCAGCTACTAATCAGTGGTACATCAAAACAGACCTGAGAATATGAAATTATTAACTGCTTCTGAAGTCATTTAGACAACAAGCACTCAATCGCAGCTTGTCTTGTTGTTTGTTTGGGTTTTTTTTTCCCCTTTTAATTATAAAGAGCTATAAACTGTGTTTTATACAAAAAAAGGAAGCAAAATTTGAGAAAGCTAATGTTGGAAAGAACGGAAGTCTGGCTTTGGTCTGAAAATCTGATAATTTTAATATTCTTACTGTTTTTTTCATTCCAAAGAATGACTTACATGATAGACAAATCACTGGGGAAAAAAATCCTATAATGTCACCACTCCTGAGGTAACACTCTAAATGTTAGAGCAGCTGCTAAATGACAAACGCTTAAGTGATGGAAATGGTACAAACTGAATAGATGAGGAGCCATGAACTTTAATTCAGCGTTGCCAGTCCAAACCCAGGAGCTGCAGTGAAAAGCAGAACTGCTTGTTGAAATGCATGAAACTGTGCAAGTATTTAAATCGACTGAAAAGAGATTTAGCCACACAAATGAGACGCATTCAAAGATTTTGATCACCTGGCCCTTCTGAGGAGGTAGCAGAAAGGGTATGCTCTGCAGTTCTGAAAAATGAAGTAGGGGACCTAAGTAAGAATGTGGAAGCCTAATGAAGGGGCAAAATACAGCTGCCAGAGATCTCGCCAGCACCAGCTGCATTGCTGTCGCCTCCAAAAACTCCAAATATTAGGAAGCTCCAATTATCTACTAGGAGGGAAGTCAAGAATGGCGAGTTAATGTGTATACGAACACCCACACCTTCCTAGCTCAAAGGCAACGCTTATGTAAATGAGTGAAAGGGGGAAACCAAGCACAACCCCCATCCCCCAAATTCCTTTCAAGGAAAACTTTTCTCTTTTAGATGTCAAGAGAGTGGGCAACACCTGTGGAAAATGGCTACAGCAGGTAGGTTAAAAAAAGATAATTATGCGAGAAAAATCTGTTTCAGGCCTTGACCCAGGCACACTGAAGTGAACAGTACTATGGCTGAACTGAAAATGCACTTAAGCACAATTTAGTACTTTATCACACCACAGACATCTGCCTTTCCCCAGGGCAGAAGTTACAGCAGAGCTGACAGACGTGAGTGTGCGCCCGCACCTCCATCGCTGCCGCTACAGTCGAATGTATAAACACAGAACCGTCTTCTACTAGAGCTTGTAATCGCTCGGACGAGCAAGCGCAGCAACCGAGATGCCGACACGCTTGCTTCCGCCAACTCCACTATGGGAAAATACGACCTCTAGCAAAGGGGGACACCTGAGCTGGTTAAATCAGCGTAGCAAGCGTCAGTGTAAGTCATCTGTCAGAGCCCCTGGCTATGTGGGCAAAAAACCCACGGAAAATAAAAAGACAATCAAAATAATAGCATAAAACTTCACAGGTTACCTGCTTCAAAGGCAGAAACACTGACACAGATATATGAAAGTATGCTTCTCGTTGTGATAATAAGTGCAAATTCAGATTATGTACAAACTTTCACAGGTTTGTGCTTAACATGTTCAGTAAGTGAAACTGCACAGGCAAGTATAAATATACGATTGTCTTTAATTTTCTCATGAGTGGATATCAACTTCTCAAAGCTTGTACCCTTAATATAGGATTCAATTGCCCAAATGCCGGGCTCTGTTGCTATTTTAAATGCTGTGGGTTATCTCACCTAGCTTCCAAACTGCTACAAACGCATGAGAGTCTCTCAAACAGCCTCTGACGAACCTTCCACTTCCACCCAGATGTTCCAGATCCCCTACGGCTTCTCAAAAAGCGGCACGTGTCTCTGCTTAGGCAAATCTGCATCCTGCCCTTGCAGCCACCTATGGAGCCTGGCATTTTTCAGAATCATGTCAGAACTAAATCTCCTGTTTCACATTTTCCATTTAATTTGCGGCAATCTGAAAAACTCCCTATAAATCAATTTCTCTCACACAACACTCTTCATTTTTAGGTTTTTAATATTGCTGGGTTTATATAAAGTTTATTTACAAAGGGTTTAACTTGTCTATGTTTTATTTTTGGAACTCTGTGGTTGCGAATAAAACATTTATTTTTGATCTCCAGCCAATTCCTGGTAAGACAGATGTTTCTGGGGGGAAAAAAAAAAAAGTACTAATTGGATGCTGGCTTCATATTATGCTCTATTTCCAGTATGAGGAAGAAAAAGGCAAGAATAGCTGTGTGCTTCCTTTGCATCTCCTCAAATATGAGCTGTTCTGTAGCTGGCATGACCCTAGCATAAATCAGATCAGGTTTTAATTGACAAAAGCCTGTGTGTTTCAGCTCACAACTGCTGAAGCCTATGCTCCGCTGCTCTGGGGAAATTCCTTAGGAGAGAATTAAAGCCCTTTTATTTTACACCTTGATGGAAGTCTCAGCGAAAAGGCTAAGCACTATACTGGGGAGAGGTGGCACTGCTAAAGACATTCAAGCCAGAAGGTTAATGAAGAAACAAAACGAGAAAGCAATTATAGACTGTACAAAAATAGGAAAGAAAAATACTGTGGTAATGAAAATAAACTGACCAGGAACAGAGTATGGCTCCCTGATAATATTAAATCAAAACACGTTTCAAATGGAGCATTTTATGAGTTTCAACAAGTTGAATGTATAGCAACAATATCTTTTCTTAACACAATACTCACAAGAGTTCTTAAAAATCTTTACTGCTTAATGCACACACAGGATCCTTAGCTTTTCTTTATACTCAGATACGCTTATCTCAGTCCTGTCCCAAACGAAATTTCTACAGGCCAGCTTGCCCCACTTCTTTCATAAAATTCATGTAACCTCATTTACGAGAGGAAAAAAAAAGGAGATGAGCAAGGACTGATTTACACTGCAGTGATCAAATTTGGCAGAAAAAAAAAAAAGTCAGTGAATATGTCATCTACCAAAATGCTTCTCTTCAACAAACCAGAAAGGGACATAAGTAGCTACAAGTTATGAGAGCTGAGTTTCATGCCAGAGACCAGAAAATTTAACAGTGGTCCGTGCCTTCAGGATGCTGAAGCTGCAGACTGCCATTGGGTAGTAGTGTTGTGTTTGCTTATCAAAGCAATAGGTAAACCCACACAAAATTATTAGAAAAGCAAGGGCTGGGTAACACATGATGTTGTATTTCAGACATTTCTAGCAACGTGGAGAGGACTTACTGCCAGTAACTGTGTCAACATGGCTGGAATACACAAGTCAAACTCACAGGACTGAATTCTAGCCCAAGGTCAGGATGGGTGCCCTGGACTTACAGTGTACTCTTTGTTATACAGGCTTTGTTTTGACAGCTCAGTAAGAATACCATCAGCTCTTCGGCATTTTCAGGCCAATGACATTAGTAACTGGAAAATAAAAGTGTTAGCTATAGACTGCAAATTGCTTTTTATAGGACAATAATAAGTATTTTGTATTCACGTGGTGCTTTTAAATTTGAAACATCTGACCATTTACAAAGAGTTCTGGCTTATCAAACAAAACTCTGAAGGCAAGTTTGCTGAGCACTGCACTATTGGAGCTGGTCGATTTAAGAGTGTTGTCCTGCAGGATGATTAGGAAGTTATGGAAGCTCGCAGGAGGAGTTCTGCTTGGGGAAGGTTGTATTAGGTTTGCGTGGCAAGGTTTTGGCAGTGGGGGGGTTACAGGGGCGGCTTCTGTGAGAAGCTGCTAGAAGTT
>JANXJC010000029.1:1067934-1083630 GCA_027564655.1 Leptodon cayanensis
CCTGCCCTTATCTCAACCCACGAGCCTTTCGATATATTTTCTCTCCCCTGCCCAGCTGAGGAGGGCAGTGAGAGAGCAGCTTTGGTGGGCACCTGGCCTGCAGCCAGGGTCAACCCACCACATGGCAGGGATGCAAAGACAGCTCGAAGTTGCACATATAGAAAGGAAAAATTATAGCAAAAGATCTTTGTGTTGTCTTTTTTTTTTTTTTTTTCCCCTTGGACAAAATGGTCAGACATCCTTTTGTCTTTTCAGTGATCTAAGATACTCAGAGAAACTTGTCACCAAAATACAAAAGTTCTGGGGAAAAGAAATCTTTCTTCTAGATGCCCAGAGACAAGGCAACACCAATAAGAGCAGTAAGGTAAAAAATGGTCCAGAATGGGTAGGGCAGGCAGTCTGCTTTTTTAAAATTTTTTCTTAAGAATCCTAAGAAAAGAATCCTTAAAGGGGGAAGAAAAAAAAAGAAAAGAAAAAAGAATAAAAGCAATAAAGAAGATAATGACACTGAGCTGAGTTTGCATACCCATAGACAGATGTTAATGTGACTATATAAAATCAGAGCAGCAATAGCTAAGGAAATTTCACTGATAAGAAAATGCAGGTGTCTGGCAAGAATTTGGGGATCAAAGTGTGAGGATGCAAGCAGTCGACAGGATCCCAGGGGAGAGGGAAGAACGAAGATGACAGAATGTAATTTTCAATAAACTTTGCTTTGCAGAATAAAATTCTCACAAAGCCTTAAAGGGAATGCTCAAATGTTTTTTTTTTAATGCCAACTAACTCACCTATTCACACTGTTGCAGTTTTAAAAAAGCACAAGAAATGGTATATCTTTTATCTTTCAGTTCCATAATTCAAAAATGTGTATAACGTGGGACTTTGTTTTGGTCACAGTCTCTGGCACATCTTAAGACAGTGGCTTCTCAGCAAGGTGTAGGTGTTGTAGTAAATAGTTTAGTAGCAGTGATGAGATGCTACAGAAGATGAGGCCCACGTGCTGTGCAGTTATTCCTTGGTTTATAAAAGCAATCACTCTGCAGGCACTGAAGGATATATAAACTCTCTGTGTTAATGGATCCCAATACTGTATGAAACCTAAGAGATTCAACCCAGGTATTTGTGCGCCCGTAGAGAGGCCTGAGAGAGATACCTAAAAGGATTTCAGGAAGGAGGAGCAATACATGTAAGTTTACTAAAGATTTGTTTAAGGTGTACAAAATTATGCATCATTATTCTGCTTTCTCACTCTTAAGATCAAGTATTGCTTAGATGAATTGTTTCAATACATGCTATTTTGGAATAGAACTTATTTTTTTTATTTTGCCCCTTTTTTTTTTTTTTACTTTTCATACAAGCAAAAGAATATTTTTATAACTGTTTTGCTACCTAAGATTGCATTGCTGCCTCTTCATGTTTGGACAGGTCTGTGAGAAGTCACAAATTTGAAGCTCTTGTTCCTTGAACTGTAGCTGATGTAGCCAAAACATTTCAAAAATTATGGAAGTGCTTTTTTAAATCCCATGACAAAAGAAAAAGTTAATGTCATTACCCTGCAGGATGACAAAGAAAGTCTCTGATTTGACAAAATGGAAAGTTCACTAGTCGTTTCCTTTGGATGAGTCTGTGGCAGACGCATGAGGGCAAATTTTTGTTCTTAAACAAAGACTCTGGAAAGAATCAGTCCAAAGTGGCATGGCTTTATCCTGCTCAGAGGCAAACAGACATTTCATTTTGTACGTGGGAATGTTCCAAAGAGTGTTTAACTAACGCTTGAACACAGGATCTATGATTATATGGCTGCTCACATGTCTCAAAGACACACAACATCACTGAAAATGCAAATTACTTTTTACAGGATTCAGTGACATTAAACCTCAAAAAAACATAAAGCATTCACTATTTCGAGTCAAATGAAAATAACATCCTCAAGTACTTTACATCCCCACCATCCCTTCCATCAGTTTAGCCTCAGAGAACAATTCTTAACACAGGAGGAAGCTGAGATACAGGAACCACATCTCGTGCTATAATAGTACTAGATGTGATTATTACTCACATCCTAAAGTTGTGCTTTATCGGAAAAAGCCCCCTGCTTCCTTTCTTCACTGATAGCAGGAAGGACAAGTGAGTGCACAGATCGTATGCATTTCTAACCAAGCAAAGCAATTCCTTGCTAGGGGGGTCACATGGATTTACACAAATGCCAAATTCAGATTTCTTTGAGACTCTTTTAATGAGGTCCCATGTGTCCCGTTTATATACTGAAGGTTATTAATTAAAAAAAAATTATAATTTTAGGCACAGCGGTTTAAGAACAGCAATAACAAGGAGAGCTGTGTGGTTTATGTCTACTTTAATTGAGTGATAAACAGAAGGATCTGGCTTGGAGGGGCTTTTGATCAGAACACCAACATGTAACGTTAAGATTATGTAGTTTTATCAATACAGTTTACCATCTTATTTCTGGCAAAGGGAGAGCAAATGCGGGCCTGCCTGTCATCACAGATGATGAGATATGAATATACAAGAGTTGCATTCCATCAAGGGAGTTACCTACTAATCAGCAGTTAAATAAGAATGGCCAGCCCTCCCCTACACCAGGACCCAAAAACTAGAGGTATCTTTATTTTCCCATGGGATAAGACTACTAGCCAGCATTAAGAATGAGAATCTCATGACTTCAGTAATTTATTCCAGTGGATGTGAAGTTTACCGCGTAAATTCCAGAAAGAGAGGACTAATTTTAAATCAAGGTCACTACCACAATCCCTAGGTGAAATGGGATTTCTGAAACATTGATATGAATACTAAGAGATTCAAATATTGAAAATCCAATGTGTTTTGTTTTCTTTTCATGGGAAGTACCATTAAACCTTCTGAGGAGCCATTCTTGCATTCCAACATGGATGCTCCATCTGAAAGCTAAGCATAACTAAACCACTAACATGCTTCCTAGCTCAGTAAACAGGGAGGAACTACTCTAACAGGCCTGAAGACTTGTTTTTGCATGCAATAGCAATTATCTAATTACCAGGTCTCTATTTCCTACTTTGTTTTAACTTTTCATTAGCTCTGTACAATTGTGTGATGTAATGTCTATAGCGATATATATTTTGACACTAACGGGTATTTGTAACATGTAGTTACTGTGGGTAGAATGACCTGTGAGACCCCCTTAATAAAACACAGCACAGAGGAGCAGCAGAAGCTTGGAAAGAACCAGCGGAGGACAATACCTGAAGCCCAGGGGCTATAAACAACTCGCTGACGGCCAGTTACTGGTCATCAAAGGAATGCAACCTCGTCATCCTTGCCAAGCCTTAGGGGTAGCCAAGAGAACACAGAACAAGCAATTTAACATATGTAAACCACACTGCACAGTCAATTCAGATGCAATGTGGACTTGCAGACCAATGAATAATAAGCAAGGTGTAGAGCCTGTAAGCAAACATAAAGAAGATCCCAACCTCATGCTAAAGTGAGAAGAAAGAAACCATCAACATCAATGGCATATTTCTGGCAAAGGACTTAGGATACTGACCACTTGCTGTAAACCCCCCCCCAGACTGAAACCATCCACCTTAACGCACAGAGGGGCAGTGGGAGGGCAAGCCTAACACCAGGGGAAGGGGGAGACTAAAAAGTTTGCGTATTTGTTACCTGCACATAATTTAAACTATTTGATAAGGCTGTTATGCGTGTTATGACCATTAAGACTGTAATTAGACCAAGAATAATTTCTTAGGTCTGCAGGAATTGTGTATTCCTTTTTGCCTGTAACAGGATTATGAGTGTTAACAAACTGGTGGGAGTCCAAGCAATCTATTCTCTAACTCGATTGCCACAAATTTCTCATAAAATATTGTACGGTTAAGGGTATTTTTAAATTTGCATGGGCAACTTTAATTCTGTTACTGTCATTAGATCATGCACTGGAATGCTTGAGTTTGGAACTTCATCATTTCTTTAAATCTAAAAAAAAAAATAAATCATGATTTTTTGCTGTTACTGCAACGAGACTTTACCATTATCAACAAAGTTATATTAAACTGATTTATCACCAGTACCTTTGAATTCAGAACTATGAGATTAAATGAGAAAATGTGAAACAACAATCCAGACGCTGTTGGACAAAAAAATCATCAAATCCTAGATGCCATTTAGATATCTTAGGTCAAAATATACATGGACAAATAAGTCACAAATTTTTGAAAGCATCCCAAATGGAGGAAAGGATATTTATGAAAGGGGTGGGGGGTGGGGGGGCAGTTACGCTTGAGGAAAAGTATTGTTAAGAAATGTAAAGGCACTTGGAATACAGAATGAAGAAATGGAAAGCATTCTTTTCAACTTACAGGAGAAAAAGAACTATGGTGTGATTTTCTATTTATGGTTCAGAAAAGACTTTAAAGATTATTTTTGCTTTGCAAATGAATCTCTTCAGCACAATATTAAAAAAAGTCTTAAGCCTCCAGAAAAGAGGGAACAAATGTTTAGCTCAGAGACTTAAAGGCGGCCTTTGAGGAACCAATAGTAAGATGCAGTGACTATTATCCTGACCTCTTGGAAGGCTTCTTCTCTGTAATGAAACTGTCCTCCATATCTGAGCTGTCTTTGTTATCATCTGATATCAGCAGAGACCTATGAACCTCCTGGCCTCCCCGGTTGTGATTATACTCATCTAATACAGAGGATGCAGATTGGACTGTAAAATGGAAATCTCTTTAGAATGGAGACCTAGGACAATAAAGAACTACTCAGAAGGATTAAAATTGGTTTGAGTATTTGGATACTTTCATAAAGGTCTGGGAATTGTTGTAAGGCAGAGACTGACATTTTAATTTTTTTTTATTTATTTTATTCTTCCACAGAGCTTCCAGCTTCCATTATCATACCGTTTTCAGAAAAGAATCAAAACCAGACTTCTCATTCATAGCATGCCATTTCAATGGTGCAGTGAAGAAAAGTGACAGAAAGGAATCCTCATCAGCACCAAGTCAAGGGGAATACTGTAAATCATAAGGTAAGGAATGAGCATGAGGCCCGAATCAGGTAGAGCTGCTCCCTCATCTGCAGGCAGCCAGCCACCGGCTTTTAGATTAGCAGAGGAGGGAGGGGAAGTTCTGCTCCCACACCTCTCAGTACAGATCAATTCCGTCAAAGGCTTAGGCAGTGGTGATTGAAAAATGGTTTCCCCTTTCTTCTTTTTTTTTGCCAAAGAGGGTGAAATTATTTACCTCGTTTGTTATGTTGTGAAGACCTAGCATATAATGATTTTTAGAAACCAAAAAACTGCCCGGGAAGTTAAAAATTTAGGTAGCGGGAAGAAAAGAACAGTAATAGAAGTCCTGGCACTATTCAGCTCTAGTTTCCTTAGTTCAAGACCTTACTGTGACAATAACCAAGTGGTGAGCTATGAAGCTGTAGGATGCGCTAGCGTAGGCAAAGCTGCATTCGTCATACGCTATCGGCTGTTTCATTTGCTTCTCCCTCACCAATACATATTCTCCGGATTTATTTGTAATTTTGAAGCCATTTCAAAAATGATCTGAATTTAAAAAAATGTGTTGAGAATTCTTTCCTCCAAATCAGGAATATTTTAACATTAATTACAGTACTTTAAATCCTTGAATGTGCACTGTTCTATCCTAGACACAGTTTAAAGGTAAGAAAATGGGGACATCATAATTCAGAAAGTCAGAGAGATGCTATTCTAGTGCAACAAGCATTACAGTTATTGCTCCTTGGTCCCTGATCTGAAAATAACAGCATTGTTGTTAAACAAGCTATTTAAGATAAAGGTTTATGTTTCCTAATGCTGTCTTTTGTCTAATCTGCCTGGGTAACCTGGAATACTGCCAATATAATGATTCAAAGTCCTGCTGTGCAATGCTTTCAATTATAGTTGGGACTGTACAGGACTTATGGTGACTGAGATGCAAATTTTATTGGCAGTAATTCATAGAAGTCATTCATGCTTTGCTGCTTTTGATGAATGAAACAATCCCAAGCTCACGCAATGATTGGTACTATTCAAAATAAGAGCAATGAGAACAATACCATGAACTAAGCCACTAACTGAAACAGGTAAAGTCATTCTTTCTCTAAATCACCTCTCCACAACAAAATGGCTTTCAGGAAACCGAGATCAATGTGCGTTCTCCAAAGAAGAGCCTGACCCCAGCATGAATTGTAGTGATTCAGTCAAGTCAAAGCTAAAACATCCTTTTAAACCGTTTGCAATCAGTTTTGTAGCCTTCTCCTCCAGTCTCCTTTACGTCAGGCAGCCACCCCGACAAGCCTGGATTAAGCGGCTCCCCAGCACATGGGTGCCTGTTTTTCACTCCTGACACGGCTGTGCTCTTGAGTCTTACTAAAAGCTTACAACGTGCTCCACTGTCATGTACGTCCTGAGCATACACACGTTTTAAAATATCTGTTAAGAACCCGAAATACGTCACAGATATTTCTCTATATATGGATCCATACCTTCTGTAACTTCAACACTAACTGAAAGTTAGACTCCACTGTTAGATTTTAAATGGAAAGTTTTAGAGGTGGCCTTTAAAGGCCTATCTGCTTCTCTGAGGTTAAAAAAGAATCTTCTGGCATAGTATAAACTCTGCGGAGTTAAACCTTCAAGAGTTTTCTAACACAGCATAAGTGTACCACTTTCTCATTTACCTTTCAAAACTCACATCCAGAAAAGCCCTGAAAACTATACTGTGTTTGTACCATACACTTAAAAATATACGGACATATGGTTTGTTAATTTTAATTAATGGAATTAAATAAGCATGCATCCATTTATGAAAACCCTTTCTTTATGAACTTGTATAATCTCTTTACCACTTAAAAAAACCAACAAACAAACCACAGAGCACTTAACATTTTTCCAGGGAAAATGTAGGGAAGGAATCAATTGGAACAGCTTTGTATTCAAAATCATCTGTGAAGCATCAAAGTTATGTTTGTTGGCATCTGTGCTCCAGCTGTGGGGTTTGGAACTTTTTATTTTTTTAATCATGTTCCTTATTCCAATGAGTAAGTACTTGACTTTGTGCATTTACAGAGTTGGAAAGTGAATTCATCAGGGACTGTTCATACTCCCACAGCCTTTAATGGCGTTTCACTAGAAGAACATGGCAACTTTAAAGCTTCACAGGACATCTTTTTTAGTGGATCTTGGTAAGTTACAATGTTACAGTATTAAGCTAGATTTGAAAAAAAAAAAAATCCTGGTTATACTCATTGAACTGTGTAGAGAAAAAAAGATGCCTAAAAAGACAATTAAAACAGCCAACAAACAAAAGCCCCTTGCTTCCAAGTCATAAAAAATATTTCTGATGGCAATGTTAACCAACTCTTTGGTTGTTGGGAATCCATTTATGAGCAAGTCCTTATCTTTTTTTAAAAGCAGTCAGAATGACAGAAAGTCTGAGACTGACCCAGGCGCCCCTGAAATCAGAGGAAGACTACATTGACTGCAATGCCTTTTAGGTGAGGCCCCATTTCAGCAGTAACAACCAAGCACTAAAACCACTTTGTACATCAGTTTGTGACTCCGTACGAAGTATAACGTGACTTTGAAGAGCTACAGAAACCAAATGGTGTATTTTCTCCGTGACTTTCAAAGATCATGGATTCTGAGTCCTCTTGCTTGACCTCTTGTAGCCACCACAAGCTCATCAAGGTGCAAGCGTGGGGGAGTGGGTGTCTGGGGGTTTTTAAGGGAAACATAGCTATTGCCCAGTTCAGCAGTTCCGAAAAGGCTGCTGCAGGAACTCACCATTTACCCTTGACTAAGCAGACTAGACTCCTGGTTTATGTCCCCAAGGTTAAGAAATACGCACAGTGACAAAAATGACTGCATTTTGGCCAACTATTTTTTTCTGGCAAAACATAAAAGAATTTTCTTTGCTGCTTTCTGCTTTCTTGAGAGGTGACTCCACTCAAGAGAAAAGTGTTAAGGGACTAGTCCCTGACCTCTTCTCTGCAGCACAAATGAACAAAGGTAGCTGAGTTCAGTACAACTATCGATGAGGGACCCGAATCAGGGATACGAACCAGCAGAATGCTACAGGAGGGAAGCTCATCGTGGGCACTGTATTAGAGGCAGAGAGCAAATGCTTGCTGTCCAAGGAATCTGAGGAAGGGCAAAAAGAAATCAGCTGAACTAAACAGTAGGGAGAGAAAGGTCATTAGAAGCATGAAGCCACTCTTCAAGAAGTCGTGTACAAATGAAAAATGAGTGGAAAGAATAATGAAATCCAGCATATTAAATGCAAAAACACAGTAAGAGAGGCCAGAAAGGAATTCAAGGAGGAACTTCCAAAGGTATAAAAGCTAAAGCTCAACGCTTTTTCAAGCACATCAGGGACAGAAAGATTGCTACAGAGTCTATAGGCCCAGTAT
This sequence comes from Leptodon cayanensis, assembly GCA_027564655.1. Taxonomy (NCBI): domain Eukaryota; kingdom Metazoa; phylum Chordata; class Aves; order Accipitriformes; family Accipitridae; genus Leptodon; species Leptodon cayanensis. The sequence continues at coordinate 1,076,353 of JANXJC010000029.1, forward strand.
GTTATGACGGCATACAAGGGGTGTTCAGAAATGGCAAGCAAGACTACAGCTGGCTAGGTTAGTTGAAGACATTATGGAACAAATAGACAAAATGAACAAAAAATGTCACCAAATAATATAACTAAGGAAAAAAAAAAGTAAACTGATACTAGTGGCACACAGCTTCTTGCTTAAAATTACCTTCCCATCTGAGGCCTGGAAGATGGCAAATGTGACACCATTTTCTAAAATACTTCAGGAAGTTCAGGGGAACTATAAAACAATGAGCATGACATCTGATCTGGGAAAATCAGGGGAAATCATAATAAAGCATGAAATTAGTGGACACATGAACAAATACGATCTACTGGAGAACAAAATCATATACCCTGCTTTTTTATAAAAGGAAGCCATGAACCTATTAGACTCTCTGAAGGAGTCAATAGACATGGATACAGGAGGTAAATTGATACAGTTTACTTTGAATTCAAGAGGACATTTCACAATGTCTCTCGAAGTCTCTTAAGGAAACTTGCAGCCACAAGCTAAGAGAAAAGCTTTCACAGATAACCAACTGCTTAAAAGATGGGAAATGGAAGAGAGGAATAAATGGCCAGTTTTCACAATGGAAGGTGTCCAACATGGTCTGTTGCTGGGACCTGGGTGATTAAACATATTCAAGAGCACAAGAAATACTGTAGTATCTAAAATGCCATCTACTTTCAGGAAAGGACTCTGAAGGGGGTATTGCAGGGGAAAAGGGAAAGGGTAAGTATAGAGTTAAGAAAAGTGCACACTCTATCAGGCTGGTACTGCAGGCGGAATGCAGTTCTGAGAACTAAAATCGTCAATATATTGCCCACAAATAATCAAGGGTGCCTACCTTATCAAAGGCAAAAGATTAACAGTCCATTTTCATCTCTATTTGTCTGACTTTTTTAGGCAAAGCCCTTCTGTGACTTTAGCAAAGACAAATACCTTTTTAAAATCTTGCACTCTCATGATTTACATTTTCCTTTCTTCTACACATTTCACCCTACCTGCCTCTCACAACATAGGAAATTCCACTCATACATATTATTCTTCCTATGAAGTTTAAGGCAACATAAGTTAGTTTTTCTTGACACTTTGGGACTGTCATGGAAAGTCAGATTTTACTTTCTAGTTAGGGCATCTCATATTATTATACTTCTTCAGTTTTACTTAGAAAACTAACCAGTAAATAAAACACCAATAATTCTGAAGACAAAAGAAAGAAGTGAAAACATGTCCCTAAGTAAAGACACCAAACAAGCCTGCATTCTTTACTTTTTTTCAAAATTATATTTATATGAACCCAGCAAGGTTTTTGATGGATTAATTCCTATAATCCATAATTTGCTTTTTTTCTCGCATTCTGTGTAATGGATCATTTTTGTACTTCATATCAAATTGCTGATGTTAGATTTCATTATATGTCTAATATTCCTTTTAGCCCTCCATTTCAGAAGAAGATTATATGCACTGATATTACGTCTCTAAGTACTTTAAAACCTTTTTAACAAAATACTCATGCTGCCAAGTTATCTCACACAAATGCTTCGATATGTGAATGGGGATTCTGGATCAGCTTTTCAATAAGGGATAGGACACATAAATTAACTATTTTTAATAGGGAGCTCAGTGAATTTACAAAGAAGGTTATGTGCTCCTATGTGAAAGCATATAGTATACTTCTAGTTTTGTGAGCAACTGCCTGAAAAATTTTGAAACTTTTTGAAACTACTGCCTTATTCTGCAGAAACGTTCATGATTTGGAGATTAATATGTCAAGCTGTAACTTGCAAGTTTTCTCATGCAGCCTAGAAGGAATCAACAGGGTTTCATGAATTTGTGCCAGCCAAGGACCCGGTCAACTCCTCTTAACTGCAAGTAAATTGCTAGCAGAGTTAGCATGTCAACTCTAGCGTTTCTTTTCCACTTTTCCTTCTGGAGATTGATTCAAAGCCCAAAGAGATTGAAGTGAGTCTGTCTTTCCTCTGAATCAGATACCTGAATGCTAAAGGTACAGGCTGCAGCTGCGTTTCTCCATCTAGAGCCTCTTTGACAAAGCCAAGCGAGAACGGCATTTTGGGGCTGACCTGTTTCTGGACCACTCCCAGTCTGCATCAGGGCTTCACCAATTTCAAACGAAAGATAAATCAACTCCTTTATCTTCGCAGAGTAGCAAATGCTTCACTGATCTCTCGTGCTAGAAATTGTTAGAAGTAACAAAGGTGGAGATTTTCATAATCTAAACTGCAAGGCCTATATTTATGACTTCAAATTCATTCACCTTTCTGATGTTTCAGATGATGTAAGAAGTATTGTTGAATGAGAAAAACTCTGTTCTGGAATCTGCAGGATTAATAATGTTACTTTCAGCTGCATTTCTCTGGCAGAAAAGAAATAAGCTACGTGACGCTGCTCTCAAGTCCCATAAGGGGTCCTGACAGGGGGATGTGAAACCACATCGTGCCCTTCAAGCTGCAAGGACAAATCGCTGTGTATGCTGGTAAATGAGCTCAGTGTTTGCACCAGCTTATGTTCTCAGACAGAAAGAATACAATCCCTTCTACTGGAGCATTCAGGCCTAAATATCATTATTTCACAATGCTGCAATTGACTGAGTCACAACACCCTGAAGACACAAAATAAATTATAAACAAACACAATGAAAATGCATGTTTGCCTTTTTTAAGGCTTGTGAACATGTTTGTTCAAGGTGAATGTCAGAGGCTTTGAATAACTTAATGCCTTTTATTTGGTAACTGTAGTATTAGTGCAGAGGACTTCTAAGCCAACAACTGAATGTGGAAAGGATGAAGGAATCAACCCAGGAGGAAAAAACAGGTAGTTTTAATAACTCCATCAATAAATATCCCCAAATTTGTTTTAAATGTTGCCCCAACCTGATATAACCTGGGTAAGAACAGGGCTGTTTGACACTATTTTCAAGGAAAAGCAAAATCCTACCACAGCCTAATAAATTAAAAATTACTATAATGCTCTGAGGCAAAGTGAAAACAAAAGCCAGCAGATAAATATCATTAATTTGGATGGAGTTCCATTTAATTGCACTTGGATGGCTAAGGACTGCTGCCAATTAGCTCAGCTAACAAATCAGTCTTGGACTCTTCAACAGTTGCTGCAGTAGTGAAGCTATAATGGCAACAGCGTGTATTACTTATTCAGGCTTCATCCAACCTTCAATTTACTGAGGTCGAAGTGAAGAACACTGGAACAAAACTCTGCTTCGTGTTAACCATCGGGTCTACATGTGAGCACACTTTTTGGTATAAAATGCGTAAACACAATTGCTGTGTTTGCGCTGTAGCATTTTAACTACAGGTGGCTAAACCTAAAAGGAACAAAATAAATCAGAGGGACAATTTGCTGTAAGCTGGTTCAACACTCACTTACAAAGACGGACACTGGAAATGCCATTCTAGATCAGACATGCTGTCCCTGGTTATTGTCAGCACAGAAGGAAGTGGAATGCCTAAAGCACAGCTCTCAATCTGATTGTTAATACTCAAAGAAAGATTTAAAATGAGATTTACTATGCTACCAATAATGTAATTTTTTTTTGGTCTATTATAATTCTAGTTCATCTCAATATCACCTGCATAATTTTAGTTGTGGGTTTTTTTTTTGATTCTTAAGATTTAAGCCTCAACAATTTCTTGCAACAAGTTACATTATTTAACAATGCCCTGGACAGAAATTAATTCCCTTAATTGGCTTCACATTTCCTTAAAATTCAGTATATTACAATACAGAGTGCACAGAAATCCCAGTGTTCCCTCTCTAAAGCTATCATTAATTTATATATTAGTCCTTCACACACTAGAACCTTGCCTTCTCTGATTTACCAGAATCCCAATCTTTTGTCTTTCTTTGGGACACTCTCCAGGGCTCAGCTCACTTCCATCACTTGCCATACCCTTTAGAGAACAGTAAGTGTGGTTACAGAACAATTGGATGTAACAGCTCTACTGTGTTTCTAAGGTCATTTCCAATGCCATGCTTCATGCACCCTTTTTTCCCCATTTTGACTGCAACTGCACGATGACTTAAGGTTGTTACTGAACTGCCTACAGTAAAATTAAGGTTTTTGCATACTTACAAAGACATGCTTTGTAACAGAAGAGACTTGGAAAATTTGTAGATGAAATCATAATAAGCTTCCATGAGACTTCAGTCATTGATCCAATGGTGTCAGATAAATTCAGTTTCAAAATAAGCTCAGCTTTGAAGATAACAGCAGTGGTGGAGAAATCGCATTACTTGCCATATGTAAAACAAAAAGTGTGATTACAACTAGCTTCAGTCCAGACTGTTACAGTCATCGTTTCTGAGACTAGTTTATACGAATCCCTAGACTACCTTTTATGTCTCTACTGGAAATACCTTGCTGAAACGTCCTAAATGTTAAAACTGAATGTACATTTTTCACTGCTGCACAACTTTTCCGGCTTATAGCTAGGATCATAAACAACTCACGCACAGGGTCATTCTCCTCTCTTGTTCCTCACTGTACTTCAAGGTGAGAGCAGGAGTTTCTGTTAAATTTATGTTAAGGTCACGACTTTGCAATCATGATACAACTCACTTCACTTCTATTACTTCAGCCCTTAAAGACATCTAGTGCCTTCTATATGACATGCAAATCAACCTTCGTATTGGTGATGCCCCACAACTTCAGCTCACCAGCAAATGTAATCCAAATTTGTCTGCCAAAATTACTAAGAATACTACTAATAAGATCTGTCTAAGTAATTCCTGTAGGAAATCTAGAGTAACCTTCCAATAATCTGACATTTCCCCTTCTAGGACAACCCACTGGTATGTCCAGTTGGTTTTATCCATCTTTTAACTCCTACATCTTCTTGCTAGTACATCACTTTAATGATGACCCTTTTTTCCTAACACTGGATCACAAATTTAATACCACATACTTTGAAGCTGCTCCATTTTGATTGTCAGAAACCCCTGATACCTTCTTGAAGAACAACACCAGAAAGATATGAAGTGGTCTATACTGGTAATATCTTAAGGGATTGCACTCCACTTTCCATTTATATCTAAATTATTTTTTACCCTAAAATTGTTCAGCAGTTTGAAAAACAGAGATCAGGTGAAACAGCCTGTCTCTACCTGCATCAATTTTTTCTTTTCCTTGCATTTGGATACAAGGCTTACTATCTTTATTTTCCTTTCTAAAACCAAACCAAACCAAAACCCCACATATTAAATCAGCTCTAGTCTTTCCAGTACTCCAGGACAGACATTACTTTGTTCTTCCTTCTTCCTTCCAAATTAGTGGTCCATATAAGTCTATTACATTTACCATTTATAAGTTGGTGCATTTCTATAGTGTAGTAATTACTATAACCGTCATATTTTGAGTTTTAGCCAGGTGCTTTCAGGAGTCAAGGATTATTTTGCAAATGCAAAATTACCTACATAGTTTTTATCTTATTCCTTACCTTCTTTTGGCCACCTTAGACGGGTTGCAACTGAAGACAGGACCATGACTGGGCTGAGCCAGGACTCGAGACAGTACAGAAAATACTAGATGGGCTACTAGATGACTATCTGTTGTATCCTACTGCCTTGATTGCTAGATGGAGGATAGGAAGAAAATTCCTCCCAGAACAGATTGGTAGAAACACTGAATGTTACATCTGTTGTTCTTCTTTTGGCTTAAATTCCCCCAAGACACATTTCAATTCCCACAAAATTACCCATTCCCTGAGTCTGCTGAAATCTCTCTGTTAATTTTTTTTTTTTACAGTTCTCCCTTTTTATGTCAGTTCTGATTTCATGGAAATACTACTTATGTATCGAATAAAGCTACACTACACATACTAAATAAGTAGGTCCATAAGCACTGGAACTAGTGTTTTCAACTGTAAGAAGAACTATAAGCTGTCTATAAGTTTATATTTCAAGTCTTTTCAATTTTTCCTTCTCTCATTTCCCCTTCCCATATCTCCTGCCAGCAGGACTTAGCAGTCCTACTGCTAAAAACCAAAAGACGTGCAGTGGCTAGCCACAAGCTACATGTGTGCTAACTCGTACACTCACTGACCAGCACCTGATGCCCCTTGGACCAAACAAGGGACTCAGCTGCAATTCTGTCTCTCAAGGTGGGAACCAATTTAGGCTAATTTAGGGTTTTGTCCTCTATTGGGCCACTGGTTTTCATGCAACTTGTTGCAATTCCATGTTGTCATCTAAGACCACCCTTCAACCAAACACAGTAGTAATGGGGGAGTAGGTTCCTTACTTATGGGCAGAAGGTGAGAATACCTGATAGACTGCAATGTGATCCTGTAAGCCTTATTGCTTGATGAAACTAAGCTAAAACCATGCCACCTACTTTTAGTTTTGATTTTTAGCGTTCAATGAGAGAGTTATGGGTTACTTTCCAGACATAACTGAATGTTCTAGGTCCACAGCAATCAAAAAATCTCAGGCTGGATGAAGCATGAGTCCCCAGGAAATATCCTCCAGCTTCAGTATCGCTCATTAATTCATTCTAAAATGAGCGCAGCACAAAACCTCAGCACTCAACATCCTTTCTTCCCAAATACCTTTCTCCTTTCTCATACATATTCAAAAGCCAGCTGAGTCAAAGGGAAGTACAAGTTCATGTCTGGTAATGCCGAGCCCTTGAGCCCAACGCTGTGCCTGTTGGGCGCAGAATGAAGGAGGTTTCAGACACTTCTGCCGTCTGTGGTTATCAGACACAGTAATGACCATAATTCAAACGCAGAGCCTCCTGTAGCCAGGTGTAAGCTATTACATCTAAGTAACAATAACAAAGACTATATCTACAGCACGGGAGCAGCCGGAAACTGCAAGGAATAGCAACACCTGTGACAGGACACACGGCTGAGCTTGGTGTTTGTCCTGGTTTAACCCCAGCCAGCAGCCAGGCACCACGCAGCCGCTCGCCCGCTCCCCTCCCTCCTCCCCAGGGGGATGGGGAGGAGAACCGAACAGAAAGTAAAACTTGTGGGTTGAGATAAGGATGGTTTAATAACTAAAGTACGATAAAATAAAATACTACTAATGAAGTAGTATAATAACAATAGTAATGAAAAGGAATATGACCAAAAAAAAAAAGAGAGAGAAACAAACCCCACGAAAGGACAAGTGATGCACAACGCAATTTCTCACCACCTGCTGAGCAATGCGGGAGCAGCGATCCGCCCCTCCCGGCCAACTCCCCCAGTTTCTATACTGACCATGCCGGTCTGTGGTATGGAA
>JANXJC010000029.1:1083696-1153291 GCA_027564655.1 Leptodon cayanensis
CTGCTGGCAGAGCACGGGAACCTGAAAAATCCTTAACTTAGGATAAACACTGCTCGGCAACAACTAAAACATCAGTGCGTTATCAATATTCTTCTCAGGCTAACTCCAAAACACCCTGTACCAGCTACTAAGCAGAAAATTGACTGTATCCCAGCCAAAACCAGGCCAGCGTTTTAGGAAACAGCATGGCAAATTCTGGACGTAGCAAATCGGGTCTCCTATCTCTTGAATGTGAGAATACTCACTTTGGAGAACACTTCTAACTAGATTTGAAAGAGATTTCAAATCAACTGGCATTGGTCTACAAAAGAAGTTATTGCACGTGACTTGGAAGTCCCCGAACGACCTTGCTATAGGAACCTCAGAAGAGGACTGCAGTCAGTGTGAACTGTCCCAGCTTGAACTGAGTTGCTTGAAGTGGAGCAGGGACAGTTTTCAGCAGCTGAAGATTTATTTTTCAGCTTTAAGTTTTTTTTTAAAAATTACACGCTGCTCGAAAAATAGATTCTTCACACTGCTCTGTTTTAAGCTAGAAAGCAAACAACTTGCAGTTTAGCCTCTTTTCCTAAATTAAATAAATCAAACAGCAAAATGATCACTGGATTTGTAGCTAAATACCTTAAACACCTCACATTTGAATATATATGCACATCAGTTCAACCAGTTTATATTTCACGTTTAGCTTGACCATGCACGCCAAGTTGATGATTCACTTTTCTGATTCACTTTTCTGACAAAGTTGAGCACCACATGTACCATTAATCAATGTGTTAGCATTTTCTGAAACTATTCTTGTGATGTTGATTTTTTTTTTTGGTTTTACCCTCTAATTACTTGGCATTGCCTATAATTGCAATAGCAAATGCAGCATCAAAAGAAGACAGGCTCTACTTTGCTAAACTTTTAAAACGTATAAAAACCAGCTAATACTCAACCGAGTTTACATTATAGACAGAAAAAAGGATCGGAAAAGGAAATGAGCATGAGGTAGGCAAATGCCATATAAAAAGTACATTTTTTTGTACCTCATTCTTGTGAGAATATGTCTTCTGGTTTTGCAATAGATGATGCATTACTTTATTTTTCTTTAACTCAAAGAGGTCAAATGGAAACTTAAAAAAGAACCATAAAAATCATAACAACAAACTTCTTTTCTGGTCCCTTTTCTCTAGACTAGGCATTTGGAGTTCGTTTCATGATATGGCAAGTATTTTAAAGGCAGACTGTTCTTTCTGATGGACAAAGTACTTCTGAAAACGTTCCATCTTCAAATTCCCTTTAAAAACTTAATGAAAGAAAACATTTCTGACATCTGTTTTTCCAAGACCTTTTTTTTCATCTTATGTCATAACAGAAACTTTAGAATACAGATAGTTTTTCTTCCCAAGGTTTTGCATTCAGCACACTTCTGGAATGTTTAAATAATAATAATAATAAAAAAAAAGATGAATGCAACACTAGCAATTCTTTGTAAGAAACAAATGAAATTCCTCCTTTTTTTTTTATTCCACAACAAGACCCAACACGCTTCGCTTTGGTATATGGAAAGTGTATACACTTTACCAGTCTCCCATTACAAAAACTAAAATTGATGCATATGTTACATGACTGAAATGAGAACACAGACAAATATATGTAAAGTACGTCACCCAACTTAAGCCTCAAACTAGATTTCTTATTCTAGCAATAAGTCTTAAAAAAAGTTATTTTTTATTACTGGCCTGAGGCAAATTCAACAGAGATTATGCTTCTCAGGGGAAAAGAAGCATTTTCTGAAGCAAATGTACAACTTAGCTGAGTATGCTCTAAAATCTGAAGGTATTTGTCCTCTGAGTCATATTAGCACAGTCCACAGAATTCCACAGTTCCTTCTCTAGCGCATGTATCACCTGAATACACGAGAGTAATACCTGTTTTGTGATCCACTTCAGCTTTCTTTTACCAGATTTCAGTTGCTCTTAAATTCGGCTGTGATGCTCCTATACCTTGGTAGACAATTTCAAGCATTCTATACTAACTTTAATTAACATAAAGACTTTCACAGGTCCTTATGGCTCCAGATTTTGATTTTGAGCTTCACCTTTTTGACTTTTAGGAGTCTCTGTGGTCTAATTCTCCTATATCATAATGATTTATGGTTTTATGTATTCAATGTGAATGCTTTCAGTTCTAAGTCTCTGGCCATCTCTTTTCATGTACTGAGTGCACCTCAGCGAGAGACGCATCTTTAAAATAGCATCATGTTTTTCTCTCTTTGGAACATTTATATGCATCAAAAGATTTATTATTATTATCATTATTATTTTATAAGATGCTAAGTTTGCAATAATTGCCGGGAACTCTCTACTGCGTTCTGATAAAAAATATTCAGGTGACTTGGCTGATTCTGCTGTAAGACAGATAAAGCCAAGGAATCAACTGATGAGAAACATGCAAAAAAGCATAACGCAGGCAGTAGCCGCCTGCTGTGATATTACAAAGAGCAATACAACCAAACTAAAAGGAAGGAAAAATGCTCAGTAAAAATTATGTGGTATAAATCATTAGGTGGGCACAGACAACAGCCATGAATATGGCAAAAGCTGCAAAATGAGAACAGCTAGATAGACTAGGACTGGCCATACTACAGTCTCACAGCCTGGTTGCAGACTAGAAAACAGAAGAGGTAGGTTCTCCTATGACAGAAAATCTGGTCCCCTGGTACTGCTGGCAAACAAGCTGTAAGACTTCCTTTCTTAAGGCTTATAAAAACCGTTGTTGTTCTTCTCTCCTGACCCTCCATTCAAAAACGGTTCCAAACCCAAAGAATCGGCGTAGTTGAAAGGGGTCCCAAGACCGCATTTAGTCCACCCTACACCTCTGATGTGTCAAAAATTTCTTTTCATTTCAAGATGAAATGAAGCCTAACATAGTTATTATCTTCTTAAATGATATGGTCTCCAGTCTTCTAGCTACCCATTTTTCTTTCCCGCTTTTTACGCACACAAGTCTTGACTTTACAGACACAGACTCTGAACTACACAGCTGCAGAAGGCCTATGGCAACTCATGCCGTTCCAACGTTGTGAAAATTTCCCAGAGCTCATCCTCGCTGGAGGTAAACAAGAAACCTGGAGAGTTTCCTTTTAGACTAAAGCTGTCACCTAATGGTTGAGAGAACCGGGCTTTTTAACTCCCTGAGCCTATTCTTAGCTATGCCTTTAATTCACTTGGTGAAAGTTTGGCTCATAACATCTTTTACTCCAGAGCAGATATCCAGGAGACAGGGTAGATCACCGCCACTTCCATTGCAACTTTTCCTGAGATGATTTAGCTTTCCAAGTGCTCTGAGATACTCAGAATAAAAGGTTTTAAAAACACATTAGATACAGTAAATACCTTTCACCATCTAAGTTTAGTATCGCTACAACCGGGAAAGATGGGAAATTAGCAGTAATAAGGCACAATAATTTCTCCTTGATTCACTATGCTAAAAATCCATCATTCTAATTGTTTTGAAGGATACATACCTACAGCAATAAAACCAAAAATTTGGCTGAAGCAGAAGAACCTCTGATGAATAAACAAGTTTTGATATTCCTGCTCCTCATTCATTAGGATTTTATTAATATAACTATTTCATCCATTCAACAATTACAAGAAGGCATAAAAATATTTCACATTGCTCTTTCCTACATTAATGAAACAAACTCTTAGAAGAAATAAAGTACTTTCTTCTACAGGTACACTTATTGACAAGGCCCTACTATGGCTGCAAAACTTTTGACTCAAGACAGGTAACTTCCAGGTTCAAATTCACTGAAACTTAAACAGAACACAGACTTTATACCCGAGTCCTTTGTTCTCCAAGAACGCCAGGGTTTATAGGAGATTTCTACCTTAGGTTGGTTTCCATTGGTGCCTGAGTATTAGCAAGACAACTAGGTACTCCAAAGATAAGGGCTTTTCTGAAACCATCAACGCAATAATTCTCTAATTAATAAAAAAAAACCCAAAACATTTCCATAGCTGAACTGGTAACTGTTTTGTGACGCAGCAGAGACAACATGCTAAGACTGGTAATAAATTACAACCCCCAGTAACATTAATCTCAAATCACTTATAATTAAGAAATTTTTACACTAAAGCTTTTCCTACTTTCCTCATGGAGCTTCCCAAGAAAATTAGAGCTATGTATTTTTCATTTCAGACCATAGGAAGATTCTGTGCAAAACAAAATACTGCTTTCTTTCACAAATATTAGTATGGGATAAACGGGGATGACTGAGACAGAAAAGCTTCAGATTGTGCTCTTTTCTATTCTAGTCAGGAAGGTTTAACAATAGATCTAGACTATGTGTCTGCTTTTTTGTGTACCATCAGGGGAGATAAATATTTTGGAAAACTTGCTATAATTCTAAGTTATTATGTTAATTCTTAAAGTTCAACTGAAAGACAAGAACAAACCTGTTGGATGTTTTCAATCTACTGAAAATGCAGTTCTACCACCAAGATAACTATTAGAAAGAGAACAAACCCCGGGAAAATGCACAAAACCTTAAAATTAGAAAAAGGTAATAAATGATCCTTTCTTTAGTATTGAATTACTGCCAGGCTAACAAATAGACCACAGATGATGACGAACCTCAGAATTAAGCTTAGTCTCTGAAATGAAGGCATGTAAAAATTGGTTTAATATGTGAAAAACAAAAGTATTTTTCTTTTACCTCTTTAATATTCTGGAACAAAATTGAGTATGTGTTTCTCAGCGTGCAACATTAGGCCTGGCCATTAAGCACAACATGGCTAAACCCAAACTCTCATTTTTCCCTTGAGCTGTGCTCTTTCTTGGTCGCTGGGGAGATTAACACCACCATCTGGCAGAATCTGTCTTCTGCAGTTCTGGCCACTTCAATTTTCACCCAGCTTGTGCTTTCTACACGATACCCCCTTCAGTGACAATCCACCACTAGAGTCCAAATTACCGTGAAACAGCACTGCAAGGTTCATCTTCTGATATTCACCGACACCGACATGTTATCAACATTCTTCTCATACCTAGCTCAAAAACATAGCACTATACCAGCTACTAGAAGACAATTTACTCTGTCCCAGCTGAAACCAGGACAATTGGGTATCCATAAAGCATTCTATTCATTCCAAATTGTCCCACCGTGGCTTCCACTGTGGCCTGACGGCTCCTAGGCTGCTGTCGTGCAAAGATCACTATTGCTATTCAAGCTTACTTCAGCGCTTCATGGTGGTTCCATGTATTCACTTATTGGCTCCTTACATAGTTAGATTTTAAAGTTACCTTTTTCTGTGCTGTACAGGACCTGATACGCTGGAGTCCTGGGCTCACAGCTAGAGTTCCTGTGTACTCTGGTGATAAAAATAAAAACCACCATAAACCTGCCAAGGACACATCCACATCTGCACCAACCTTACCTCAGGAAGCTCATATTCTAGAAGACGTTGTGAAAAAGCTGAATTATATATATATTTCTGACTGATAAACTGTGTGAATTTCAGCACACACGAGCAACACAGAAACACATGTGCTCTGGTGCCTCATGTTAGAGGTAGAGCACAGAAACATACACAGATGCCCTGTGGACATAGAGACATCCATGGCATATGGCCATAGATATTTGCTGAAGGGAAAGCTGCAAATTACTTACCACGCTGCAGCCAGGACAGTCAGGACCATTCTCACACGTCCTACGCCGTGCCTGGATCCCTCCTCCGCACTGAGCAGTGCAGCGCTCCCAGGGACCCCAGCCTGTCCAAAACACGTGAGGGGGGCACAGCAAATGCTCATTGCAGTACCTGTGAGAAGAGGTAGACAAGGAGGCAAAGAATCTATTTAGTACCAAGACAAGACCTCCCCTGAAAGTCCCGCATTTGCATTATTCAGATAGATGTTTGTACAGGGAAATATTTTAGACAAAGGGCCCCTCTCTATTCATAAAGCACTGAACTAACAGTTGTCACACTGCACAGTGTTTAAACGTTTGAGGTTAGTTTTTTTTTTTTTTTTTAAGCTGTAATTGCGTGGGTGAAGCACTTGTTTGCTTTATTCAGTGCCTTTATACAAACCCGGCGCTACAACCATGTTATTGTACCGCGAGCACGTACACAGGGTTGACAACTACTTTACTGAAAGTAATTGCGGCTATACATCTGGGGCAGAAGTGAGTCAACCCAACGGAAGGCAACCACTTACCCAGGCAGTTTTTTTATCAATCTCCAGCTAAGCATTGGTTAGGACCCATCCCTCTCCTCTTCAGAGAGCTAAACTTGCTTTTTGCTTTTGCTTTCCACAGTGTCTCCACTTTTATGGGTAAAATGAAAGCTAACATTGATTCTAGGCATAAAGAACTGTAATGTTTTCATAGTGTTATTACTTTATCTTTTAAAGGGTGTTTCTAGCTATTACAATCTTTGAAGGATTTCCCAGTGGGCTGCAAGGTTCTTGGCCTTCAGGTTCTTCAGGATTCAGAGGCCTACTAGGTTCTTGAGGGAAGCAGGAATGTTTTACTACTGAGCTGTCATTATTGTACCAAGACATTCAGATATGTAGGGGGGTCCCAACTTTTAGTGAGTTTTTCCATTTTTTGTAAAAACCTGGGATTCCTGATTTCTTGAGCGCGCCATCCAATAACTCTAGCCATAGCATATGCTGCTTAGTAAGGACCCTCTACACAGGTCCAAAGGATCTGGGCCACCATCAAGTGTGACTGGGGCTCTAAAAGAGACCAAGCTGTCATTTCAGATAAAGCAAAGCCACAACAGATATTCAGAAAACAGATGACCCTGAAGGAATGCTCTAATATTTTATGGATGTGGCTGGGTGGCTCTTGTTCCAACTACTGACTGTCCTGAACAAACAAATCAATGTTCCGGTATTTCCTCATTTTTTACACCAGCCATCCAAAATCCGCTGTCTTGTTGCTCTTCAAACAAGTTTCCACCACACTGCACTCTCCTGCAATGAAAACTGACTCCAATACTTCAGTAATTCATTTTCTACAAAAAGAAAAATTACAGTATAAACTGTTGACATTTTCAGCAAGAATAACCATAACCACATTTTTTTTTTCAGAAAGCCCCAAGATCCTCAAGCTCTAGTTCTTCATTACCAAGGAATTTGCACATTCAGGATTCTGGGGGAAAGAAAATGTTGTTTGTATATGTTATATACAACAGTAGGTTTATCAAATATGCTGGAGCCTATGATTCAGAATTTGTCCCTAGGTCTGAGCAACTCCATCAAAATTTAAAAGCTTGGGAGTGGGGTAAATAGGGGAGTGACATTTAGTTTTGTGTTTCTCTATATTTAAGGAAACTATTAACAGCTTGTATTGACCTCATCTGCTGTTTACCAGTAAACCGAGGAAAAAAAATCTAAACCCTCAATATTTATGAATCTGTTATCTCAGAATTCTTCAGTGCGTGATTTGGGTAAATGTTTTTCAACAGTAGCTTATACATATGCTACCTTTTTTTCCTCCTGCATTTGCAATTCACAGTTCACATTATGCCATCAGTAAAGATGCACAGGAATGTTCTGTGCCTGGATATTCTTCCCCCAAATCTCCAACAGCTGCGCACATTCTTTGTCACAAGCAGTCATTTATGTGAATGTTTGTGATTGTCTCTGTGGTCACTTGTTGAGAACGTGTACCCAACGAAGCATAGATGTAACATCACCATTTATTTAGTCAACTGAGTACACATTTTGCATAATTTCATTAGTTCTTAATGGAGATGTGTTGAGTTATTTGGGACACACAGGATAAAGCAAATCTGCCAGGAAGTTGACAATTAACAATATTCAGCCATGCAAAAAGTAAAATTAAGGGTGGGACGCATCTTGCCTTAAAATATAGGCGGGTACACTGTAGCTGTCTATAAACGAAGTAGTCATCCAACCTGGAGCAACAGTTCATGGAAAGAAACGGCCCTTTCAAAAATATGATTTATGTCACCCTGAAGCAAATGTCTAATGGAGGTCCTACAAATACAGCCCTCAATATACTGATTTCTCTCCATTGACTATAAAGGCTACATGAGAGATAAGACATCTAAGCTCCCATTACAGCCAATGGAAATTTTGTCATTACAAGCTATGCAGACTAGAATGATTAATTTGGCCAAATTTAGGAATATACAGTAGAAGGAGACAAATCGCTTTCTTCTCCACAGCCTGTATTGACTACACTTCTACAGACCGTAGTGGAAGTTCAGACACCTGACTCACACATAAGCACTCACATTCATGGACACCTGAAGTTAGGTGTGACAAATCTCACTTAGATGAGGCTCACGACACTATACAGTGCCTCTTTTAGTGTCAATGTGCCCTATTGCCTGCTCTCTCACTTAAGGGGAAGACAGAAAAGAAACCTAACAACTGATACAGTAAGCACTTCAAAGGCTGGCAATTCTGTTAACCGACACTATTTAAAGATGCAGTTGAAACTACAAGATGAAACTGAAAAAAAGCCCTAAAATGTCTATGCAAGCTACTTAACTTTAATTTAGGAGAAAAAGTTTTTAAAAAGTCAACAGCAGAAGCGAGTGTCAATTTTTCCTTTTTTTGAGGAAAAGAAAAAAGAAACAACACAGCATACAAGTAGAATCGTATTTTCATTTCAGCCAGCCAGCCTCTGAAAACATCAGGTATGCTTTCACAGCTAGAGACATCCCTGCAATTGATCTTTGAGAGCTGTGCTACAGCACAGGGCTTTGAGCCAAGTTTCATTATAGCTCCTCTTGGCTGCATTTCAAGTCACTCAGTAACCCTTTTTCCCTTTTGCTCTTTCTTCCCCTCTTAATTGTGTTCTCAGGACCCACAGGGCCAACATTTTACAGTAATTCAACAAAACATGCAATGTAAGAAACTTGAATCTGTGAAACCACTGCCCTCTCCCCTAATCTAACTGCAATGGGGTCAGAAGGGAGAACAGCCTAGAGAAATGTGGGTTTTGTACAGTGACCCTTCCCAGTTCCCCTTGCAGTGAATCCAAGTTCAAATGCCCTAATAAAGGAATTGTCATACTGGGGGAAGGGAGAACATCCTCTGTCCAGTTGTGTCCACAACCACTAGTTCCTACAGTAATTTTTTAATTTTTACTCCAGGCAATTCCAGTACAACTGGAGTTACTATTCTCCTTCCCATGAAGATCTCGGCCTTTCGTAAAACATCAATTTATTTCAGTGTTGCCATGCAGCACTGAGTACCACGGGTTAACTGCACGACAGTTACAAATGTGCCTTTTTTATTCCACAGAGAGATGCTATTTAATTTAAACATACAGTTCTTAATTTTGAACTATATTATACTAGCATGTATTTAAGAAAAACAAACTAACCTTCATCACTGTCTGCCCGTTCCCATGCAATATACTCTTACGTGGTGGGTACTCGTGATTACCAGCTGGTGACTTACTGGGAAGCACAGCTGATACTGAGGTTGATGGGAATGCTGGATTCCTTTAATTGAAGGCAGACACACGACGCACACACACGCCTTACTGGATTGAGATTGCTGAATCAACAGAAATCCCCCCCCAGGAGACTGTGGAAGGTGGCAGGGGACACGGCTTTTGTTCCCAGGGGCTTCTGTGGAAGGAGAGGAGGGAGCAGAGAAAGCAAGGAGGATGGAGAGAGCCGTGGGAGCGCAAGCAAGCCCAGAGCCTCGTGGTGTTTATCTGCTCTGCTGAAGGGAGCCAGGCTTGTTCGCCCTACTCGGAAACAAGCAGTGCTACGCAGAGCAGGCACTTGCCTCTTAGCAATTCCTCCTTCTCATGGAAACAATCCCAAAAGCTCTGAATATCTGCTGAGGATTGTGTACAAAAAAAGGTGACAATATATACTGCTTCTAATCACCTTATACACCCCGAAATTTCCAGGGCTTTCAAACATTTACTCCTCATCTGCAGCCAATTTATTTTTCTACTTCTGATTTGCCATGCTTTTTTATTTTCTTTTTTCCCTATGTAATAGAAAACAACTACACTCACTAAAAGCAAGGGTTTCTCATTCTAATGTCCCTCATTTCTGCACAGATAAGAGGGAGTCCAGTGGACTTACTGAGCCCATATCCACAGCATTCCACAGAAAGGAGAGGACAAACATTTTCACTCAATGAAAAAGTCAAGACAGGATACTATAGACTCTATAAACTAAAACCTAGAGAGTTTTCCAGCAGCTTCAGCGAATATTTCTCATACAGGAAAACCCAGAAATTTTTAAGCCCCTAAGGAATTCATCAGGATGTCTTCCATCTGGAGTCTTAACTACAAAATTATTTTCTCTGATGAACAAATTTTGTTAAAATGCTATTTTTACTCCCTCTCCATATTCTGTCTAAATGCACATCAGCTGCACTTTTGACCTATTTCTACAGGGCAAATTTGCTTTGTAATTTGAGTCTTTGCTGCTCTCTCAAAATTGTTGTGCCCCCCCCGCTTAGCAGCAGAGCAAGCAAGAGCTTAACCTATCTGCAACATTTTAAATTGGTAAACATTGCCAGGGAATGATCAGCAAGCACAGAGCTGCCTGATACATTAACCATGAAAGGATCATGGCTTTCATGAGGTAAACCAAACATAACCGAAACAAACATTTAGCTCTTAACGCATGAACAAATACTCTCAAACTGAATATGCATTCACGTCTGCAGGTGAATTTATCTCAGCTATACGCTGCCTTTTCTGTGTTTGCTTTCTATGGACTTACGCACTGGACTTCTACGGAAATCACTGTTTGTTGAAAAGCTGTTTCAAAGTTTGGCACAATGTTGGCTGTGGAAACCAAATCCCATATTTCTGCCCCTGAACCTGTGAAGGTGATGTGAACATGCACTTTTATAAAGACAAATGCACACAACACGTAAACCAACTAACTCTAATTTTTACTAAGACTACACATATATTCATTTTACATATGTGCTGGGCCATTAAGAAAGTAAAACGTTAGGCTATTTATAAGCATCGATTAACTTAACTGAGAAAATCTGAGAAGCTGCTTATTGGTACTCTGGATGCAAAACCAAGGTAAACATTTCTTAGGAGTTCCTCCATGTGGAGTATTTGCTCAGCCTGCCTAACCATACTGGGCCCAGTTCTCAAAGGAAGCGTTTCCATCTGGTGCAGATGTAACACCAGTGGCCCCGGAGCGAAGCAGTGAATCAGGACTCCTGCAAATACTAGTACTCCCTTGCCCTCGCAGCTCAAAACTCTACACGCTGTCCAAGCCCTGAGGACACTCATAAAGACCTAAAGGTCCCAACCAGCCTCACCTGGGACCTCTACCCACACCCACAGGCCCAGGAGCTCTACTTGAGCTCTGCCAGGGACCTTCTTCAACCTCTGCCAGGTACCTTCAACCTCTGCCAGGGACCTTGACCTTCTTCAACCTCTGCCAGGGACCTTCAACCCCCACCCGAGCTGTGCTGGCGGAGAAGCGCTGGGCCTTGTCCCTGGCCCACCATGGAGCCCCTTGGTCTAGACCTCAACATGTGGACTGGCTCCTGGCCTTGGCCCTGCTGCTGTAGACCTGCCCGGTGACCACTGAACTTGATCCTGACCCCAGCCTGCGGCTCGGCTTCCCAGCTGGACCTCAGCCTTGACCCATCGCCATGGTATCACCCAGGGTCTAGACACTTGGTTGGACCTGGCCAGAAACTCCAGGCTTGCCCCGCTCCCCGGCTGGGGGTGCTGGGACAGGCCCTGGCTGGCCAGGTTCCCAGGACTCTGCTTTTTACAGCTCTCAAAAGATTTATCCAAGTACTTGGCCTGTCACTGAGAAAAATCCTGGCAAATAACTGATGCCTCATTCCTCTAGCTGCTTTACAAATTATACGACAAAACTTCCTAACACGCCACACCTTCTGGAAATAAATTTTGGAAGTACTTAAAAAAAACCCCACCCAACTCTAAAAGTATCAGCAGACATCATGGATAACTTCAACAAAATCGGGGTAGAGGCAGGAAGCTCAACGGTGAGCAAGCTAGTGAGTGGGAGGAAGGTGCAGGGCCGGTGAGAGTGAGGGGTGTTTCAAGGAGGTCGGAAAGAGCGACAGAGGAACTATGAGAGAAAAAGGCATCCTGCAGTAAACTCACAGGCACATACAGCCCCGAGTGCTGCTGAACTGGACAAAGAGGGAAAGGACAAATAACCTCCAGGCTACAAACGCAAAGCAACATAAGCCTGCTGTTCCTTCAGAACTGTTATGTACCAAAATTCAATCCTTCTAGGCTGCTATTATTTCAACACATTCTAAGTATCGCTTTCCATTTTGTAATTCCTTTTTTAGTGCACCCGTTGTCTTAATAGTGGACATTTTCTCCTATAATTATGAATGTATTTCTCATGGTTTTCTGTATTTCTCTGAAACTCCTTATTGGACTTTTATTCCATGTTAAACTTAAGATGAACAATGACTACTAACATTCCTAGTCCATCACCAAAAAGTCTATCCAAATTAAACTCTTCTATACTCAGTCTCATTGTGTCCTGCCCTGGACTGACCTCTCAGCTATGAGGCAGCAGATAAAATCTGCATTTGGTGGTGATGGCTTTTTGGTTGGGCAACTTATTTTCAGAAAGCAATTTACAAAATAACAAAATGCTCTCCTCTGCGATGAAATGGTAAATATTCATGGCTCTGAAACAGCAAGAAGTGTTCACATGTTCTGTGATACTGATCCTTTACATTTAGAGTTAGAAAGACCAGGTCCCTGGTGATATGTTAATACATAAATGTGTGATTCAACTTCCCTTCACTGGAATCTCTTCATCTGGAGAAATGCCAGAGTTGGTGTTTAATTAAATTGCTCACTGAAACTCATCATAAAGGTTACTGAATCTTGTTTTCATCCAACAGCAATACAGGATACTAAATCATCCATCCAGAAACACTGAAGTGAGCTGCAAGTGCATGCTGAAAGGAAACACATCCACATACATCTCTTGGAACAGATGACTCCAGTACTCCGAATTCTTACACCAACACCAGTCTGCTGCTATCTAGCTTTCTGGCATGCCTCAGGAAACAACATAATGCATCTAAGAGTTGCAGTTTATCTGAATATATTCTAGTTTGGTTTCAAGAAATATTTAATTCCTGTTAAAATTCCTAACACATAAATTACAAATTGGAGTTATTAGGGTGCATGTAAAATGGAATCAGAGGCCTGAACTTTACATTCTGAGCTAGTGACAAAATACCCAGCCTGGTGCCAAAGCAATAGATGGTGAAATCAAAATCTGAACTGACTTGCTCTGCTCAGGGGTTAATATAGACACAAACAATTTAACCCCCCCCTGAAACCTTACTAAAAGATATTTGAGTTCAAGGTGTATTATATTTATTGAATATAAAACAAAGCCCTTGAAACTTCCTTTCGTGTTCTATAGATGCTTAATTCATTTAAGACAGAAAAAAAATGAACTCACAGCATCAGTAACATAGTGCTGTGACCTTACTATATTTTGCTCTGAATTCCAGGTCTTGAGGCTGGGCAAGTTACAATTCGAACACACTGCAATCAATTTTCAAGGAGAATCAATTTTCAGGGTCCCAAGGGACAGCAGCACATTGCTCCAGCACAATTCTCTGGCACTACCAGGAGCTCTCAGCTGGCTCAAGAGGGATGCAGCTAAGTGAAAGATGAAAGAACCGCTGCAGACCCACAGCCTTGCTAATGGGAATACTGCTACTGTGCAGCAGCGTAGTTAGAGAGTGAGTGAGAGGAAAGGGAAGAGAAAAACAAGGCAGGGAAAGGAGAAAATGACCTGTGGGATACAGCTGAGCGGAAGAAATTAAAACACACAGTTGAAAAAAGATAACTCACCTCTCTTCCCGATTCTGCCCCACACAGACGCGTCCTCCGTGTCGAGGGGTTGGATTGCTGCAGGAACGCTGACGAACTTGAAAGCCTATTCCACAAGTGGTACTACAGGGTGACCAAGAAGTCCACGGTGTCCAGCCTCCATTTCTGGTAGAATAAAAAGCTCAGGCTCTGTCATCTGTTATACATAGCGAATGGCTGATTAGGTGTGACTGACAGCAGAATCTGGCTCATTAATATTTCTGCAGAAGTCATTAATACTGCATCGTGTTCCATTTCTTAAAGAATATTGAACTAAAATAAAGGTGGTCTGATCCTTCCATAGTCCATGCTCTGTAATCAGCAACGGCTAAAATGACCTCATTACACAAGAAGTACAAAGATAAGAAGTTATTTAGTTGCTTTCAGTCACTTTATTCTGCATATTATGCAGAACATATTGCATATATTCACCTGCAAACTCCTGTATCAAAGTTCTGAAGATAACTTCTAATTACATATTATTCCAATTATTATTTGTGGGTCTTTTTTTCAGGGAGATTAAAACGTCAAGTTTTGCTACCTCTTCTGAAAGGAAAGTGATTAAAGCCTGGAGAAGAGCAGGCTGAGGGGAGACCATATCACTCTCTGCAGCTACCTGAAAGGAGGCTGTAGCGAGGTGTGGTTGGTCTCTTCTATCGAGTAACTAGTGATAGGATGAGAGGAAATGGCCCCAAGTGGGACCAGGGGAGGTTTAGGATGGATATTAGGAAAAATTTCTTCACCGAAAGGGTTATCAGGCACTGGAACAGGCTGCCCAGGGCAGTGGCTGAGTCACGATCCCTGGAGGGATTTAAAAGACGTGTAGATGTGGTGCTTAGGGACATGGTTTAGTGGTGGACTTGCCAGTGCTAGGTTAATGGTTGGACTCAATGATCTTTAAGGTCTTTTCCAACCTAAATGATTCTATGATGCTAAAGGAAAAAGAATAGTAAGTGTCAAAATGCATTAGTTCACAATTTCAAGAGGATACTCTGATAAGGCGTCAATACCTTATTTGTAATGTAACCAAAAAGCTAACAGAATTCACGTGCTGTACCCTGCATTTGTGAACGTTTGGAAAGGACACTCCTGTCCCTCCCCAATATACCCTAGGGCAAAAAATACTAGACCAAACATCTTAAAAGGCATTTCATACCCTGTCCTAAGCAAAAAATGATGCACTTCAGCAGTTCCCAAAACCTTTTGATGGCTAGCTTGCAGTTTCTGTATTGGTAGAAGACAAACAGAAATCAAGAAAAATAAAACTAAACTATAAGGAGTTTCTGAGGTTTCATCATAAAAGCAAAAGTTAATATAGTGCCTTACTTGATTTTGAAATCATTTTTTTTAACAATGAAAATTAATTAAATCCAGTAATAAAAATGACATAAGATTATTCAAGTAATTTATCACAAATATTACCAATTTAAACTTCACTCATCTTGATGTCTTGTTATTATAAGGGATATAAGAGTTGATAACACAGAAAAAAAGCTTTTGAAAACATTAATCAGCTATCACTGGTAACACAGACAAAAAAAATAAGATCTCTGTCAGTGCAATGTCTGACCCAAGCCATTGTCCTAATCTGATGCTATATACTACATTGTTATGTTTTTAATAATTTCCCTAAAATTGACTATTTCCACTTACAGAGCTTGCAGTTATCTTGTGCAGAAGGATAATCAGTTTTATTCACTACCATGACGTGCTTCTGATGTTTAAAAAAAAAAAAAAAAACCAACAAAAAAAAGCAGAGACAAAAAGCAGAAAGAGTCACTGAAAATAAGCAGAATGCACCAGTATGTAAGTTTCATCTTGCAATTAAAGTATGCATAATGTTTTAAACATGAACTCCTAATGCAGTTCAGAATATGCAGTGTCCTGAGTCTCTTTGAAATGATCTGCTCTCACTGTTTTTTCTGGGAGTGGTTACGTGCCTGAGGAAGACAAAAGAGTGGCTGAAGAGTGGCATACAGACTGGTAATAGATCTAGATGTCGTGATACAACCAAAAGATATAATGAAAACATTTTTCCCAAGGTAGAAGGGGGGAATATAATGGTGACATGAGACCTCCAAAAAAGTGAACAGTTCTGACTTCCAGAAAAAAAGTTTTATGCCTTACAGAACTGAGAAAAACGTATCATACTTTGGATATTACCTCACTGATTTTTTTCTTTCTGAGCTTTTGTTAAAATTAGCTAAAGACAATATTATTTGGTACACAGCATTTGAAATCAGTATTTGCTGTCTGGCTCATTCTCTCTCCCACAAAGTCTGAGAGATACCTTCTAATGCTGTGGCCGTTGCTATACGCGGTTTCCTGCACAGAACAGGGTCTGTTCTGATGAAGTTAAAAACTTTTAAACCGTAAAGAGTAGAAGCTGAAAGTGTTTTGTGTACCTGGAACAGTTGGCAATCTCCACGGTTGGTCCTTCACACAGCCAGCCTCCACACTGCGGAGCAGGACTGTCGCACACCCGCGTCCTGCAGAGGCAGGAGCCAACGCTGGCACCATCGGTGTGGGTGCAAGGTTTCCACTGGGACCACGTTCCAAAATGCCCATCCACTGTCAGGTTCCTCATCTAGAAACAAACACAAGAGAAAGGCTTACCCGAGGCCTGACACTTCCTTCGTGCGACCTCTTAATTCTGCCGTCGGCCACCACCTCTCAAAGCCTCCACTGCAGAGGTATACGTTCCAGACAGCACGCTCCCCTTAGAATTTCTCTAGCTGCAAAATTCCCACCATCTCCAACCGATCTGGGCCACTGGATGCCACCGCTACAGCAGTGACAATAATCACAACTAACGTTACCTTTCACAACCATGCTGGTACATAGAAAGTACAGTTTCACCTTCTCGATTATCTTCTGATGACAGCATTCCCTATTTCCTAAAATTTACCTGTGACTAGGAACCTGGATACTGACTGTAAAACAGCATGTGCAAGAATGCTTGTGGAAACCCTAATCTACATTGGTAGGAAAAGGCAGCAGAGGATAATAGTCCAGGGTAGAAAACCTGGATGAACGAAACTCAAATCTCCACGATGAGTGTCTTTTTGACAACAGTTTTTTGCAACACATAACAGATAGCACCATTTCATAAAAGTGAAATGTAGTTTTAAATATGACTCTCTCTAAACATCAGATGTAATTATATGTATAAATCCTAAAAACATCTTCAAAAAAGCAGCTCCTAACCCTACATGATGAGACACATTGCTCGTGCTGAAGTCAATTCTCAACACCTTTGGCTGGAAGGGTCAGACCATTCTCACCTTGACTGGAATGTTTCCATCATGCAGCCATAACACATGCTAATAAGAATTCTTTACTGTCCAGCTGAAACGGAATGCGCTAACAGAAACTGCAGCTGCCTCCATTGTTACTGGAACTTCTAAAGAAAATGGGGCTGGACATGGGGAATTCAGCTTTCTTAAAAAGACAGGCTTTCATATTATTATTCTTTTAGCAAGATGTTAATCTTCACAAATCTGTGATCATAAATGGAAATGATGGCCACTTTTTCACTTAAATGTTAAAGGATTTGCCCTTTGATTGTCACGTTTTAACTTTCAGTCAAAACAACAGTACTAATAAGTGCAGGCTAAATAGCATTTAAAGTCACTCTTAAATAAAAATTAATATGTATCTGTTGTAGTCATGCATATTTTATCAAATATGTAAGAACATAACACTTTAACATTTGCTTATATATTGAAACAGGAACTACAGTTGTAGATTGTCATGAATGATCTGAAATGGTGCCTCCCTTTGCTATTTTTAGTATTGTTTCATTTTAACAGTGCTGAGGGAAGTACACATTTCACTAATAATTTGAAGATACAAGAGATTCGATTACAGCACAAGACATGTTTCCACTGCCACGCTGGGTGCTGGCTGATTCTTTCCACTGTGGTAAGGGCTCCATAATTTCACTATTAATTACATTTCTCATGATTTATTTTTCAGAGATACAGCTTCTCCACAGAACAGCTATATGTATATTCTGCCAACTATAACTGACATAACCATAATTCATCGTTTCAAAATTCTGCTGACAGCTGTTTATTGAAAATAACTCACCGACCTTTGCTCATGCAGAGTATACACTGCTGTTTTTCATAAGACAACAAGAAATACTTACTTCTTGTTAAGTGACAAGTAAACCCATTCTCTCTTACACTGCTCGTCTAACAAATATGTAGTCCGTAAACTAGCATGATATCTCCCCAACCCAATTAATGTCAGAGATGTGAAAATGCCTACTGCTTTCCATTTCTATGCTGCACCAAAGCATCTTTATTGTTGCACCTACAATTATAAACTAAAGCTACAGTTGTCTATGGTTACCGTGATTTATATCAAGTGGCAGGGAAAGTATTTATAAAATTCAGTTGAAAGCTTGAGCTCAGAAGGACATATTGATGGCAGATTTTTGCCCCCTACCCCTGTAAAGATCATCCCACTGCAGTCTCTGCTCTTCCCTGTGACTCACCTGCCCTGTCTCTCTATGAATATCTCCCTTTCACAAGCGATATCGAACAGTTTCATCATAGGACTACAGGAAGGCAAAATGTAGTGATGAGGGGCCGCCTTGGCCCTCACCAGAACCTATGCCCATTAACCTTTCGCTATCTGGCACGCCTCAAGGGGAAATTCGCCATCAGTCGGACAATAGGGCTGTACTTTCCTGGCATGGCTACACTCTGCTTTCCCTCTCTACTACCCTGTTTTTGTCACCCTTTCTCTTCTAGTGCCTTCTTCCTTCCTAATGTCCTCGAAGTATCAGTCATCTTTGCCCTGAGCCCCTCCGCACCCACCTCGTCCTCCTGGTTTGTGCCTCTGCACTCTTGAGTCAAGGTCACATCTTCAGTGACCCAGCCCTTAAATCTGCCACGAGCTCTTGGCTTTGAGAGTACTTTGTGTAGAATTCCGTGGCTCTGGAGGGTTTCCTGAAGCTGCTAATGAATTCAGGTAGAGATCCCATACTATACTCTTTCCCTGTGTGCAGCTGTAAAAAATAAAGCCACTTCATGTTGCATACTTATGTAAAAAACCCCAACTTTTAAAAAAAATATTTTTACTTTCCTTGTAAAAGCTCTTTGATAATGTCAGACAGTGTATTTTTAAATGATGGATTGCAAGTGGTCCCACTGGAAAATATTTTGGCAAAAAAATGAATCTTCATTACTATAAAAAATATTGGATGAATAACAGGGATATGTGACCAACTGGAAGAAGCTCAAAGTAGACATATGTGCTGTAGCATTAATTACTATCTATATTCATGCACAGTTGGTGTACATATGCCAACTGAAACAATAACCTAAAAAAACAACTTGCGAATTAAATCAAAGCAAGATAACCAAAAAAACCACCTTTGTCACAAATGATCTTCAAAGTTCAGAGAGATGGTAACACAAACGCTCAGCTACCTCTCCTAGCCCCCTCCCTGCTCTACCATGACATGCCAAAAAATACTCCGATATATGAGTAATTCCCTAGGAAATAATTTCTCAAGTGCAACTGGTCATAGTTTTAATTTTGGGCTAAACTACTGTATAGACATGCCTCTGTCTCTGATTCGAGTTTAGAAGAAACTGGTCGTGCATTAACCTGACAAATTTTCTATAATGTTAAAAAGATCAGTGTAATTTTACTAACAATTAAGATATCGGAACCAATTGGAACCAAAAGAGGGAGGGTAGGAGGTTTCTAATACTGTTATGTTCTGCCTGCAACATTGTCTTAAATATATATAGCAAAAGTCAAGGATGCACATAGCCCAGTTGCCTACGAAATGAAATTCATTACATCTTGGCTTATATTTTGTGGGAATACAGCACATAAAAACGTGATAAAAACAAATATTTGAAAGCCTCGCTAAGCAAAATTGTAATTGATTGCAGTTTGTCAGAATACATTGTTATTTTAAAGGAAAGTTTCTATGAAGTTTTCAAATTTGTTCAATAATGTGTTACTTAGAGTTCAGGGGTTTAAGACAGTGAAGTGGTAAAGCCACGCTTTTCAATTTAGAGTTAGTTCAAAAATTTTCCTTATATTACGCAATCTCAATCTGTTCAGCTCCAAAATTCCTTTGGAGGCTCGCTAAATCTTTTCATCTCTGATATGCAGTATAGGTCTCACAGCTGTGGATGAATTTCTGAGCAATCCTTTGGTGCTGCTCTGCTTTGACTAGACTGTCACATCCTACGCAACTGTCATATAATAGATACTAAATAATTGTTTTTCCAGTTGAACGGAACAGAATTGAATTCTCCTTTCTAAACCATTCCTCCTCCCCCTCCACCCCCTCTTGGCCTCATGGTTTTTATCTACGAAAGAAAACAAGGGCTAATGCCAGAATTCAAAGACTAAGCAGTAGGCAGACTGTTCATGCAAATACCAACCAACCAACCCATTCCAGTAATCCTCCCTAATACAGCAACCCAACTAGGCGACCAGCAAACCCTCCACGTAACCACATTTAGCCTGCGGGATTACCGCAGGGAGATATGATATACTCCACGTACTTGGAAATGAATATACTGTACAGTGCATCTAGCGTACTTGTCAATCAGGGAGGCAAGGACTGCACTAGTGACTGAATCCCGACTTTCTGTGAGACAATGGCTATGTCTATATTAGCAAATGGTACGCACATCAACTGCCAATCTGGAAAATAAAACAAGCAGTGTTGAAGACTTGACAAATACGCCATACATTATTTTGTGGACTTTATGTTGGACTTGCTCTGGCCATCGATCAAATGCCTAGGAGGAGTTGGAGCACATATCTGCTTTAATTTCATCTGAAAGTAATGTGTCTGTGTGCTTCAAGACTGCCTTGTGATGTGAAACAAAGAACAGTAGATGGGAAAAATCAGAGTATCTGCCCCAAAGTCACTCCAGATTTCAGCTAAAATGCTAATGCAGATGAATCCAATGCAAGCCTTCTTTATTAGGCCATTATGTGAGAGCATGGATGCAAAGGACAGGACAAGGTATTTAAAAAATTACTATTTAATGTCAAACACAGACAGTCAGAACCAGGAGCTAGTTCTCAAGGACCTTGGAATCAGTGTAGTGATTTGTATCTATGAGGCTGCCGCAACACACGCAGAGATCCCACGTGAAAGCTGGAAGAACTTTATACTGATTTTGCACGTCCCCAGTTCACTAAACAAAGCCCAGGTTAAAAGAGTGGAGTGTCAGTAAGATGTGAAAAGGAGCTTTTTAAACACATGGAGAACAGAACAGGGATGTCGTATGAGCATAATTCATAGATGCGTGTGCTCCAGTGGCAAGTGGGGACAAGTTCAAGAAGTTCTTATTAGCGATGAAAGCAGAACTGTGTTGGAGAGGCTCCTCTCCATGGGCAACAGGCAAAGCCAAAGCAGCATGAGTCTCCAAAGGAAAGAGCTTAGTAGCACAAGGAAGATCCTTCTCAACCCTCTTTTTGTGCTCTTTGGAGCGAGGGAAACGAATCAATATTAAACCAACACTGGAACCACATTAAAAAGGATGGATATAAATCAACATTGTTGTTTGTTTTTATTATATTAAATTTATTAAAAAACATTTTTAAAGACAAACGTTAAACCACTGTAAATATTAACACAGAGTTTATTATAATTATCACTCCTGTCATTTATGTGGGGGAGACTTAACTCATACAATTCACCCTCCCAATTTATGGACTTTGAAGGATGTTATATGGCCTTTTATATTAGCAATAATGATCCTAAAAGAAAAGATTGTACCACTAGTGATTAAATTTTTTCAGAGTACAAAATGGAGAAAAATCCTGCAGAGAAAAACATGTCAATATCTCTAATCCTAGTGAACATTTGCTTTCAAGGTGGGAACACAGACATTATAGGTAAAAAAGAACTACCCTTTGAAAGTACTATAAATAATTTGATCATATTATATAAGTAGTTGATAAGAAATAGAAAAGAAACTAAATATCCTGTTAAAATCTGATGGGAAAGCCTGAGGAAAATGGCATTAAATACAGTTTTCTGAGCTTGAAAAATCTATGCCAGCTCATTTTCATGAAATTCACAAGGAATCAAAAGTTTTAAGAGATAAATGAATGTATCTGGACTTACAGGACACACAGTAATGCTTTGCTCCCATTGACTCATGCTCAGACTTTCTTCCAGCGTTGTGCATTTCTTCATCACCATGTCCCAGCCACAATAAGGGTCTTGGGATCCAATGCATGCACTGTGAATGAAAACCAGTCAGAAAACGTGAACATTTATCTTCATCTGTAGCGGCCAAAGATCTCTAAATAACTATGCAGCATCCCTTCATGTTTCACAGGTCTAAAACAGATAGTGAAACTGATCCCTGTTGTGGTATGGCACAGGTGAAATGACAAAAGAGAAGAAAAATTAATTTGAATGCCTACACAAAGCTAGCATTTCTTTTAACTGCATAGCTGAATTTCTGGCTGTATGCATGGTATATCGTCAAGACTGATTATTGTACTTAATTACTAGAGAATTACAGCAATTCATAAAAAGCATATGTTGTCTGCTCCAAGTAACGAAGATTTCAGGAGTTACAGTCCTTAGTCTTTCCTATCAGTTTTGGAATTATAGTTATCATCTTTGTCAGAAATCAGATGACAATGCCTACTCTTTGAAAACTAATTAGAAAACCTCTGATTTGTTTTCTGCACTGCTATAGAATCCCTGGAACTAAGTTCAAAGGGGTGCCGGTGGCTGCCATCACACCTCTTGCATATTACACGCTGCCCTAGACATTCCCTCCTCTGGCACATGAGGAGAAAAAAAAGGTTAGAGAGAAGGATGGTAGTCCAGCTTCCTACAGACTCTGAAAGACCCACTGTAAAAAACTAGAAGTTCTTTTCGCTGTTAAATGGCAGCTTTCTCTTGCTACTGGTAGCACAAGCGTTAACAGTCCAGGCAATAGATCTGCAGCTTCATAGCTAAAGATATACCAGAAAGGAGGTGGAAGTCCCATTATAATGAAGCATAATATAATTGTTTTAACACTTGTAAAAATACTTATAAATTACACATAAAAATAATAAATTCAAACATTTTGTCTAGATTATAAAAAATGCTAAACTGATCATTCTTGCTCAACTCATTCTTCGAGATACTCAAAACCCATCTGGAAGTTAATAACTCAGCTAACCTCATGCAGATGACAAGAGGCTAAATGCAAAGAACTGCCTCTAAAAATGAAAGACATTAAGAGTCTTCAGTAATTTTTTTTTTCTTTACACTACAATACATAAATTAATCCTGGAAACATATGAACTATTCCAAACAAAGCAACAGGAAATGTCATCTGAGAAGCATTCCTCGCATGAGAAACTCTAGTTTTGCCTTTTTTTTTCTTTTAATAATGTTCTAATTGATTGTCCCAGTCATTATTATATCTAAGTCCCATTTTGTAAAAAGTTTATTTTTTGAAATCTTATGTTCAGAAAGAAAAATCATACCACGAAAGTGTAGGTCAGCATCATCACCCTCTTTCTGGCATTTCAATTTACCGTGCCAGATATATTAATGAAATGAGGCAGGACCTGGCTTAAATAGCTGCCCTGTTCTCAGCTATTGGCACAAGAGTCCTCTTCTGTTCTGCCTCACATCTCAGAGGGTTTTCTTACTTATTTCTTTTAGATCACTTGCTTAGATCACCAGTGTCTCTGAAAAGTGGATATATTTTCTTTTAAATGAAAAGGAGAGGTAATATGCGGGTAAATTTTAATCTGTATTTGCTTAATTATGCTACCTTTTAAAACCATTTTCTTTCCTTTGAGGGATAATTTAATGTGTGAATAACAGCAGATAATTATTTTGATCTGCTATGCCTAGATTTAAAAAAAAAGAGACACAGATAACAAAATAAGTTTACGGCTAGAAAATGAGGATAGAATAAAGCTTGTAAGTATGAAGATATCAGAACTTCTCTCTGAAATAACAAAAGAAACTGTACAAAATGGCTGTCAAATTCCTGTAAGTAAGGAAAGTTGAAAATTAGGTACCATTACATATCTTTATCCCTTTTTCCTCCCAGATGTCTGTTTAAATTAAAGCCATTTTAGATGCTACTGTTGAAAAATTAGATAAATTTTAAAATTAGTATTAGGTCTTTCAGTTGACAGGGCCCTTTCAGACAGTGACACTGGAAGTAGCAGAGCTGGATAATATATTAGCCATCTTGTCTCTGGGAGTCTACCTTACATCTCAGTTTCCCCAGAGATGAAAATGAATGTTTTGTCTGTTACTCCCAGTAGGCACCAGCCCACATGTCTAAGACTTCACGTCCCAGCACTGCTAAAACTGGCAATTTTGTGCAGGAATTAAATTCAGGAATACAAGCAAATTGGTTCATTCTAAGATTCTTGATGCCACTCACCCTGTCGAGTCAGCATTCTCTACAAAAACATTAAACAGATTTGGCTTCTACTGATTGATTCTAATTTTCCTCTGCGTTGCCATTTCACGTTTTTTACCAAACGTAAATGATAAGTAGTTGAGTGTCTCTCCTGCAAGACATTCATTTGGCCGGGATGGTTCAGTATGCCTACTGACAGTCGTGCAACGCTTAATGGACTTTGCCTGACTAGGAACAGAACCGTAAGTCACCTCACTCTAAAGCAAGCCAGCAATAGCAGGTCATTTTCTTCAGCTATTTCACAATTATCACCAAGCAGGCTAGCAAAACTGCTCTACTTCAGTTACATGTGAGAGGATTTATTCAGACAGAAAATGAGGCCGAAATGAACACCATGCAGAGCAAAATATATAAAAAAACCCATACAGTTTTAGACTAAAAAGAATCTGTTATGTGTGCTCCAAAGAACAAAAAAAGTTAAGATTAAAATCTACATCCCGATACCACTGATTTAAAAGAGATTTTTAAATCTGCTTTCAGGGGAAGAATATATTCCCATATCAATAAACATTGTAAGTGCTAATCAGGTGTCCTCTTGAGCTGTAACATTTTATTCAGAGCATATATAAACATAAGAGGTGCATCTTTTGAGCCTGTTCAATGAAACATTTTTCTGTCTTTAACTATACACAGCATTTTGAAGAACAGAGGATATTTCAGTCTCCTGACCCTTTCAATCGCTCCTACTGAGATAGCCATGCCTACCTAGTTCCAATTACTGTCAACTGTGATCTGGACACTTTGTCTACCAGGAACTGAACTGGGGTCACCATCTTATTTCACAGAAGCCAGATTCCTCACTGCAAATTTGAACAGACAGCCGAAGATAAAAGCCTGTCTCATATTCCAAATGCACTGTGCTATCCATTTCTGAATGAATACATAAATCTGATACTAGACTTCTGTGCAAAGGTACCTGTCGGTGTTTTCATTACTGCTGGTTTTGTAGATATATACGTATATGTATGTGTGTGCAATGAAGAATGGGGATGTAAAGATACAGATGAATGATGCAGAAGAACGTAAATGGTAGGTACATAATTTACAAAGTCCTAGGAGTTCAAACTAAGATGTGTGTCAGATATTCAGAATCCTTTCTTAACCCTTGCCTACACCTACAAGAAAAATAAAATCTTTTAACCATCTCAGTCACTCTGTGTGGACTACTGTTGCTTCCTCTGATTTGAATTTCTAGAAGACAATCAAAATCCATCTAGGAATGATTCACTAAATCCACAAGCTCCTCCCTTCAAATCCCGAATCAGGAATTTATGTATAATTTGTTTAGTAAAGTCGTTTATAACACACAATTCTCTGAATGTTGGTGCTTCCAAGTGGCTCTACCTGGAACAACTCAAAAGACAACTTCCAGCGCACGCTCTCCACAAGAGAACGCAGGCTTGCCGTTCATCGTAAAGAAACGACACCTGAGGTCCCCGTCCACGTCAGCCAGCCAAGACAGAGCTGCCAGCCCTCTGATCAGGAGGTAGGAGCCTGGGAACGCCGGGACCCCCAGGTGCAGCTGGGCTTCTCAAAGCCCCTTCCATGGGTTGAAACCGGAGCCTGCAACGCTGTGGTTTGCAAACAGGCCCTGAAAATCTGAGCTACCCAAGTGGCAAGGCAACGCAAGAGCAACGGATCTGGAGATTTTCCCACAAGTTTATGTGTTGCTAGACCAGAACAGCAATAACAGCGATTGCCCAGGCCGGACACGTTTTCTTCCATATGGTAGCCCCGTGTCTTTAAAAGACCTTTGCATCTGTAGCGGATATAAATGTAAACAGGGTACACGACTGCCAGATCCTTTTTGTCAGCTGTAACCTAGGTTCTTTTGAACTTCAGTGTTGAGGGCAACTTTACACTAGAATACGAATCAATTATAAAGATAGCAGGCCCAGATTCAGGATGTACAACCGTCCTGGGTCGATTAAACCACGACAACAACTTGACTCCTTAAGAGTACTAACCAGGTCACAGGTATCCCAACATTTCGAGGGCACGGCTACCTCTCATTCCAGAAGTAACTCTAGATACCCCCACTGGCCCGACAAGGTATTATGAGGAGCAGACGGCCTTCAAAGCCACTCAGTTTGGGCTCGTGGAACTGGAGCAACCAAACTCTTGTCCTGGAATCCTGCCCACAGTTCACACTGTTGCATCACAAATATTTTCTCTCTCTCTCATACATTCAGGTCAATAGTGGACTCCAAACTCAGTTACTAATTTTCTGTAAAACTTCAAATAAATGAAAATGTCCACAAAAATATTATAGAATACTCAAAGAGCTGCAAATAATTCTCATGAGAAAACAACTGGTGTGTAACGCAGAGCACTGTAAGCTCAGATGGATAGGGTATGTGCTGGCCTGGCTGAGTAGCAGTCCAGTACGTGATATGTTAAATTAATTTAAAATAAAAAAACCTTCCAGATTTGCCTTCCTGCCCCCCGACCCCTTTCTTATTACCATCTAGTCCCTTTAACTTCTGTTTCCAGAGAATACACTTGCCAAGTATCAAATGACTAGTGAAACGATCCCTTGGAAAGTGGGTTACTTTAAACACGTCAGGTGATTTTTCAAGAAAAACTTAACAGTAACTACACTGAACTTAGAATTCCTCAAACTTTTGGTATTTTTTCAAGCAAAGAAATGAATTACATCATGACATATGAAAACCACATGCCTGTTTCAAATTTTTATTTCTTAGCTCACTTCTTTGTTTAAAATAATATCCTACTAATAAAATCTGAATTGCAAATATATAGTCAAGTCCATCTGGTTTTCTTACAGCTTTGCAAACTAAAAGGAAAAGACATTTTCCTTTTTCTCATAAGGCTACTTCAAGAAATACATTGGGAGCAGGCTGTAAAATTCTGCCTGTTTATCAAAGTTCCTTCTTTGCCAAAAATGTGTGCTTACAATACAATACACACACATATAGATCACACACTTTAAAGAGTTGTCACTAAATATTTCAGGTGCAGCAAAATGTAAATGCATAGTTTGTCTCTGATGCATTTTGTGGGCCAGATAGACAAAGACACTTTCTGCAAAAACCTTGGTCTTTGCAGGGGAAGACAGAAATATAGGTCAACCTCAGATCTGCAGACCTTGAATTGATTCCCTCCCCAGTATGGGACTAATATTCTAATTCTTTTGAGTGAGGAAAACTTTCAACTGTGCTTATTTTGTAGTTCGGCTGACTTTACTAGTGTTCTCATAAGTTCACACCAACTGAAGGTAATTTTGCAGTGTATCTAATACCTAAAAATAGACTTGTTGTTATTTAAATGTGCTTATAATCTAGTCTTGCAGCCAGGATTATGGTTTATCCCAGTCTGGGAAATTTATGAGGATTCTGATTCTGGAATATTACTCTGGAGTCACTAATTCAGATCAGTCCTCACTGAGGACTGCTGATTAGAATTAGCATTCTAATGCAGCAGTGTGTTTCTCTGATTTAAACTGGAATAAGGCTTGCATATTTTGAAATAAGGAAATCCACCTGGATATCCAATAATAACTATTCTGGAATTATTATTTCAACACAGCAATTTCAATTCCATGTGTTGGCAAGCTCTTCTGGACACATTAGCACCTAGTAATAGTTTAGACCACATTACTCGTTGTTAACTTGTATAATATTAGTATATAGGAATAATTATTCTTCTGTGTAAAGATAGCCAGTGTTTTATTACCAGGAAAACAGGTTTCGTACTGAGTGTGAGAGTACTTCTGAGGAAGCATCATCTATAGCTGAGGCAAAATAAAGGAATGCAACAGTGGTTGAAATACTTAATCTAATAATCTTGCTGGAGTTCTAGGAATGAAATAAAGCATAACCAAACTTGCAATAATTGTTTTCTTCTGTCAGTTAATCCAGTACCCTTTTTAGTACTATGCTGCTACAGTTATCTTTTGCATATGTACAGATCGCTTAGCTGATAGTTAACAAAGAACCCAAAATAAAAATGATAGAGTACAGAGAGAGAAAAGTTACAGTTACAGTAGAATAGCTATGATAACATTACTTTGTGACCCAAAAATATTTTAAGCATATAATGTAAAAAACAATACTCAAATATTTCCAGAAGTTGGTTGTTGGGTTTTTTGGGGGGGGTTGTTTTTTTTTATATACCAAAGAAGTCACTATTTGCACCGCTTTTAGCAGATGGCACTATTTATTTACTTAGACATGACATCAGAGTAAGATTAGTTTTCAAGCCTTCTAAGCACGTGAAACCTATTTTCCATCAGAAATACCAATTCTTGACCCTTGCTTGCTAATGTTTTGCAGAACATTGAGCTGATACAACTTTTCATTGCCCCTACTTTCAGAACTGATGCACTGAAAACTCCAGAACAAATTATAACGTTGACAAATTTGCCTCAGAGAAACCACTGCCCCCCAAGGTTGCTTTTGAAGGCTACAGCTGCCAATAAAAGAAAGCTGACTGGTTCTTTGTTTCAGGGCACAGAGTCTTTACTCCCTGCTCCAAATCTTATTCCTTCTTACAGATGCATAGAGCCTTCAAAGTAAATAGCAAATGCTGCAGCTTTAGAGAGTTTAATAGTTATCTTCTCATGATAATCATTCTATTTATCTCATATAATAGTTAATTAGCAGGTATAAAAAAAGTCAGTTGTGCTTTATGCTTGGCCTACTCAACTTTGAAGACGTACAGAGAGCTGGAGAATTCATAGTGAAAATAGTAGCTCCAGAGAATAACGTTGATGGTCTTCCATAAAAGTTTGGTAAACGTGTGAATTGCAATACCCAGGTGATAATAACCAGGTCAAATCTTAAAGGTTTTCCCCAGGGAGGGCTGAACTAAGGTAACTGCTCTGCGCTTTTCTCCCGGAGTATGAAGATGCCGGGGCTTTTTGGAGAACTCTTTGTAAGAGCTCACATGTCCCAAGCTATTTTTCCCTAACCGACTCCTGAAAACAGCAGGATTATGACAGGATGTTCAGAACTATTCAGCCATTGGCAGAAGCCTGCAGGAGATCCCCCCTATGAAAACTGTCAATCCAAATAACTAGCATGGGCAACTCATAAACAACTAAAACATTGTGGCATAATAGAAAGTACAGAGCAACCCGAACTACAGGTGTGACAACAGGCTCTGCCTGTGGTATGGTCTGCTGTCACAGTAATAAAGTGCACTGAACTGCAACTAGAACACCAAAAAAAAAAAATTTTTTTTTTTTAAATATTGAATTTAGTCTTCAAATGTAAACCGGTATTTTCAAGGGCCTTCGATAACAGTGTCTGCGGGAGCAGAGCCGTGAGCTGGTGTGGAACAGGACCTTCCTGAATCAGAGGCAACTGCGTGTCACAGAGGACTCCACCACAGGGAAGTGCTGGAGGAACAGATTTACAAGGAAATATGAATCAGCTAAATATGTACAGCGTATGGGAGTGATAATTAAGGAGACATAATAAACTACAAATAAAAGCAATAACCACATGTTTTAGAGGCTAGTACGTGAAAACAGAACAAGGAATAATGAAATAAAAAGAAAAAATAAGACAATCTCAAGAAAATTATCTTGACATTGAGATATTAGCTTGAGGAACAGTCTGCTCAACAGAGGGAGTTACATTGTTTGAAAGCTTTGTAATAAACCTAAACAAAAAGATTAGAAAAGATTAGACAGTGAGCACTCTGCCATTGACACAAAAAAGCAGAGCAGATGAGCTAGCACATCTTCAGCCTTTTGGCTTTTTTAAGGCTGTTATTCATACATAAACATGCTCTATTTCTCAATAATTATGTGAAGTAGATACTAAAGACTACACATGCCCTTGATCTGGGGATGAAGCTCTAGTTATTATTGATGGAAGTTCAGAATATAGCCTTGGCACAGTTATACAGCCGTAAGTATGATAAA
This sequence comes from Leptodon cayanensis, assembly GCA_027564655.1. Taxonomy (NCBI): domain Eukaryota; kingdom Metazoa; phylum Chordata; class Aves; order Accipitriformes; family Accipitridae; genus Leptodon; species Leptodon cayanensis. The sequence goes on from JANXJC010000029.1 coordinate 1,113,902, forward strand.
TGTGAATAGATAAAATTAAAAGAGTCCAAAAAAAAAGAACCACAATGGTCCAAGGCATTACCTTAGGTAAGGTTTACCCATTACTCTGTTTACCCATTGCTATAATACAGAAGTAACAGTTGGCAACACGTAACAAGAATGTGAGTACTAAAGCACCCAGCGATCCAGTGACTAGGTTTCAGATGTTTCATTACCTAGTGAAATTTATAGCCCCAAGTAAAGTACCTACATTTTTTCTACATGTAGAGAACCAAATACGCTTGAAATCCAGCATAAGCCAGGAAAAAACTAGTTAAGCCAAAAGCAAGTGATAGGTGAGAGAAAGATTATATCTGCATTTTCCAAATGACCTGAATCCCCTAATGATAGATGACAAGGAGATGCCATTACTTCATCTAGATCACATCTGTAAATCCTCTCCTTTCTCACAAAACAAAGCTTGACTTGCTGGTGAGCTCTTTAACCGAGAAGAAAGCATGGATGGCAACACTTTTGGTGCAGTGGATATTTAATTACTATGAGGAAAGTCATACAACTACAAAAGATACGACTGAAAAACCCCACAAGGAATAGGAACAATTTTATCTCCTTTTAAGTAATTCATTCCAGTGGAAGATGAGACTTCACTTACCTCTGGGCAGAAGAATAAATTATTATTTGAGCAGGATTTGAGTCATTTAGCTACTGTTCTACTCAGTAAAACGGGAACAGCACCACTTTTTTTTTTTTTTTCAAAAAAAAAAAAAAAAAAAAAAAGGCAAGCTCTTAAAATCTAGTCCATTAGACCCCACTGCTCAAACAGGGAGAGGAATGCCTAGCCTACAGGCATGCATAGGGTCTATGATTTGAGACAGCAGTCCCACCTGGCGAGGGAGGGACATGTTTGTGCCCTGCAGCCAGGACAGCACTGCTCTACCTCGGGAATTGTCCTGACAGACGCACAGGGACCTTGCGGGACCTCCACACAGGCACCAGCTAAGCCGGTGCTCTGGAAGTGTCATCTCTGGGTTTCAGAGTTCACACCTCACTAATAACGTAATAAGGTTCCAGCCTTGAAATGTCTGAAGTGGAGTGCAGGCTCGGTGTAGACACGGGACACCCGTATTATTGAGCTCTCCGTGTTTATGATTGCCGTCACGTGTACACGGACCCTAAGAAAACGCAGGATACCAGCCCGATCTCCCCTTCCGAAATACACACATCTGCTTAGGGAAACATGTTCAATGTCTTGTACAACCAGAATGGCATAATCACGTCACATGCAAGAAAAGAGAGAAGCATAAGAATATGTCATTAGATTTTTTCCTTCTTCAGATATACACACATGCGTACATATACCCCTCCCAATATATAAGTCCTTCACTTAATGAAAAGGAGGAAACAAAGCAAAAAGGGCTACAGGACCACCACACATCCCGTTTCAACTCGCTAAACCAAAGAAAGATGAAACTTGGTCCTATGTTGGCCCCTAAACCAACAAAACGCTTGAGGCAGAGACTTGCCTATGCAGAACTTTAAGGAAAAGTAAGCTTTGCAGGACTTCCAATGCGGCTTTGAGTGTCCCATCTCTCCTATTTTAGTGAAAAATGCCTAAAATATACTACATAAGACAGCATAAACAAAAAGGGCTGGTAAAGAACTGTAACAAGGAGAATACTGCCCTTCCCTGGTCTGCTCCAGTTTTCCAGGGCACAGCTTTTCCTTCGGTCTTGTTCTCAACCTTTCACTGGCCTCCCGCACGGCACCGGTCCCCCCGCAGAGCCAGGTCCCTCGGAAAAGTCCTTCCACCCTCGCCGAGGCAGAGCCCTGCGCCTGCGCCCCGCGGTCCCTCCGCGAGCCAGAAACCTCGGCACCCGTGGGCGGTCGCTGCCCTTCACGGGAGGTACAACCGACCCCTCCGCCAGCTGCACAAACCACGTCCCCGCGATCCCGAGTCTGGCGGCCCAGAAAGGCAACCGGCAGCCTCTCTCCCTCCTTTCATAGAGCGGCTTTTCGCAGGAACACGTATTAAATAACCTGAAAGCTGGACAAGCTGAAAAACAAACGCATCTGTCACAGTTCTCAAAAAGCTCAACGCACCGGTTCGGAGTCTGATGTAAAACAGAACGATTGTACTGAATTACTGGAACCACACTTACATCAAAGGGAAGTTATAACTAATTAGATGAAATTAACAATCTCTAATAGCATATGTTTTGCAACCCTGAAGTATTTTTAGATAAAAGCTGTATGCTGAACTTTAAATTCCTTAACTACCATAATAAAGTCTAAAACCAAGTGATGATTTGTAAGTTATTTTCCTTGTTTGATTGAACAAATGTTAGCTGCATAACACTTCCACCCAGTAGAACATTTACATTTATTATGGTTTCCTGATCCAGCACTGCCTTTAAATAGCCACTTCTCCAACTAGTCTTAACTCTCAGTTCATCCAAACCGGTTTCCTTTCTGAACCCACAGAGGTATGGTTTACTTAGGTATAATACAGCTTAAAAAAAACCCCAACTTAAATTTGTCCAAGTTTTAAGCTTTAAATATATTAAACCAGCAGCTATATTGCACGTTATCAGATAACTGTTTTCTATACAAACCATTTCTTACTGTTTCATTTCACAATTCAGAATCTGTATAATGACACTTGAGAGTCTCATCTAGTCCTAGCAAGTTAGTACAAGAAGTCAGAGACACTTCTGATAACCAGCGTACACAGAAAGTCATTGCTGAGAGAGGTAATTAATTTGGATTCCTACCTACAGTCATTTTTCCCTCCCGTTTTTCCACACCCTGCCGCAAGCATTTTTCTCCAATCAAATCAAACTAGCTGCTTCTTCATACCTGTATGTTTTGTAAAACAGACATCTCTTCAGGGGGACCTTAATCACGTGCTCCTGAAGGCCCACGAAAAGGACGCTCTGGCTGTGCAGGATCTGAAGGCTCCTGATGGGCTCTCGCTGACTTTTTGGCAGGAGCTCGATTTCCTCCAGCAGGCAGCTGCTTGAAGTCTGGTTCATCGGGGCAAGTACTTTCTTAATAGTGCCATAGGCTGCAAAGGCAAGAGGAAAATGAGTTACCAAAAGTCATACTTGGGATTCTCCCTGCTTGGTGTCATTCAGTGAACAAATCTTCGTCCCATGCTGGACGTTTTCAATGAAGCCTCAGAATGTGGGAGTACTGGCTGGAGTTTCCTAAATTGCTTATAGTACAGTGAAAAGAACTTGAAAACAGCCACTGAAGTTTTCTATGGGATGTAATAGAGTAAAAAATACTTTTATTAGTGCAGAACAGACTTCACAGCAGTAGTCACTAGAAAACAAGCTTTCAAAGTCCGGCTATTACAAATAGCCATTCACAGCAAGGGTTACTGATTTCAGTTTACCACATTGTACTACACTTTACTAAGTTTAAAGCAGTTTGAAAAGCAATGAAGTCCATCATTGTCCCAGTCTGTTTTAAAATTCTATGCGTTAAAAACTATGGAGTTTAGATATGTATCACATTCATTTAATAAAGCACACACACATGAATATCTGCAGGTCTTAACTGAGTCTAGGTGAATAAAACAATAAAATAAGGGTCTGTCCCTTCTTCTTTCTTATCTGGATTTCGACCTCTGAAAAATCACATCTTTCAGCATTTGCTTTTCACTTCTATTCTTATTGTGATTTCTAAGTAAAGATAGTTAAGCACCCCCAACCAGTGTCAGACGACTGATGAGATTTCCGATTCAGTCTTGCAAAGTTTTTAAATAATTTAAAAATATCAAAGAACATTTGTTCTGCACACAAAGGACTACATTCTCACACCGATAAATATTTGAGGTAGCTGTGTGACCAAAAGTGCCTTGTGCAACCTTCTATGTGCCAGCAACAGTAAATGTTAAATTTCCAACACTGCAAACCCACACTGAGATCAGCTCTTACTCATGGGAAGTCTCGAAAGACTGCAACATCTCTTGTGAGCCGGTAACAATTGCAAAATAAATGCTTGGGGTGCTCTGTTCTGCAACCCAGTAAATACGGGTTTTGCCACGGCTAGCGGAAGGCCAGAGGCTTGGTGCTGACCCGGCAGCCCCGGCGTCTCAGGACGAGTCTGTCCCAGCCTCGGCAGGAGCTGGTTTTAGCCGCGGCAGCAGTTGCCTGGTGGGCACCTGCCTGTGCCCTCCCTGCGCTGGCTTCGCTCTGGGAATGCCCGGGGCAGGGGGCTGGCATCCTACCTAGTCCCTGCCGGAAAAAAACCCAGCCCCTCCGGGATAACGGGGCTGGGGAGGGCAGCGTGCGGCTCCCAGACTTTGCCTGGGAAGTGGTGAGGAACGGCAAGTAAACACCCTGAAGAAAATACAAAAAAGTAGCCTCAAGCAGACTCCAAAACTGAAGAGGAGGTGGAGAACCCAGGATGCCAATTACTGTTCGAGTCTTTTCCCCCCGCCTGAGGAAGACTGAATAGTCAATCTTAAGACCTGGAGAAGTACTGGAAGGGGGAACGCAACACCAAATGACAGAAGGAGTTAGCAGGAAGTTTATGTATGTATAAGATTTTAACCATATTATTAACAAAACTTCAATAATTAGATAATATGGACTTAATTTTATCAGTCAAAACTAATTAGATGAACCATAAATGCTTAGCTCAGTATATAAAGTGCATTCCCCTTTGTCCATAACAAGATTTTGAGTGTAACAGATCATGTCTGCATGTTAAAGTCTTCTGATTGACCTCTCAATTCTTAATATAATCACGTCATATAACGGTTTACATTTTGCTCCTTTCTTGGTATAAACAAGCTTGTCAGGATTTACCATATGCAAGAGTATTTGTTGGAAAAAAACTTTTGTTAAATGACAATTTTATTTTTTTTTAAATTGAAGCTTTTTGATATTAAAAAAAAATCTAATTTGACTATCACCTTTTTCCAAACAACCTAAAGTAGAGTTATATTCAAAAATTAATTAAACCTTTGCCAAGAGTCAGTTTTGTCTCACAATTAAGCGATAACCAGCTCAACTGAAGAATGTAACAAGTAGTGTTTCCACTGGTGATTGCTGAATGCAAAATCTCAACTATAATTACAGCAAGTTTCGAGGTTAAAATATGGTCTGAGAAGTGCCCAGAAAAAAACATCAGCGGCTGTGTTAGTTTCTGAGTGAAAAAAAACAAATGATTTTTTGGAGCTCAGAAGTTGGAAAGATGTACTAAGAGGAAGAAAAGAAGCAGCAGTGAGATCATTTTACAGACGTAAATGAATTGGTAACACTTTATACATCAGTTCATACAACTCTATATCACTTGTCTAACTGGCAGCCAACAGACTCAGTATGATTCATGAGACACTGCATTTGGCTTGCCATCTTTTTCTTGCGTGTGACAAAAATCAGGTATGCATTCAACACGTGCTTCTCACACAGACTAATATTTCTTCCTGCCACTGTGCTGGGTCTGGCATCTACAGACTGAGTCACTTACTGTCACCTCCCTCAAGATAAAAAAGAAGAATCAAAACATGACTGGAGGCCTCCTTCCCCCATGCCTACATACACATTTAATTTAGAAGTGCAGCTTTGGACAAGAGAATATGATCAAAACCAAACATTTTCTGTTTCTTTTCTACTCAGTAAATTTGTTTAATGTAGAGGGCAGAATTACAATTTTTTTATGTTCAGGTCTATGACCTGGAGAATATGGTTACAGCAGCGTACTACCCTAGAATGAAATAAAATAGTCTCACTCTGAGAACTGCAGCACTAATGCCTTCCCCAGGACAGCTGTCATTGCTCTTCTTCTTCCTTCTTATCTTGGCATACAGTCTCCATTCCTCCCATTTCCTTCTGCTTGCTTTCAGCATCTCCCAAACCATCCTTTTCCCATTTGTTGTCTAAGAGGATCAGCACTCATACAGAAATGTCGAAAGTCATAAATGACTGGGCTTTAAGTGAAGAAGCAGTGCCAGAGATCCCACAGATTATCAGGAAGAAACACTACTCTTCACAGCAGCAATGCGGGTCATATGCAAGTTCAGTAAAAAGGAATAAAACGTTATCTGAGATCCACCTCTGTCTCAGTAAACTCTCCTACTTCTGACCTCCTATTACCCATCTCCTCTGCTTTAAATTCCTCCTGCCTATGACTCTGATTCTGCATGGACCACCTGGGAGCCCAAACTAGGCTGAGGATCTGTTTTTATTCTGCAACTTTGAGACAGACACAGATGGAATTGGCAGCTATGTTCATCAGACTATGGTACATAGCAAGGGTACTAGCTATCAACCTCCTCAAACTATACTAGCGTGTAATACTGGCTACACCAGGCTTCCTTACAGCAGAAAATCATAGCCATTGCATCAGTACTTTCAAAAGCCAGGTGCTTTGCTCCAGTGTTACTGATTCTACTACAATGCGTGCAACATTATGCACCCAGCCTCCAGCGAAGATGACAGATTTCCTACAGAACTTGTAAAAGTCCCATCCTCAAAAGTGTTGTCTGTTCAGCCATTTTCACACCACAGTTGTAAAGCAAAATAAAGAGTGAAGTACGGAAAGAAATGAGCCTTGAATACAGCTCTGGGGCACGGAGGTTTTCAGACCTGTCAAAATCTTTCCCGTGAATATTTATTTTATAATCAAACTAACTGTCCACTTCTGCCAAGAAACAGCTAAGAGGAAGAGTAAACACAGCCCTTCCTAATGGGTGTAGCTTTATTGCCATGGACACAAGGAAAGTTCCAGTTTCATCACAAATGTCAAGGCTGAGTCCAACAGCTATTTAAGAATTCGAATGAATGGCATCTTCACATCCTGAGCGTAAGCAAGACATGCTGGAACAGCTCCAGACACCTGACAGCCTTGGTTTAAGGATGACTGACTATATGCAGGAGTAGTGAAAGATAATGACATTGGACAGAATGAGTAAATAATGTACTTTGTTAACTCGTACTGCAATACTTTTAGAGAGACCTGCAAAACCAGCATTTGAACATTAGAAATCTAATCACGGTGAATGAAGATGAAAAAAAATTCTAGTAAAATATTGCTGTTAATGTGTAGGAGACTATGAAGAACTGAATGGAAAACCTGAGATGGAGTTGTAGAGAACGAGCTTGGAGGCAACAGATTGTGAAATGAACAAAATAATAGGACAAAATGAAAGGATGATCTCTAAAACTGAAAGCAAAGTTTAAGATGTGAATGGTATAAAGCATAGCCACCAATGGAGAACCCTGCAAGAGTGGGGTTGAAATCATTGTAACATCTGTGGTGACATCTGTAAGGGAAAACAGAAAATGAACACACAAAACAAACGGCAGATACAACAAACTAATAACTAATAATAACCTGTAATTTCTTAAGTTTCCTCACAGAAATAAGAACGCCCAACGAAGCTGTAGCAACTTCTTGCTATGGAGAAAAATAATTATTTATATGAGCTATTACGTTTACAAAATATTTCTGCATTCTTTAAGCAAAAACGTCTTTAATAGATCATCCAAAATAAGGCAGTACTGAAGTAAGTTCATTTCACTTCTTTAAAAGAAGGGAAAAACCCTCTACCCACTCCTTTTTGGGAGGGAAACACTTTCAGTCATAACTCTTGCCATACTTAACAGTGAAACAAAACCTAATTTAGCCTTCATTTTATCGTAGTTTAGCGTAGTGCCTTGGAGAGAGGGCTGGTCTCCAGAAAGCAACTGAACCAGCACCAGAACACAGAATCCAAGTCACCTTTTCTCAGAGAGAAGCCTACGGTATCACCTTCCAGTAACGTTGCAAAAAAAGTCATTGGTGCCTTGCAAACTCTATGAGCTGCTATCAAAAGAAACTTGTAATAGACTCAAATATATCCTCAGACCAGTCGTATGCCTATATTTATGACTTTACAAGTATTCCTGCACTTTCTGAGCACAACAAGGTGCCTTTACAGATCTGAAAATCTCCTCGCATATCCCAAGAAAAACTCAAGGAACAGCAAAATCCACTGCAAATTATAAACTAAGAACAGTCAATGTAAATAAGGGCCTATTTTGCAATTTCTCCACAAAATATTGTTTAGAAAAGTAAGATGTCTTAAGTAGATGAAAGAATGTGGTCAACGGGGTGGAAAGGGGCAGTCAACGCAAGACACAGAAAATGGAAGCTAAAGCTATATTCAGTACTTCATGGGACGTTTGTAACTGACCTTGAATAAGGTACCACCTATGCAAGAAATACTCTACACTATGTGTATTATAATACATGAAAATGGACTCATTGACATCCTTAACCTGTCAACTTCTTAATCAGAGGGTTTTCTTTTAAAGAAAAGTTTAAAATCAATAGATGGATATTTGGGAGAATACATTTTAAAGTGCAGTTGAAATGGATACAAATCGCATATGTTTTAAAGGAGTGTAATTTGAAATAGCACTGGTTTTGCATATTATTTGTTGTATATAAAGTCTTTTTCCAGTGGGAGAATAAAAGCATTCAGATAGTATTAAGACTGTTGAAATTAAAGAAAAAAATCTGTTAATGTTAAATTTCTTGTAAATATTATCCATATGTATATATAAACGATGTTCACATTTCTCATATAACATTTATATTAAACACCATAGAAACAGAAAAAATAGGGTATTAGGGTTGTCGTCAAGACAGACATCTTTCAGAAGAATAAACTGAAATACCAAACATAAAATTGATGTACAGAACATATAAAAGTACAAAATCAAAGAAAGTGCAAGGTGATTGATAAATATCCTGTCACTGAGAAAAAAAATGTATCACCAGTATTCGCTTTCCTCCACCACAGGAACTGAAAGCAAGCCCTACCGCAAAGCAGAACGTGCATTTGGTTAACAGCTGAAAATTATTCTAATGACAGAAAGTATTAGGTTGACTAAGGGCTTAAGAGCGCTCAACACAGAAAAAAGACACAGGAACAGCTAATGCAGCAGCTGGTTGAGCCCACAAAGGGAAAGCCCAGGACTTATGATTTAGCAATCTATGCAACATCAAGAAAGATGCATATGGTACACAGAATATGAGAGGATTTAAAACCTGCTCTTTTTTGCCCTTCCTAAAAATAACTTTAAAATTAGTTAAATCATCAGTAGAATATGGATAATTAAAGCCTTTGCTATAATCTGTTTTCCCACATGGGAGTGGGGTACAATTTGGTTTAAAGCAAGGGCGTATTTAGAAGATAAGATAATATAACCATTCTCTGTAACTTAATATAGATTCTACCTCCAGGTTTCTGAGATATGTATATATACTTGATTTACAGGAATAGGTTTTTAATCTCACTACAACCTAAAGGACAAGTGAAAGACTGAGCTTCAACCCTTCTACTTTAAAAACAAAAAACTTATTATGGGTAAATGTAGTACTTCTACAATGATATAGAAAACAAAAAGAATATAGTTTCATTTTAAAATTCCTACCTTAATTTACAGAGTTTTACTTTAAATATTTTCACATTTTTAAATATATATTAGTTACTACTTCATAAAAAAAAAGTGACCCTCAAAATGAACATGGAATTCTGATGCTTTATCAAGGCATAAATTTTAAATTTTCTAAATTTTTATTTTTATTTTCAGAGCTGTTTTACATGTTCATAGTTTGTCTCTCTACTTGAAATTAAACGACGGTTTGAACAATCTGGTCAGTGTGCTAGTTAATTTGTTCTTTTTCTCTACTTTTAATATATTTCACGGTGTAATGATGTGATTTTTCTACAAGTTTGAGTCAAAAATGAAGGTTAAAAATCTGAACATGTTCTGCTTTGCAGCCTTGATAGAGAATAAAAACTGTGATAAGGTTATGAAGAATTTCAACAATAAACTACTGTGATTGCCTTGCTATTACAGCTCATTATCATCACGATGATAACAAGACAATGGTGGATATTAACAGAAACACAGACATAAAGCACATTTATTAGATCAAAAAGGCAATTATGTAACTGTAGAACAAGAGCTTCTAACAAATATTGTAGCTGGAAATACAAAAAGAATTTTGTTGCATTTCCCCAAGAAATGCTGTAAATGGTTCTGCCCTGTTAATACGGAGACTTATTTTTAAGCACTAAATAGGCTAAACAAAATATTGGTTACCCTCTGTGCCATCATTTACTCACAGGAAACAGAAAAGCTTAAGCTCTCCCTTATTCAGGTATCTTAGTTTTCCTTACTCTGTTGTAGGACACTGTTGGAGAAAAAAAGTATGCAAGCAACCTGGAAAACTCACAGATCATTGCTCATGGACATTAATTAAATTTCAGTAAATTAACTGAAGCAACAGTAATCCATGTGACAAACTTGGTCCTACAAATGCTAGCATTAATATCACTGAAAATCTGGAACAAAAATAAATACTAAATGGTTCCTGTTATCTGCAGAAAACCACCAAGAAGTGAGCCTGCCCTAACTGAAGTTCTTGGATTACACAGTTGTTTTTTTATAGTTGGAAGACTGCAAAACAACTAAAAATCTACATTATCTACCAAGTGAGCTACATTTTTAACTGAAATTTACAGCATCAATGTGTCTAAAGAAACTGGACTTTATAAGTAGTCCAAGATATGTTAGATATAAAAAAAAAAAAAAAAGCTACATTCTGGGGCTTGAGAAATCTTGCAGGTTGTTCATGTGAGACCTTAGCCCAAAACAGTGAATAAGTTTGCTCTTGGCAGTTTTGGCCCCATGTGAAGTAAATATAAAACCAGGTCCTTTCTAGTTCTAGGTCCACTCCAGAAAGGAAAACAGGGGGCGTGGGTTTTTTATGATCCCGCATTTTAAACCAAATCATTCTCTTTCCATGCCCCATTTCAAATTTTATGTATTTCCGCTATTGCTAAAAAGTAACAATAATCTAAGAATCCTTGGCCATATAAGAACACAGAATTTTACAGCTTAAAAGCTTTTAGGAAAGTCCAGGAACGAACATGGTCATCGTCGCTCTGCTGGTATGTTTAGTAGAAAGAGAGAAGTTAACAAAAATTAGCAGGGAAGCAAAGACTCCCAAATTTAAGGAAAAGCAACTTCCACAACTAACCGATCAAAATTTCCTGCTTCCTGTCAAACTATACACAGTTCACAGCAATCTTACAATTAGACATTCAGTTGTCTGGCGTCTTGACAATTAGAAAGAAAAAAGAGGGATTAAAAAGGTATATATATAATTTTAATATATTTTAGTGAAAGCTACCTTGAAATTATATACAAAGTTATACCACATAGTGTATTAACAGTTTCAAAGCACAGAATAGTTGGTTAACTATCACACTTAAGAAACTGGAAAGGTTTGGCTCTTTCTCTGAAGAGAGTTTTGCAAGCAGCAGAAGAAAAATGTAGAAAAAACCTGTATTAAAATATTCTTCTCTGGGTAAGACCCCCTAGTATTTCTGCAATCTGCTTCGTTTTTTTCAATTCTTGGATGTAGCAACAGCAGTTTTGAAAGACAGTCTATAAAAAGCAAGCATGCACAATATTTTAGATTTACCTTGTTTATCTTTGGCTCTGACTCCTTATTCCCTCTTTCCTACTACATTTCATGTAAATATTGATATGCTTCCTTACAGTATTGGAAATTAATTTGAATTAAAGCTAAAATGAGACACTTTGCTGGTAATGCCTGTCAACAAAGGAGGTATGATGGTCTATTACAGGTCCCCAGGCTTTTATGCAGGAGAGATAATGTAACGCATTTGGCAACCATTAAGAATGTGAAAGGTGCAATTTTAGCCACAATCTATTTGCATACCTTCTGAAATGATTAGCAAACTTCTTAATGCCCTAGTGGCTATTCCAAGAGAAATTCAGCAGTAGCTCTGCAACTAGAGGAGTTTCTCATGGCTATATGTCAAAATTTAATATGTATTTATTTTATGAAGGGAAAATTTATGGGCTATCCTTTCTACACAGGAATTAGAACTATTGATTCAAAGACTCTTTTGAATAAAAAATCACTGATCTAGGTACTAGTTATTCCAAAATAAGGAGCTTTCTTCAAAGCCATGTGTCTGGTAGGACAGAATGAACATGCAAATAAACGACAAACACAGCCCACCAAAAAAAAAAAGGAAAAGAAATTTAGTTTCCATTTTCAAATACAACAAATTTGGAATGTATATATCAACGGAAATCAGGGCAATAACCATCTCAATCCTCTCTGTTGTTTTCAGGAGAAAGCTTTTTAAATATACTGCTTTCTTTAGAACACTTCTATCCCTGTAGACTTAATTCCTGTGTGTTCTAATGTCTTAAATGTGTCAAGGACATATTCAATTTACAGCTGAATCAGCAAAGGCTTCTTATAGTATCTGCCATGCAAAGAGTTAAATACCTGCTTTAATAAAGAAAATATCTACTGCTTCCTAAAGTAGAACAGATTATAAATTGGTACAATTAAGGTTTCCACTAGCAGGGTTTCCTATGAATCAAAAAGGTATTATATTTTAGGAAATAGTGCAATTTGTGTACCATTCCTCGGTGGCCGTTTCATGCCTTGAACTGGAATTTAAATTCAGCTCTAGTCAGACTCATTCAAAAATCTTTCAAACAGAGAATTCAAGTTCTAAAGGGAAATTCAGATTTGAGACTACAATGCAAAGCAACTAGCAGCTAAACCACAGCAGCATGCCTTTTTTCGAAAGGCTATGTCTACGAACTTGAAGCTGCTAACTCCCAAAACTGAAATCCCTTTTTTCCGCTTTCCTCTTGGTCTTTTCTAGTTTAAGCAAAAACCCATACTAAATAACAAAATATGCTGAATTACGTGTCTCAGCCTCCACATCTATTAGGTCTGTTTCCATCACAAAGAAAATCAAACTAAATCACTCCTTTTTCTCAGCTTGTTAGATTGAAGCTCATACACACTAGTGGCAAATTTTTACCCTCCCTAGATCTAAACCGTATGTTTCTTCCTGCCTGACAAAAAACCCAAAGTAATTTCAGCAATCTCAAAATGTACGTATTTTTAATGAATCATGCTCATTGGCACACCTTTATTTACTACTTGTATTTTCAATCTTATAAGAGATTTCCAGCTTGCCAAAGAGGTGACTGAGAGAGATAAGATACGAGTTCATAAAATTTTGTCTGATTTGGAGGAGATCAATCTATCCATAACAGTTAACATGCACTCAACTTAGTCAGAAGTAACATATACCTTTAGAATACCTATATGCAAAAGCTATAGCAGCTACAGTTCCTTAACAGGCTATAGTCAATAAAACCCCACTTATTTACATTTCAGTCAGTTGTACATTAATTTTATTTATATGACACAAAGCATTAGCTATTTTAAGACTTTATGAAGTGGTATCTTTTAACTACCTCTCATTTGCAATCTCATTCAATTAGTTTTCAATGATAAAAGGCTTAATAAAGAAATTGCTCTTGTGAATCAACTTGGAGACTTGTGAGACCTGGGTTCAATTGCCAGCTTCCTCTCTCTTTGGACTTCATGTGTGAAACTGGTATTCCCAACAGTAATACCACCTCTAAAGTGAAAAACATTAAAACTTGAAACTTCACTTTTTGTAAAACTGTTTTATGTAACTATAACAATATCTCAGCACAGATATTTAACAGGTACCTTTCCCCACTGAAGATTTAAAACTACTTTTGTTATGCTGTTTTCTTGCACAATGACCTGATTTGCTGACAAACTGAAAACCCGAGACAGGCAGTTACCTTATTCTCCCTTAAAGCATAGGAGACAGCTGAACTAAAGACAGAAAAGTCTCAGCTGCAGCAAAGCAAAATAATGAATGAATGTGATTTTTCTGATGTGATTTTACACCTTGCAAGCATTAGGTGCCTGCCTTGTCCTTAGGGAATTTCAGGGAACTTACTGCTTAATTAAAAAGGCATTGGAAAAATATTTTAATAGTCCTTGCAGCAGGGAGCAAGGCATCATCTCGCTAGTGGAATTCTCTACCTACTTGGCTTGTGAGCTGCTGGGCTCCCACATCTGCAGGCCAGATGAACTCCGGATGCCGACGGAAACCCTGTCAGCGAGAGGATCCGGGAGGGCTCCCGCCCGTCCCCTGCAGCCCCTTCCCTCCTGCATCGAGCCTTCAGCAAGGCAGGCGAAGAGATGGCTTTGAAGTTGGGAGTCCAAGAGGAATCAAGCTTCTGCTCTACACACCCCGTACGAGCGTTGCCGCCGTCCCGATCGCTGTATCAACGGACTGACCTTTCTCTCTCACGCTGCTGCGCCCGTTGCAGAGATAATCCCATGGCAGCGTATCAGATTTGCTCAAGGCACGACTACTCCATCATGTCCCCGTACCAAGTACCCCCATTGATATCCCCTTCAGAAAGTGATATTAAAATGCGAGAACTCAAACACATAACAATACTTTAGAATACTCACATTGGTTCAAGAAATGCTGTTCAAGCAGAGAGGATATGGTTAAAACTACTGCATAAAATCTTTAGACAAGGCTTTAATGAGTTGGGGAACAGAAAGTTGTTTCTCAGGACTTGGCGAACAGGTGACTAACAAAAATTTCAAGTTTGGCTCTAGTACCTCACACTCTTTCTCTTTTTCTTCCTTGTGGAGGTATCGGGAAATCTCAGGTAGGCAACGCAGACCAAAGCACGATTCATAACAACATCAAGCACAAAGTCCTCGATCTGACCAAGAAACAATCTCATTTTGAATTTCTAATTAATTTACCCAAGTTCTGTCTATAAAGTTACTCAGTAATAAAAAAATATTTACAAGGATCATGACAAATGAAGCCAGCATCCTCAAACAAGGCCAATATAAGATTTTTTGCCTTGCATCAGACTGAAGTAATTTGGCATGTAAAACGACACATTCTTCCAGCTCAGAAAAGGAATGCACTTCAGCAACGTCAGATTCAAAATGAAACAGAATATCAAGCGCATGTTGGTGCATCAAACCTACAGCCAAAACAAACTGTACATATTTATTGCCTTTGATCATAGTTACTGTATTTGAATCAAACAGATCCCGCCAATATGCACGTTAACCTGTGAGCATGTGCTATGAGATTACCTTTACCAAGAATCCCTATAGATGTCTTCAGAAGTCTCAAATATTTTGGTCCATTGAATATGAATTCTCCTCCTAAATCAACACATTATCATAAGAAACAATTATATAAGGATTGCTTAGGGCTGTACTTGAGGTTGTACTTAAAGTGAGCTATCTAGTTTGTACTTCCAGACATAATTAGGACAAATTAGGCTGCAGTTCAGATACAGGTAGTTCAGAAGGGTGCTCCCAAACGTGAAAAAATTTTACTCCCTAAGGACGGTTAGGTGATAACTAAACAGTTCCAACATCAATAGCCACATGTGAATAACAGCTATTCTAGAGAATGCCCACTTGGCAATATACTGTAATTACAGCCACTCTTGTTGGCAATATCCAGCTTTTACTGTACTAAGAATCACACATACACACACAAAACTTGAAGTCCTGAGGCAAAGAAGACACAAGAATTCTTATGGTTCTGAATGTGAAACATCACACCTGTCAAGAAATGCGCAATTTTGATATCCTGGATTCTGAAAAGAGAAAGAAATAAAACTATAAGGTTGCTACTGGGTAAGACAATTCACAGTGAAAGAAACAAACAAAAAAGTCTATATTAATGTTCCAGAAACTTCTTCTCAGGAAGAGAAAACATTCCAATTTTGGAGAGACCTTCTAAAAGGTTTAATCCGTAGCTAGGACTGGACTTCTCAGAGAGTGGAGATGAGCACCTCTATAGGAATGTGTAACCTCTAACTAAAGTAGTAGAGTAGATAATGAACATAGATATTAATCACAAGATGAAATGGTTCTTATGATTTAAGGCTTGCTGTCTGACACAGAGTAGCAGCGAAGAATGCCACACTGTACACAAAGGATAAAATTACTATCAATACAGGCCCTGGATCCCTGCCAGTCTCCCGAAGTGGAGATGTATTAACTCTGATTGGATCTGACCAGACAGGGAGTGCTTACTGCTCCTATTATTTTTTTATTGCCTTCCTTCGTGCCACCACAATAATAATTACCTTGTACTACCTAACGCATGCTATGAATATGATAGTGTTTTCCCACAGAATATATTTTCCAGTGCCCAGATCAAAGAAGCACTTACATGCACAAGTGGAGAAAACTACTTCTCAGGTAATAACCCACAATAAACCTTGTCTGATTTTTTAACTCAGTCATACCCGGCTATTTTCATTGGAAGTGTCAGAAAGACAACTGACTACTGTACGGATCCAGAAGCATCACAAACTTGGCTGACAAGAATGTTTCAGGGACTATCCTCTTCTCAAACTCATTTGCAGTTTGCATACTACATGCCCCTATGCCTTAGTCCCTAGATGAGCCAAATCCAGTACACATATCCAGTACAAATCCAGCATGATATATGTAAAACTTCAGCAGCAATTTTGCAAAAAGCACAGCTTTTGTTCAGAAATACAGAAGGAAAGAATGATGCTGATTTCTTTCTAATCTAAAGTAAATTAGAAAGTAAATGCACAAGAGACAGAAGCAAAGGTGGGATAAGAGACATGAACCTAAAAATCTTTCACCAGAAGATGTTCATCTCACTACTTTAGGATATTAAAGCAGTAACAGCAATAGTATATAATATATATAATCATATTATATTATATTCTTTATATAATAGTCTAAGAGTTGGGACATCTGGCAATAAAAATCTCACACCACTTGTTAGTTAAAAATCAGCTCTTACAATGTTGTACAACCAGATTTCTAAAATTCATGGGATAACCAATAAAAATAAAAATAAATAAAAACTAGAAGAATGAATCTACAGACAAGTGAGTCTCTGCTCCAAATTTTATGATTCTTACCCAGTGACTTGATATAGCACAATGCCTATGGAACCTAATCTATCTTTTTGTGAATCTGCCTGCAGGTTACAGGACTCTTCACACAAAGGCCACAGTATTTGGAATAAATAAGGCATATCTTTATTGAGAAATTCTTTAGCTTATGAAGATTTGCCATTTCCTATGAGCAGAGCTGGGTAAACACAAGGGAAAAAAAAAATCCACAAATACTATGGGGGAAAACCCCCACTGATTACTAGTGGCACTGCTTGTATTTGCTTAGTTGTAAACATTTGGATTTATTGAGGTTTAGTGGGAAAAAGGCTGCAGAATGAAGCAGCTCATAAATGTTAACAAAAACTGGAGTTCAGTAGAATATCCCATTCAATGATTGCTTTACTGACAGCTCACACTGAGTACCGTGCACATAACATCATCGTGCTTGTGAACCAACTTTTTTGTTTGGGTTTTTTTTTTAGGGTCAAAGAGTAGTTTCATGTAGGGTTTGGACTTTTTTTTCTCCCCATGATTTAACTGTCTCACTTTCTTCTTTGGTTGGCAGGGGTTCACTGAGTCACTCTTACGCATGTCCACCTTAAATGAAAGGCTTTTTAAAAGTACAAGGCCTTTCAGAATATTCTAAAGATGTTCACAATGCTCAGCAATGTGCCATGCTACCTAATCCTGTCGGAAAAGTTCTGATCCAGCCAAGTCCCTTCAAAGGGAAGGCTTCCTCCCCGCGTCTCTCAGGAAGAGTCCTGAACACTAACTGTGTACTCACGCAAGAGTTACACAGTTCGTTCGAAGGTCAGACTTTGCCCCAAGATAAGGTTAATTCCAACAGCTGTTTTCAAAATTAGGACCAAGCCTGTTGACTGGCACTGCATGTTACCGGGGCAAAACAAGAGATTTAGATATAGGCTTAGATGCTAATAGGTGACTTAGCTTTGAAGACAGGAGGACGACATTGAGTACCATGTAAGATACCTCTTTCGCTCACAGCTTCACATTCTGTGCGTTAGAATTATCTAATAACAAAAGAAGGTAGGGGTTATCAAGTCTAGTTTCCCTGCCAGGAGGAAGAGGTGGTAGTCCCCCAAAAAAGAGAAAGGCAGAAGGAAGGCTATTTGGCCATTCTAAGTTTGTAAGGTAGTCAAACAGGATCTGAAAGCTCAGCGTCACTGTGATAAAGAGGAGCTGGTACCTTTTCAACGGAAGGTTGAGCCTTTGTCTCCAGCTCTTCCCAATCTTTCCCTCCCTGGCCCGCGCATTAGTCTTGCCCCCACACAAGCAGAGCCAGCTGTTCTTCAGGCAGTAGCTGCTCCTTGCGGCAATTCTGACTTCCAGTGGCGGCACAGAAGTGCACGCACCGTATGTTCTTTGGACATTTATTTATAGTCTTTATCCAATAGAGCTGGGCAATTATAAAGACATAATGATAATTTGTGAACAGAAAAAAAAAAGGGCTTCTACTTAAATTTGTCCCACGAGAGAACAGAGTACAAATGCCATTTACTTGCAGCAGGCAATTGGTGAACATGCTATCTAAAATACAAACAAACTATATGAGCAAATAGCAGCAACAAACTAATCAAAATCGTGACCTATTTATGGGTTGATTATAATGACAAAAAATGACTACATATAAGTGGTGGGTAATTTGTGAACCAAATAAAGGGCTACGATTCTCACATATAAATTGCTGTCAATGAACCAGCTCTAGTTAGGGCCATCTATTTATCAAGAAACCTCTTTAGCACTCTCCAACTGGAGCTGGCAGAATGATTTATCTCTACACACAGTGATAAAGCCAAGGGAAATCAGTACTACTGGACATTTTAAATTCTGGGATTAATTCTCTTGAGCCCTACAGTTTCATTTATAACTATGTAGCTTGGACTTTAGACATCACCATTCTCATCTGGTAGCATTTTAAAGCCACTTTGCCCAGTACAGATGACACAATACACAAGGCAGTGGCAAATCAACATTTCTGTGTTCAAACTACATAGTAAACCAGCTATGGTTTACATCAGCCTTCTTTGTCTTTAAAGATATTCTACATGGAAAATAACATAAATATTCTAGCAGGAATATATAGCAAGCATTCTTAGTAACAGTAGCATAAATCCCAGAGTGAACATTAGACTCTTGAAGACAAAACCATACAATCTTTTAAACGTTTTTTTAAACTTTGCAACAAAATGGTTCCTGGAAAGATTAATAATACAAACAAAGTATTCATTCAGCTAGGGTTTTCCTTTATCAGAGGTAGTGGTTGCTGAAAAAGGAGCAGAGAATAAGGTTATTAATTTTATGGTTTACTGCTTGATTTCTTTAAATAATATTCAAGATCATCATGTTGCTGTTAGGACTGGTGTCTTCCAACACGCACCAGTTTTAGACAGCAGAGTAACTGATGACTGTCCTTGCTTCGAGCCGCTTAAAATGACAGTGCATAAGGCCAGAAGGATAAGAAGTTACAGGGAAGTAGTTTTAAAACTGTTGCAGGGGTGCTTTACAGCTGTATAAAAGCACACTATACCTTTGTCAAGGAAAGGCATAAGAAACAAAGCAACTGTGTTTTCTGTTGCAGCCGGAGATAAATGGTTTTAAAAGGCGATGACTGCCTGCTACAGTGTATATGCCCCATTATCCATCTGCACTCTGATTTCCCCGTTTCTCTGGTTTTGAACTAGAAAGTATTAATATGTACAAATAGACTACCTACCACTTTCACACTTGACTTGTGACTCACATTACAACTACTTTGATCATTATTATTATTGCATTTATATTGTAGTTTCTAGACTAAAAAGATGCTTCTCAAACTGAGAGGAAAGTCTATAGCTCCTTCCTACAAAAATTATCTACAGATTACTTCCAATAACCTCAACACACTTGAGATAATACAGTCAGAAATAGTACCAAATTGGAAAAAATACAGTCAATTTAAGCTTTGTTGCTTTCTTCACTGTGTATGAAATGCATATAAGCATATTTTTTTTCTCATAATTTTAAGGTCAGTAACTTCACACGTACTACACATACTACGACACCATGCACATTAAACTGCGAAAGCTGCACACTTTGATCAGAAGCTGCAGTCTGCCAGGAAGTGACAATATTCCATCTGAGATTTTTTAGCAAAAACACACACATAATTTTTTGTCTTGTTAGGACCTTGGGTTGTTCCCTAGCAAAAAGTGTGGTGTACTGATTACAAAAACAAAAGGAAAAGATAGAACCGTAACAAAAATCACAGAGGAATCAAATTGTGCTCTACTTTGCATCAGTTTACTCCCATCTAGCAAGACAAAAAGGAGAAATATAAACCTCTTTGATAGCATTTTCAAACTGCGTTTCACACGTACTTCCCAATCTCTTCGTGAGGTTGGGACTAGTTTCGGAATCATCGACAGCATCAGGGCTTCATGAGAAAAATGTTACGTTTGTGGAGATTTACTACCTGCTATAACCTTTCTAAAGGAAAATGTATGAAAAATCCATCTGCATTTTCAAAAAATATCTTTTGAAATTTCTTCATGAAACCTCTCCACTTCTTCATAATAATTGCTTTATGTGTTTCATCAGAATTATTTTTATCATTATTCTCTGCATTGCTACCTGTAATTTTGAGGTCTTAAGAGGGAGGAAAAACACTTTCTAGAACTCCTTGGAAAGGGAAGTTCAAAGCCTGTTGTAACATCCTCCAGTCACCTTTAAGTCTCAGATAAAACCTGGCTTTATGGCATAAAAATTCAGGTTCAGTTCAGTGAACAACCCACTTCTTAGAGACATGCAATGTAGCCAACAATGAATCTTTCTTCAGATTTCATACTCTCTTTATAAGTCAGCCATACCCCAATTTCATCAATGCTAAACTCTAAATCCCAATAATCAAGTTCCATCACTGGGCATATACCATTTCTACTCAGGATCCACAGTGGGACTGAAGAACAGAGAAAACATGGGAGTTTTTCCAGCAAGTAATTTTTAAAATATGGCCTTAAACTTATTTTTCAGACAGTGCAAATATTACCTTTTCTGAACTCCCAAGAAACAGCAATCAGAGACTGTTTTCAGAATACCCTCAAACTGGACACCACACCTAATAATTTTCTTATTCAATCTAACAAATCGGTACATTTTGTAACAGCCCTCTAAATAAGGGCTACTTGCTCTTGTTGCAATGCATCCCGTTTTCTGAAAATGCTTTGAAAACCTTTTGATATTGGCAAAGTTTTTAACCATGGGACACCTAGGCATTTAAACTGAAAGGGAGAAATAAAAAGGAGAAAAAAATGGCAGGGGGAAAAAAGGGACAAAAGGGAGGGAATCAAAACTATGACATATATAGCACCATTTTGCTTGGATTTTTCTTCTAATGAAGAAGTCAAGTTTTTTAAACTTGAAAAGTTGTCAGAATATTGGGCTGTTCTCTAGCTTGCTCTACTTTTATTATTGTAGATAATTTTTCGTTCAGAACTTCTGTGAATGCTTGCCTTGACTCCTTTCTGAATGATTGAAAATTGTTTCAGAGATTTCTGCCTGCCTAAACCAGCAGCGCTGTGCTAGCTCTAAGCAACACAAAATGCGCAGGAATTCATATATACCTTCATTCTGTGTTAGAAGTCAGTGCAGTGAAAGATTAAGATGTGTTTCCAAAGTGCTAAAGTATATTTTTGATATGAGCAGTAGCTGTTAAATCCCAGCACACCAGAATCTCCTAGCAGAATGATGGCTTGGCAAAGATTTAGGAAATGAAGACTGTTGACACAGCAGATTAATGCATTTGTTTGCTTACTCCCACTCTCTCCTCAGGTAATATTATATCTATTTAAGGTTTAATGAAATTAGATTACACTTTTATACTGTCAGCGTTATTATCCTCTGTCATATTTGTATTCTAATAACAGGGTGGATAGGTAAGTGAATGGGGCGGGGGAGGGAGAATTTTGTCTTTACTACTGCCCATCTGCTTCAAAGAATAGGATTTTTGCTTTGAGTAACAAAGACAGCAGAACATTCATTTGTATTCAGTCCAATCTATATGCCTACCTTTCCACTGTATCAGCTTTGTGCATTTTAAAAGACAATTTTTGTAAGAATATTGTAATGAATTGTAACTACAAAAGTTATGCAGAGTACATCTCACACGGCATGGGTTGAATCCATCCTGCTTTACGCCACTAGGTGCAAATTGCTTACTGCCAGTATTTACATTAGAGTTGAATGCACTTTCGTTTTGGCAGCAGAAAGTACAATGACATCTATTATCACAGCGTTGAGTAAAAATGTAATTTTGTCCAACCAATTTGCACATTGTACTGGCATATGATCGACAGAGGGTAATTTAGTTTGAGAGGGACATCAGGAGGTGTCAAGTCCAACCTTCTGCTCGAAGGACAGCGAGCTATAACATAGACTGGGTTGCTGTCTAGTCTTGAAAACCTGCAAGGATGGAGACCGCACAACCTCTCTGGGAAATCCAATCCAAGGCTTGATTGTCCTTGGAGTGAAAAAATTTTTCTTTACACCCAGTGTGAAACTCTCTGCCTGTTGTCTCTTGTCTTCCCAGCATGCACCACTATGAAGAGCCTGGCTCCGCTCTCCATGTACAGTCCCCGTAGGTATTTGCAGGCTGTCCCTAGGCACCCCCTGAAGCCTTCTCTCCCCTGGGATGAACGAGGCCAGCTCCCTCCCAGGGCACGGTGCTCCAGCCTCCAACAGAAGGTGGGCCTCCGCTGAATTTGCTCCAGTTTATCAACGTCCTTCTTGTACTGGGGGCAGGCCAAAATTTGATGCTGTCTAAAGTGTGTTGAGTACATGGGGACAACCTCTTCCCTGGATCTGCACAGCTGGTAGAAGCAGCCAACCCCAGACGCTGCTGGCCACCTTTGCAGCGAGGGCATGCTCTTGGCTCACGTTCAGCTCGCTGCCTACCGAAGTCCCCAAGTTCTTTGAGCAGGGGGCTTTCCTAGACAGTCAGTCCCCAGCCTCAGTCATTGCACAGAGTTAGCCTTTCCCAGATTTGGGGCTTCATATTTGCACCTGTTGAATTTCATGAGGTTCTTGCTAGCCCAGGAGGTCTAGGTCCTTTGGATGGCAGCGCTGTCCTCCAGTGTAACTACTGGTACTCCAGTCTGGTGTCATCTGCACACTTGACAGAGTGCACTCCGTTGCCTCCTCAGCTCCTTACCACTTCTAAACCTTCCACTAAAAACTACCCTCTGAGCCTGACATCCAAGCAGGTCTCATACATCCAGCTGTCCACCCATACAGACCATACATCCTAATTTAGATATATGAATATTGTGGGAGACAGTGTCAGAAGCCCTGCTAAAGTTGAGCTACTACTCTCTCCTCACGCACAAATCAGTCATTTTACCTCAGAAAGTAATCAGGTTGGTCAGGTGTGATTCATCCTTGGGAAATCCATGCTGAATATTCTCAGCGACCACCGTCTCCATCGTGCCCACAGAAGCAAGCTCCAAGGAGGTGTGCTCCTTGATTTTCCCAGGGACTGAATGCAGACTAGCCTGTTGTTGCCCAGATCATTCCTTTGGCTTTTTTTGAAGACAGAGCATTGTGGCAAAAATTTAACTTCGAAATTAATTTGCCACCACTCTTAATAATGCAAGTAAATTAAATCAGAAGAGATACAATAATGGCAATCTTTCTCAGTCTGGTAGTAACTGTAACCACACTCTTCCACCTCTCCCAAACATACACATGCTTTATACTCTTAGGAGGTTGGGGTAGATGACATTGTATCCAGGAGTAAGGCTGGACACTGGAGGAATTCAAAACAATTAAATTTGGTCCACTTCCAAAGTTACCGTTTATTTTCAAAGTTAAGGCTGCTGCCTTTTAGTTTCTGTTGTTTACAGAAGCAGTGGTGTTTTCTCAATAATCTTTTACCACATGCAGTTAAGGATGCAAACTCAATGCTAACTGCTCCACAGCTTCCACACAAGCAAACATAGGACTATGGAGAACTAAGATGCTGCATCATTACCAATACCATGAAATTAAAATTATGACCTGCATCCCAAAGAAGGTAAAATACTGCCTTACTCATTGAATCATAAGAATGTAAAGTAAATTACACTGTGTAATTTGGTATATCTTGGGATTTTTAAACTACCTTTATATATTGTAGGTGTGGTATTTATATATAAACATACGGTAATTTCAAAATCTACCAAAAAGTAGTTTTCTACTCTGAAAAGCAAATATTAATATTTCTTGGAAAATAAAGCTTAGTACTTACACTCAACTAGGGGGGAGCAGGGCAGAAGGAATGTTAACAAAATCCACAGTGATTCAGTGAAATCGAAGTGAAACAGAATTGGCCATGTCAGGAAAACACAATAATGTTACCTGGGTTTTTTTATCATATGGTTTCTTACACTTGTACAACATACACTGCCTGATTACACAAAAGCATGTGTGGGAGTCAGACTAAAGATCCCACTAAGGTAGTGTCCTATTTCCATGAATGACCAAAACCAGACGTACAGAGAAGAATGACAGTGGAAGGCAAGCATACATCGTAAGGACTATAGGAGCAATACCTTTTTAGCAGCAAGAAATATGCATAAAAAGAACTAGAATCATCACTGAACACAATTTATTAATGAACCATGAAACGTAAAGTTTTAGATCCTCACTTACTGAATCAAACATAAAAGGTAACACCGTAAGGGAAACCGAAAACCGAAGACAATCAGAATTATGACAAATGACATCATTCTTGGGGCTGCCATTATAATGTAAATGTAAATATGTAAATGTGGGATATGTACATATCCCACAATGCAGTGATAGTCTTTTCATATAAAACCAATTCACTACATGTTTCTGTAATTCAGTTTCTGTCAGGAGACCTCTACAATACAAACAGCATTTAGTATTGGCATGATTTCACTTAACACTCTATGGTTTACCAACCAGCAAGCCGTTTTGACTAGAATTGGTCAAATCCAAGCACAGTTTTAACCTATTAAAAGCTTTTATATTACTGCCTATCTTTCAGGGAGCACAATGAGAAAGCTATGAGGATAACATGCAAAGAAATACTGTCTCACCCGAATGCACCAAATTACTATAAAATTTCTTCAGACTCGAAGCAATCTTCTCTGAAGAATATCATGCTTTCAAGTGAAAATTAAATCAGATATTGAACCACAATGCACATTTTTCTTGGGCTCTTGATAAATTATAAGCTATAGACTATAGAGTTTTAATTAGTAAATCATAATTTTAGTAATTAAAGGATTGATCCAGTTTCTACTGAATTAGTGACAATTTTGAAATTTACTTCATTGATTGCAAGATCAATTAAATAGGATTAGGTTTTTTTTTCCTCTTGTTGATCAACAGATTCTTTCGCTAAATTTTTCATACTTGGTGCCTACTCGCTGGGAGACAAGCTATGCACATTAACAAAGCATTGCTCTGATGAGCTATCCCCTACTACTGTGCATAGGACTAAGGATTTGAGAACTACCTTAAGTTTTATGCCATGAGGCTCTATACATGTTACTCCAATCCAGTATTTCAATCTCAGCTGGGGACATCCTTGTTCTGCAAAAAACAGTTCTCTGACAGCCTCGCTATTTTTAAGAAGCTTGAAATTTTGAACCGAGAAAGCAATATTTCTAACCAAGGCAATTTTAGGTGGAGGACTATTTTTCTTTCATTGCTAAGTTCATATATAAATGGGCAAATAATAAGGCAGGGTGTAAAACTGCATAATGAATGACTTGAAAATGAGATGAAAAGGAAAGCTAATAAAATATTTGTGAGCAGAAAGGTCAGCAATAGCTGTAATTGTATTTGCTATTTGTAAAGTTACTTCTATCTCAGAGGATCCTAAACCATCTTATCTTGGGTGAGAATGTACCCTGAAGTACACAAAAAGAATAAAAGATAGAGAAACTTGTGAGGTCTTGTTTGTAGAATTTCCAACTGATCACTCCCTCAAGAGCATGTAGGCTTCATACCTTCAAAGGAGAATAGGAAATGGACACCAAAATTTGACTTCACAGTATAATATGAACAAAGACATTGCTAACTGCTGAATTCATCTACTCAGAAAAGGTAGGAGGTAGAGTTAATGTTGTCAAAGAGGAAAAGCTGTTGTTCAAGGTGCACTATATGTATCTCATAACTGATTCACAGAACATTTAAACTCATAGACCTCAGAAACTTTTGCAGGTACCACAGCAATGCAGAGTTCATACCTGTGGCAAGATAGATGATATGGAAAAGCATGTCCTTGCCCTGCACAACATCCACAACCACATGGGAAAATCGGCTGTTGTCTTCCATGAAGTAAGGAATTGGAATAACTGGTTGAACGACCTCATGCATTAAGAAGAATTTTTGAGCATCTTGAAGATTTCTCTCAGTCAGATTTACATACAAACCCTGGTCCATGGTGCCACACTGTAAAGACAGAAAAGTAACATTACTATATGCATCGCATCAACGATAACAACAGATTTACTCTCTGATTTACAGCACAGGAAAATAAAACCCAAGAGTCTACCTTGTAGTGACGCTGTGGAATTTCACTTTCAGGTCTCATTTTGGTGCTGACCAGACCGTCCACACAGCGACTGAGGAAGCTCTGCTTTCCTGAGGCAGTACTAGGGAGGCTCCCTAACTCTACACAATACGGAAGGGCACCAGACTGGCACCACAAGGGGGCTAGAGTGATACTTTGCTATATCCTGTGCTCACAGGGCAGGAAGAAGAAAAACTACCATTCAACAAACCACAGCATTTTTTGACCAGTTTTCTTGATAATTTACACAGACACAGTGCTAAAGACCTAACAAATTTCCAAAGGAAATCCCATGTCCTACTGCAGCCAGGGTCTGACAGAAACCCCAAACGAAAGCACCACGCACAGTTCTAGCACCTTCTTCAGAGCCTGTGCTTACTAGCCAACAAGGGACAAGGCAGAGCTCTAACTACAAAGTGTTATCCACGGCAAAGACATTTTTGCTTTGGAACTGACCATATCTAATATCTGAAAACTGTACTCTTTCCTGACAGGAAAGCATTCACTAATTGCACGCACAATTTTCGACCATGGATAAACAAAGCAAAATAAGTGGCAGTTAATTTTAGCATCTTTGTGTTTAAGTCTTCAACTAGCTGAGGACACAAAGGAGAAAGCTGCTTAGTGCATGCGAATATGTAACCGTCCGCATGTTTACTCACTTACAACTGCATCAGGGAAGTAAAGCAGTACTTCACAACATTTATCAAGTATGACAGTGATGTGAAAGGCATACCTATGTCACACTTTTTTGTTCTATTCTACTATGTCATAAATTATGCCATGAATTACAGCATGAACAAAATAATACAGAGTGCAAACCCCTACCAGTTATTTTTCCATTATTGCCATGTTTTCAACCTGAAATTAACTGATCATTCCAAATCCACAAATGTTAAGAAAAACTCAAATAATTTCATAATGAGAGATCATATGATGAGGAAAGACAGTTAAGCAACTGGCAGGAAACAATTACTTGCTCTGTGAGCACTCTGCATGTCAGGCCAGTGAAAAAAATAAACCACGCCAAAGAAGAATTTCTCTGAATCTATCAAGCAGGAAAGATTCCAGCTGGAACACTCATAGTACACTGAATACATATGGCCCTTGGTCTTACAATGGAAATTGTCCTGTGTAAAGAGAAAAGCAACAATCTCTGGAGAAAAACAGTATTCCTGAAAACTCGGACTCCAATAGTATTCTAACCTGGAAAATATTTCATTAATATAATCCAGTCTTGGAAATACAGCGTCTGATGCAACTATCATTACGTAGCAGTAGTCTTCCTTCAAATCACACGCTTCTGTCTGTTATTGCCGAGTAGGTGAATACTCTGAGGATAAATCTACTTCTGAGACTATACAAACAGAACTTGTGATATTTTATCATAAGGACTCTACACAAGAAAAGTCCTTCTTTCTGGGAAGGAAACCAGTGACTCAGCCAATGAATATCCCATCTACGTGAAGTATGTACTCTAAAGCACTGTCAAATCACAAAAAATGGTTACACCTAGCTCTAAGCATTAGACTAGCTTCTGGTATACATCACTACCGCAGTTACAGAGCCAGAAATCTAACAAAGTTCGACAGAATAAAAGATAGCACCTGCAAAAGAACAGAAGCTCGACATCGCTAATGATACCTAGAGATCAGTTAATGTCAGTTGGCTTCAATACTGTGTTGTAAAAGGCCACGTTACAGCTTTTAACACTAGCGCTGGCCTGCAAAGCTGTTGCTCAATGAGATATGACACACCTGTTGCCACTGTTCTCCTAAATTGGATGAAGTCTGAGCCATATTAAAATCAGCCAGACTATCCAAGCAAGAAATTTCTTCAACAGCTCAGTCTTGACTGGGATTTAGAGATGAGCACGGGTAGTACAGGAGAGACTTAAACCGTTTGTACACAGCCATCAGGCTGTCATCTTTGTTTGCACGTACCATTCTGTATGGGGTGCACTCAGAGTAATTATCAACACATTAATTCAAGGTTTGTAGGGAGAGGTAAATAACTTTTATTGGACTTGCTTACCTAGTCAGAAAGAAGATAAGATTTTTACATACAAGCCCTTCTTCAGGCTGTCTCCTTCAAAAATTTAGGTTCACTTAGACCTTCTTACTATCACTGTCTTGACAATACAAATATTTCTACAATATGTAAAAAGCCCACTTCTGCAATATGGCTTACTTAAATGGTGTCTTGTCACGAGGGGCTAGTGCCAAATATACTATTTAGGAAAGGTAACGTGGCTCTGGCCTGTAAAATCAGAGCAAATTCAGTTCCTCATTTTCCTTCATGTGCATAAATCAGGAAGTAATTAAAACTACCTACAACCCCCAAAGGGTGATTCTGTTTCATGCTTGCAAAGATCTCATGACTCTTACAAGAAGATAGAGAAGGCTGTTATAGGGGCAGCACTGAACTCGTGAAATTGCATTGAGATTAAGGGAGGGTGAAAGGTGGATAAAGGTGAATACACTTAAGTATCTTGGTGAAAAGCTATTGTTAATCACTAAATTAATGCTGTTTTCCCTTCCATTTCCCTTGCTAGAACTTCACTCACTAAAATTGCCCTAGTGGGAGTGGTGACTACGCAGAAGAAGAAAACAATGTATATGCGCTTACCTGAAATAGCCTTTTCTTTTTGTAGAAAGTTCCACTGAGTGACCCACCTTGGACTAATTAGTTTTATGCTGTCAGCCAGCTGCAGATTATTACACACTCTGAGGCTGACAAGTTCAAATGAGGGGCACACCATGTCACAAATTCTATTAATCGGACTCTTTAGGGAGTGTGGACCACCTTGCACAGGAAAATATACAAGATCCTGACCACTCCTCCTTTACCCCCACGCCCTTTCTTTTTTTGTCAGACAATGTTCCCTTTTCAGGTTCTAATAGCACAAATACAATGTAAAAGAAAATAGCAGTTTGATCATACTTCAGTCAGGAATTAATGTTACCTTGAGAGATAACTATAGTGTTTCATTTTGACAGAAGATTGAAGTTTTTAACCCAAATTATTTTGTGGAAGGATAAAATTAAGTATGTTGAAATAAGGGGAACTCTTAAGGCTGCTTTTTTTGGAATTTTTTTAAGGTCTTAGGATATAGGATACTGCAAAACTGGACTTATTAACTATGAACCATACAGCACTTTGAAAAAACCTCATGTAAATTATTGTCCTTCTCCCACGTGTCTGTACCTGAAAATTAGGGTTAGGATTGGGATATGGAAGCCAAGCAGAGCGAGAGTTTTCCTGGTATTTGAAGGGTCCATTAAAGGCCTGAGTTATGGCACTCAGGTTGAAAACACAAACTGCTGAGGCTGCTATGCTGTTCCTGCAAAAGAAATGTAAACATTAACCTAAGTAACAACATTAAAAAGTCCATTTGCTGAAAAAGAAATAAAAAGGCAGTAACTCTCCAATCCTTCAAGTAATTAACAAAGCAGATACGATCAGCCAAGAGATGAGATCTGAAGTTAATGATATATGATGTGCTGATTTAGGCACAGACATTGGATTTAAATTTTTTGTCAGCCTTGCCAAGCAGCTGGTGTGGGAGAAACTCAGAACTTGCTACCTTCTGCTGCTGCTCTAATACCACAAGGCTGTGCTTCCACACATAATCACACACATTAGGGACACTTTTCTTCTAGTTACAAAGTTCAGGATGAGATTATTCTCAGGGCTCATTAACATTTCTTCAACACAACCAACGGCAGCATGACAGAAGTAAGGATTTTCAGTGTATGGTATGTCTCTAGACCCTGTACAACCCTGGGTAAGACACCTCCACAAAAATCCTGTCTTCCAAGAAATGTTGTAGAGCAATAAGAATGCAAGTTCCAGAAATCCATCAAGAGAAAACAACTTGGAGTGCATACTTTACAAGATATCCTGTTAGAGGAATAAACAGAAATAAACAGCAGCCAGGCAAAATACACAATTTCCTGTTCTTGTCTTGAAAATGTGATATATGTGACAATAAAGTAATTCTGCACAGTGTAAAGAACATAATCCAGTGACTATGAGAGCTCATAATATGGAAAACTGCACTGTTCTTCTCCACAATTTGAGATAAAGGGATAGATAATGAAGGTGGCAGTTGCACAAATTTCCATTGCAGGTAAAACTGCTGATAATCCACGCAGCATTTTTTTTTTCTTTTCTTTTTTTAAACTTAGCCTCTAATTTACACAAGGCTTAAGAAAGCCTACTATAGAAACTCCAAAATGATGGAAAGAAAATATAATCCCAGGGATCAAATCTACCAACAACTGAAAAAAAGTTAGGTTATATGGATTTAATAGCAGGACAAAAGAGCAATTTGCTTTCTTATGCTTGTCACTCTTATTCCCAAGAAACCCCACAACTTGAAGTTTCATGCTAACAATTTCTACAGAATGAATTATCATTGGACTTCATAGTTCCTTGCCTATATAAATTATCACTAAATGCAGCTCACTAATATTATTAACCATACCAATGTCTTCTTGAATTTCTTGAAGTCCTTAAAGGACATTAGACACATGCTTATAGATTTTTGGATAGTCTGAAAGAAACAAAATCAGCTTCATGATGAAGCAGTGGCTATAGTGGACTTAATAGTCAGCCACACATAAAGGGTGCAGGTTTTGCTATTACTCAATTGTTATTGACAGAAATGCTTGTTTTTCCCCACAAGTATATTAAAGTACATTCACAGTATATTAAAAGAAGCATTAGGGTACAATAAAATCATTGCAATTCTGAAGATACTGAGATTGAAGAATGCTGAATGTCTTTCGGTAATACCTGATGCTGTTACACCAACAGAAAGGAATATGTTGCTCCCCCTCATGGGAAACCCTGGCGCTTCTCCACTGTGAGCTTGCAGGGCTGAAAGGTGGATCATAGGGGTTGTGCACATATCTGTGAACAGGTATTCAGCATGGGGAAGTAATCCTAACTCTGCCACATTTCCACAGTGTCCAAAACTTTAGTTACAATATTTGATAGCAGAAACAAATATGATTTAAAGGGAGCTATCAAAAAAACCCCAGCCTCAAACAGTTGTAATTAATTCCTCTTTGGATAGTCCGTCTCTGCTGGACAAGGCAGAATGCTGAGCCACTGGGCAAGAAGGAAGCAGAGGCAAGGTTTTAAATACCGTCTACTTTCGTGTGGCAAAGGTAGTCTTACGTCAGCAAGCCTATTTTCAGAAGACCCAGGGTATGCGGATGGCAGCCCTGATATCCTTACTCAGCCTCAGAAACTGTGGAATTTGTAGCAGAGGAAACTCCATCAATCCCCAAACTGTCAGGACAGCCCCTCCGAGAGAAGAGCACTGTTCCGCTTCCATGGCCAAAGCCCTGTGGATTTTCCCGAGCAGAATTCCTCTGGTCAGGCTTTCCGTGGCAGGAGTGTCTCAAGGCTGTTTTGACTTCTCATGAACGATCATGTTGAACAGTGCGTGAGCACGCCACCTGAGAAATACCTTTTTTCTAAGATTCCAACTAGCTAGTAAAACAGACCAATGACATTAAAAGTACTGATGAAAACAGCATCAAATTTTTTTATCCCCAGTAGGCCCAAAGTCTCTAATTATTCTCTTTAAAAAAGCAGCACTTAGATTCATTACATTACTCCATTGCAGGAACAGGGTTAAGCTCATCATCCAACACCACAGGTCGGGAGTTGCCACGACCTGCTGCAAACAGGCCCTCACTAGTCCTGCTTAAGAACTCTTAAAAGCTGCCGCACCAGGGGTGAGCCTGAGTCTGAAGGATGCCTCGATGTGTTAATAAAGGACTGTACCAAAAGCATGAAAACTAGCTTAAGCACGAATTCACGCGCACTGTCTAAAACACTCAGGGGTCACAATCTGTTGGCATTAATTTGTGACAGTTTCCAACTGCTTAACGGCTATTTATACAAGGTAGGTATCCGGGTGCGTACAGCAGTAGTAAGGGGCACTGATCTGCAGTTGAGGCGCCCAAGTACCTTTTAAAATTCTAGGCAAAACTGACTTACACAGCAAGACACTGCAAGCAGGTAGGAGAATCAGAAACCAAAATCTGAAACTCTGTTGCAGGGGTCTAAACGCTGGGCTGCACAGCCTTAACCCACAGGCTGCTCTCACCGAGCAACACGTGAACTCCAGTTATCGTGCTTAAAGTAACGAAGGCCATTTCTGAGATAAATGTCTCTTTTTTCCTAAGAGGTAACCAACTCTTGATATCAAACTCAGAGTCTAGGGAGCTTTTATGTCCAACTAATGTTTTAATATTTAACAAATTTTAATTTTTGAGACCAAACTGTCCATTTTTTAATTTTATCTTGTTGATATAACAGGTTCAGTTAAAATTAGATTAAATTCTTGGTTTGACCCTCAAACCTACATGAGTATATGTTAGGACTAATTTACAATATGTAAGAGCACCTCTTGTGCTCTTTTGGGTAAGCTGAGCTCTTCCTGACATGGTCAAATTACATCATGTCAGATTCACGATCATGTTACATTACAATTATAAAATATTTATTTCATAAATACAT
The DNA here is from genome assembly GCA_027564655.1 of Leptodon cayanensis. NCBI lineage: Eukaryota > Metazoa > Chordata > Aves > Accipitriformes > Accipitridae > Leptodon > Leptodon cayanensis. The sequence goes on from JANXJC010000029.1 coordinate 1,146,830, forward strand.
AATGCAATTATGTATTAGAATAGTGTGGAAAATAAAAAATAATGTCTTTATAAGAATGTATGAAAAAGACGACCGAATAGTCTTAAACACAACTGGCTCCTTGATGTAAGGAAATACTAAGAATTCTTACTTTTTTCATATGCCTTCAACAATTCACGTGGGAAGCATTTGGAACTGACACGTTCACAAGAGGGCAGTGGATTGGGCAAAACAGTAGTTTGAATTTATGATGTTTACTTGGTATATGCAGAATTGAGCAGCTGAGAAGCTTTAGTTTTTACTGTCATAAATAGCAAGAAAATAAAATACGTCATGGAATTTACTTACACATTAGTGGTAAAAATCCCATAGATCAAGTCCAATTCTGGCAGGAAGAAAGTGCTCTGTAGTTCATTATAGTAAAATGGAATTTCTCCAGGGCGAGAGCAGTTCAGCCGAGCTTTCATGAAGGTAGTCCAGGTATCCGCCAGCACGAACTTGCCACCGATGTCATTTTTGCACACCCGAGCAGCACGAGAGAAGACTGTTTTCCCACAGTCGTGTTCCACCGCATTCTCCCGGAAGAAGAAGTAGGTGAAGTTCCCAATGTCATAAGATGACACAAAATTTGGCTCTGAAAATAACAGAAGATTATTTATCGCCTTCTTGTGATATAGGCACTCATGTTAACGTGGAAGTTGGATTGATCTTCAGGCATTAGATTTAGAAAAACACGCCTTTTATCATCCTTGCAGAGAACTGGCCCCAGCTCGTGCCCAGCCAGGATCACGAGCTACGTGAACACGGGCAGACAGACCCTGCTCTGGTGCTACCGCAGCGGGCTCTGCTGGGCAGCCCTGGCCCAGCTCACCATACCCTGCCGTCAGAAGCATCACGGAGTTTTTCTTCTCCACATATGGGCATAGCGGAGTCTTACAATGCAATTGCTTTATCTCTTGTGTTAACTCTGCTTCTGCTTTGCCACCGTGCCGTTACTCCAGATTAGCAGAGTAACAGATGGTAACCGAGTGTGACTAAGAATGTGCTCAGAGGCTGTAATGAAAAGAAAGAGAACTCTACACGAGAGCATGTGATGGCAAGATAGCTGCATTTCAGCCCTAACTCACTTAAAGCTTTTGATAGTATTACAGTACTTTTTTTTCTTTTTTTTTTTGTGATTTTTTCTTTTTTTTTTTTTTTAATGATTAGAAACTGATCAAAGAAACTGATGGTGATGCAGGAGAAATTAGAGAATATATAAAAAAAAAAAAATCTAGAAAAGAACAGATGGCAAGATCGGATACCAAAGACAATAAACATGTGGCCCTTTTCCCATAAGGATTACTAAAACTGAGGAGAGTCCATGACCTTAAGAAAGATTGACAACCTGATGAGTTCTTAAAGGAAAGACAAATTTGATACACAGATTTGTGGAGAAGAGCCCCCCTTGCGTAGGGAATCATTAAGAACACTGGTATCCCTGAGAAACAAGCAAAATTTTTGTTTTCATTCCCAAATTTTATAATAAAGTGGGAAAACAAAGAAACAAACAAACCCCTTCTAAAAACGTATATCGTGAGGAAACACTCCAAAAAAAAATTTAATAGGTGAACATATCTTGACAGCACTATTGTATTGAAAAAAGCTGCTGTAATGGAATCTAAGCATTCTGCAGGACCACCTCAAACCTGTCAAAACTATTGAGGGGAACTAGAACGGCAGGCAAGGTGGCACGTCCACGCAGCAAGCCGAGCTCGGTCAGACGGCTCTCCTCCAGCTCCCAGCTGGCGGGGCCTCCGTGCTGCTTCCCTCCCCACCCGCCGTGCGGAGAGTCTCCAGGGCAGGTTTTTTGGCAGCAGCGGTCATCGGCTGCCCAGGATACCTGAAGCTGAGCAGATAGGAGAGCTCTCTCGCTCCTCCCTCTTAACGTTCACCCATTGCCGCATTAAGCGCTTCATTGGGATAAGTCTGTAAGACACCGCATTTTCCCCAAACTCAGATCTGCACAGGTGTTCCGCTGGAAGACGGCAACCAAAGGCTTTTGAGGACAACTTTTGGTATCCTGAGCCCTCAGAAGTTACATAGTACCAGTGCGTTTGCGTCTTAAAAAAAAAAAAAAAAAGAGGGAGATGGAATGAAGTAGTTTGACAGGGCTTCTGAAAGCAATAAAGGTAAAATTGGGTTGACGATATACAAATCACTAAACTATTCGTAACATTTTCCCTATTAGAACCTCAAATCTTCATTGCACATGTGTGTAAAACTTCCATTACAATAGGGATTTTGCTTTAAAGGCCTCAAAACCCTTTAAAATTCATTATTAGAGTTTGCAGATTTGTAGAAATAATTCTTAGTTGCTCATAAGCTCTCATTCTTTAAATATAACATATAATACTGTTACACATTTACACACTAAACACTGGAATTGGTGAAAGCTGAAAAAAGACCTTATTTTTTAACTTTGGTAATCTTTTTTTCTCTAGAAATGTGCATGTTTGCTGATAGGTAACAGGGTAGAATGATATATAAGATTTAATTACAAGTATTAATGCTAAGATGACAAAAATATGTGGCTAAAAATCAGAAAATTATATAGAATCACATTCTAGAGAGGTTATACAGTTTTGGCAGGCATCAAATATTAAAGATATATCCAGAGATACTTGCATTCAAAGTCTTTTTGCTTATTGTAAAGCCCAATTATGTTTAATTCATTTCAATACAGATCAGTGTTTTCAGCTCTATGGAAGAAACTTGTATTTATTTAACCAAAGCATATTAGAAATAAAATGTTTTTTAGGAATACCAGGCTAACTACAAAAAAAGAACTCACTGTCCCACATTATCCAACTTCAATTTATATCCATACCACACCTAGCCATTATTTCTCTTAATCTCTAATGTACTTTCTTCCCTCACTCTATGCAAAATCCTTTCAGATTGTTCTTATACTCATGGAAGGAGCTGAGTGTAACTTGGGCTACTTGTCCACCGCACTAAGGTTAGGTCTTACTGTCGTGGTTTAACCTTACTTAAAGCAATAAGGACACTTATAAGGATGTGGACACTTACTTAAAGCAATATCCACTAAAGGTGGACATTAAGAAAAACAATCCACCTGAAACAGCATGGAAAAGTAAAATTTTCCAACTATGCATTTGACTTTTTGTAGCCTATAACCCTGCTGTCTCTTTGAAATTATCTCAAAGATGTCTCAACTGATGTAAAAAGATTCTACTTATTGTGCAAACACTCAACATCAATTTGATCCACCCGCAACCCCCCCCCGTACAACCATTGAACACGGAGGCCCTGCCTTGCAATGAGGCCTGATGCTGCTGCTCCTCGCTGGAGGCCCACTGATACAGAAAGGTCTCTACATTGGCACAGTAGGATCTCACTGCAGAGCCAAAAACACTACTAGAAGCAATCAAGGTCTGGAGAACAATGAATTACAAAGAGAATCTTCATGAACTGTAAGAATAAAACCCATATGAAATGCATTCATAATGTTTTTAGGGTTCTTGAAAAATCCATGTCAATCTATCAAGAGACAACATTTTAATGTTGCCCTGATAACCATAATACATGTATAAATAAAAACTAGTACTCATATTTCATGGATTCAAAACTGAGAAACAATACATACATCTGCAAACACCTATGCATATACTTTACTGATTCTGAACTGATGAAAATGTGACCTGCTGTTGAAACTTGTGAAAACTGTTTTCGTTTGCATGAAACATAATAATCTCAGAGCTACCTCAGGGAATTCTGTGGATATGGAAGGATTATCATGTCAGACTTTATTTATTTCATTTTCTCTTTGGGAAAAGTGATCTGAATCACTTCAAAGCTTCAAAGGAAAAAGGAGATTCCCATCTAGGAAAAATTAGTTCATATGTTTTCAAATATTGTGCTGTGAACTGCTATTTGTTGACACGGAGGCCTTCCCATAAAGGTTTTTAATGCACCAAATGAAATTACTCTCTTGTTTCCTGCTGAATTTGCAAATAGTTCTGGAAGAGTAAACGCATCTTATTTGTGAGTTACTAGGTCACCACAAGAAGTGCAAGGATTCTGGTGTGTGACAGGACAGAGCTAGTATGGAACAACATGAGAATGTCAACCTGTAATAATGTCATGACTATTGCATACGAGCTTTCTAGGTTTTTATATATTCAATTTATGGATGTGTCAGGCTGACTAGACTTTCCCAAATTAAATGGAACCAATGGAATCAGGAAAGCAAGAAAACGAGTTTGTCAGTGTGACATGACAAAGATCCTCAGCGTACAACGTGGAGCAGCGCTACACAGATACACAAACCCATGTGCTGAAAGCACTACCTGGCTAGTTACTGCTGCCTCCGGGCAAACACACTGTAGTGTGCTATTTCTGAAGTTTGCTTACTCAGCACAAAGCCTGGGAATCTCTACGGCTTCCTTCATAAAGCTGCAAGGACGTTTCCCCACAGACTCTTCTAAGTTATTGCAAAAATGATGACTGAACTGTGTGAAGTCAAGGTAGTGCTTCAATCTGAAATAATCTAATTGTTTTCCTAAAGGTTGGAGACAAACCCACATTTTCCAGGGAGTATGGTCTCTCTGTTCTTAATGGGAGGCACTCACTAGGAAGAGACAACCTTCCCTTTCGATTATTCTCCCTCTCCGCCCACCCGGGGAACTCAGAAACCAAAGAGGCCGAGTCCGCAGCCGCTGCCAGGCCGGCGGCACGTTGATGCTGCCCGACGGTGCCGGCTGCTCCTGCAGGAACTGGCTGCGGCTCTGCCAGGCAGCACAGGCTGACGCCGCAGCCCGCAGAATGGCATTCTCGTAGCATGAAAGCAAGGGTGTGCTGCACGCGTGAGGACAGACCGGCGGGGTCAGGGGTGCAAAGCTTACTGGGAATGGGATGGGGCAGTCTGGAGGGCAGGATCCAAATGGCGCATCCCTCCCTGTCCTGCCTCTCGCTAAGAGTGGATACAGCAAACGTCTCCCTGAGTCACACGCAGGGTTGCACTGGGAAAGCAGTAGCTGGAGTGGTCCAAAGCCGGGCTGGGAAGTGAGCCAACAGTTGAGCAATACGGATGACCAAGGGTGTCGTGCGTAAGCTTATTTCCTGGGCCTTTTTTATTTAGTGATGCAGTTGTAGTCTGGGTAGGTAAAAGGATGAGAGGAACTGTTCAGAAACTTTCTCTGGGAAGAGCAATGGGGAACAGGAGCCTGAGGGAGCTCTGTGAGAGCATCCTGAGGCAGTCCTGGCCTCTTCTCGCTTCCCGAGCTTTGGAGCAAGAAAGTTGGCTTGTGCTCTTTACTCTTTAAAACTCCACATCCTCTGAAGTAGACTAATACGACTTCATTTACCTAGTTAGTGGATGCTGCTGTTTCCAGAGTGAACCAAATGACAGGGGATGATCCGTCTGTCTGTCTGGAGATAACAGCAATTAACCTTAAGGATTATAAGGTCCAAAGCCTACTCTCAGCAAGAAAGAGCTGCGACTTCCACTGACTGTCCCCGTGAGAAGTGACCGCTCACATCTCAAGCGTGATGCATTCAGAGACTCCAGTCAAAAGTGAAATTAGCCTCAGAAATGTGAAAAGAAAACTAAAATTGGAAGTTTGTCAGATCTAGACATAATCAGATTATACATGTACACAAAATAAGACATACAGAGATATATGCATGTAGAATATAGTCAAAATCTTGGAAGCCTACAAACTGGTCTAATGCTGAACAACATCTATCTGGCGCTTGTTCATTGACCTCACTAGATGAATGAATCACACGCTCATACTGTTGGCCTTTAAAGACACATTTCTTCCAAATATTTGTATTCAGCTAAATACTTACTGGCATTAAATTCTAGGAAGATGCCTTTGAGTTTTTCTGAACAAGGTTCAACCTCCAGCAAGAAATGCTGTCCAAAAGGAAAGCTTAAAATAATGGAAAGAATTTAAGCTCCAAATGTGCCAGTCTGTTTTTTGTTTTCTTCACCTTACTGACATAATTAATGAAGTCCATTTCTGATTTGCATTTTGCAACCCCCATATATTCATTAAGTATATTAATTCTGTGCAGCGCTCTGCAGCTGTTGGAAAATAGTACAGATCTTGCATTAGGTTGACCAAGGCATCAGTGCTCATGAATATTTAAAGACAAATCTTAATCATAGAGTAAAATTTTCCTACAGCGTTAAACATCTTAAAAGTAATATGTAACTTGTGGTCATCATAGTTATATCCACCCTCAGGTACTGAACTGTAAAATGTTAAATCCTAGTATAAAAGTGGCGGAAATCATTGTTTATTAATAGCTATTTTTCCTCTGTACTTCATAATTATATCATAGAATCATAGAATCATTCAGGTTGGAAAAGACCTTCAAGATCATCGAGTCCAACCATCTGTGCCCACTAGACCATGGTACAGAGTACCTCGTCTATGCGCTTTTTGAACACCTCCAGGGATGGTGACTCAA
>JANXJC010000029.1:1155498-1212123 GCA_027564655.1 Leptodon cayanensis
AGTGAGGTGGGTGCTGGTCTCTTCTGTCAGGTGGCTGGAGATAGGACGAGAGGAAATGGCCTCAAGTTGTGCCAGGGGAGGTTTAGGTTGGATATTAAGGAAAAATTTCTTCACCGAAAGGTTATCAGGCACTGGAACAAGCACTGCCCGGGGAAGTGGTTGAGTCACCATCCCTGGAGGGATTTAAAAGACATACAGACGTGGTGCTTAGGGACATGGTTTAGTAGTGGACTTGGTAGTGTTAGGTTAATGGTTGGACTCGATGATCTCAAAGATCTTTTCCAACCTAAGTGATTCTATGATTCTGTTTTAGATGGGTGAGGAAACGCTATGAAGGTGTTTTGCAATAACTTAGTCTGGCATTGGAGAAAGGAAGTCAGGGGAGGCACCTCCATCTCGCATCAACTTACTGCTCTCCTACTCTGTCATTGCCATCTGGGAGAAGATGTAGAACTTTGAAAGGAAAAACACAGCACAACTGCTCAAATTTTTCCTCTAGTAGCATCTCCAGTGAAGAAACCTAAGGATGGGTTTCAAAACCAACAGGCATTTCTCTCACATTTTAGGATACTGGCAAAAAGGATGATACGCACAAAAGAACAGAACCAACCTTATGGGCGGCACAACCAAAGGAAAGTATAATTTATCTACTTGCAAAATAAGCAACAACCGGTAGCATATGCTTTGCATAGTTTCAGTCAGGTCTCTTATCTGAAAGCTAAAGACCAAATTGCACAGCTCAAGAACACACTGGTTTTGAGTTACATAGAATATTACATACTAAGAAAAGCTTGCACTAGGTAATTACAAGGCTTTTCATTAAAAAAACAGAAAAACAAAAGGATAACCCTGAATTATCATAGCTATTTCCATTAAGCCTTAAAAGCAAAAGTGAAAGGATTAATTTTTGTTCTTAGGTCATAATTTCTCTCCACATATCCTACTAGCAGCAAGAGTTATAATAAAAGTCTCCTAGCAAACAATAACAGGAATGGATTCAGAGCTGTATTAAACCCCACTAACCAAACCACCTTTGTAAGAATTTTCCTTTTGCTGTTATTTGTGAAGACTAAAAGTACCTGCTCTAGATTAATACGCTTTTTATTAAGTAAAATGTTTTTAAGAAAGTGGTCTCAGAAGAACTATTTTAAGAGTATCTAATAACCAAATGCTTAAGGCAGCAAGAGGAAAAAGTGATAATATTATATCTACCAGCAGAGCAGAACAATCCAAACATTTCAATACTCTTCTCAGCTGGAAAGGCTTCTAATCTGTATGAAATTTTATTTTATTTTATTTTATTCTGTTTTGGGGCTACATCTGATGTAACATTACATTTTAATCATCTATGGTCTGCCTACTGATGAAGTGGCCTGACATTTAGAACAAAGTTTTTATTTATTTAACGTGTTCCAATAGCATCTATCATTGTATTTCTAGGATAAAGAAAACGGCTACAATGTATTTAAAGATAGTTGGAGATCCAAGGAATTGTAAGCAAAGGCATCTGGCAAATTACAAAACCAAATGTCCCAGCGTTTCTCCAGGTGATGAAACAAAGGGATTGATTGGGATTTCAATTTTCTCTTTAATCTGTTTTGCCCTTTTATTGGCCAAATGAAGCAAATAGACATTATAGACTAATGCAAACTTTCACACTGAGGCATCAGATCAAACATTTACTGATTTGAGGAGGTGAGTTGAAAGGAGAAATACCTTTACTAACTGTAAATGTCGGACCACAGAAAAAGTTTCTAAGTCTAAGCAGTGGAGGCTCTTCCTCACCAATCTGGACCCACTGCAGCTTGTGGACTACAAATACAACTATTCCATTTACCTCTGTCCTCTAGAGCAAAGGACGATGAATGCTTCCCCTGCTGCACTTTGCAGATCAACTCTAAAGCAAAGTCTAATTAGAAGCACACTCTAACGATCAACTCTGGATAGGATTTAAACTCTATGTTACACTGAGAGCTTACAGAGATTCAAATAAACAGCATGCTAGCTGTAAATCAAGGTGTACTTTTTTTCTTAATAAGAGATTTTATTTGTTATCATTTAATAATGTTCAAAGCAGACTGCTAAGGCTGACTATTCTTTTTTATGAAACACTACAAAGGTAATTTTAAAATGTTCTAGCAACATGCTGCCCTTTAATGACCTAAGTGGTTGGGTGAAGCCCAAGGTCTCACTGATTGCTTTGGTCAGGAGAAGAAATCAATGGAAGTGCTGTCCGCTTTAGACATAATCCTCAGCGTGTGCTCTATTACCTCAAGTCATTTCTCTCAAGCACAAAAGTACTCGAACACAGACTCAGCGAGAAAAAGAAGGGAGAGTAGGTAGCAGAACAACACGCCTTAAAGAATAAGTTACTGGTAAGCAGCCTTTCTACCTTCTCCATTTGTTTGTGCATATATATCTTCACTTGAGTAACATCAAGCATTACTTTTTTCTCTACATGAGAAAAGAGAAGGCCAAAGCATGCCATCGTGAGAGGGAGAGGTGGGTTCTGTTTCACATTTTCGGATTTACTATCCTGCAGCCAGCTGGGCTGTTGGATGGGAAGAGCACTGATTTGTAGCAGTTGTTGACTCATCTGGGTCATCACGTTCCTCTTGATTGAGAATGGTGACAGAGTTACAGAGCACTGACAGGGTTGGCAAGAAAGGTGAGGATAACACAGGGGCTGTCTCTTCACTGTCAGCTGATAAATTCTTTGTGAGCGACCCAACCTGTAGAACTGTTGAACTACGGCGAATGCTCAGGTCATAGCACTAAGGTAGCCTGGTCCTTCAACGGTATCTCCTCATGGAGATGAGCAGAATCTCTACGTGGTGACAACCGTGGTCAAAAACCTGCTCACTGCATTTGGGCCAGCTGCATTTAATGTTGGCTACAGGAGCAGCAAGAAGACAGAAATAGGCTCCATAAGCAGAGCACTGATTTCTTTTTGTAGAAGAGGAGGGAAGTTCTGAGGCAAAAAAAATTATAACTGGCAATCGTATTCAGAGATAATCAAGAGCTGAATAGATTACTACTCTTAAAGTTAAAAGAGAGCAAGTTCAATAACTGCCCCCAGATGCTTCTTTCCTCCATCACTGAAGAAGACATGACTGTTTACATCCTAAAATTTTCCAAAATAGGCAAAACTTTCAGGATGTGGGCAGATATCTGTAACATTTGGCCAACTGTTCTGTCTGCCATTAAAAATTCCCAAAACAGACAAAATCCAGGGAGTCAAATCTCAAATGTTGTCAGCTGGTTGTCTAGTGGGTAAACAAGCAGCATATTCAGAGACCCTCTAAGATGGCTCTACAGTAACTAGCTCCAGTCAACAACAGAATTTCTGTGTTGGCAGTGATGCTGTGTTGTCCATCTACCTTTTTGGATCAGTGCTTGCTCAAGATCTTTGTGCTTCATATATCATGGGGTCATTGAACTTTCCTTTTTCCTTTCGGTCATACTCTCACAGTATATTCTTGTAGCTTACTTTTACACATATCCTGAATAATCCATATTTTTAACCAAGCTATCCCAACACTCCATCACCCCAGATAACTGAGTGTTGAGTGCATCAAGAAAATGGTAATACAGAAATGAAAGTTCACTGACTTCTCCCTAATCTACTAAGGTTAAGTACCTGATCAGAATGATGCTCAGTAACATATGCTGAAAATAACTGCTAGCTTACCTATTCAGCTGATGTGGATTGCTTCCAGACCTATCAAGCCCCCAGTAGAAGGCAGGACCTGATAAATACAGGACTCTGGCTGAACCAGATGAACGGGGAAGCTCAGGCCATCAACTTAAATTTATTTTATTTGTGATATCTGTGATTCCAGAAGCTGAAATCCCAGCACGGTAATATGGGATCTCACCCCAGCCACATGACATGTCAGCTCCGTTTTCCCCTCCCACACCATGTGCCATGGTTCCTGTGATTACAGACCTTCTGACAATTAAGATTAGGAACAAAGTTTCTTCTGTGATGAAGATTCAGAGCTTGCCACACCAAGATCCTTCACCGCACGTTACAGTGAACACTGACAGCAGACTGCCTAAGCAGATGGGCACATACTTTTGGCCCGACTGACGGCACTGAAAACCCCTGAACGCACTGAGAAGTGTGCTAGCCGTTAAAATCAACAATGTCTTTACTGTGTAGCAATAACACATGGAGCAAGATCATCGGCTGCGGTTTAGAGTACTGCCATTGCCCCCAGAGATGGTTTGAATTGGTCCAATGTGATTTGCAGAGTAGAAAATCTAAGTGAGAAAAAACATCGCACCTCTGAGGGAAACATGGATGTAAAAGAAAAACGTTAAATTGGACACGTTCACAGACACATGTGCATGCACATGCACACCTAAACCAAGGCTGAATTAAAGTTAACTGTCAGCTACTGCTGCTGAACAGATACTGACTCGGAAGCTTCCATTCCAGCTGATGCCTTTTTTTTCTTGCAGGATTATCTGTGCTACTTTCTCACTGAAAGCAGCAAAACCTTCACTTCCATCTAAGCACCAAAAAAATAATGCAGTTTCTTGGTGCTGAGTCACATATGAGCAGGCAAATGGGCATAAAAGCAAATGAATCCCCAACTGGAGCAGATGAATCCCCAGCTCTTAGCTACCCCAGAAGACATTCCCCGTTCCTTTCACGTAGGCAACTGGGCTGCTTCCCGCCTTTTACTGGATTTGCTTGAAGTGGCTCCAATTGCAAAACTCATCTTGTTCGTCAAAGATAAAAGCCGCGCTTTCCTGGTAACTTAATTCTAAACAGTTTTGAGGCAGAAGAATGAGCTCTAACAGAGAATGTACAGATGTAGCTGAAGCTTTAAATAGACAAACTGTAAATACAGTGAATCTGATTAATTAGAGGAGTCTGGGGGGGAATTTTAGTGTGCCCTTTGGCATGAAACACATCCCAGGTAAACTGAAAATTCAGTGTGAAGAATTTTTTCCCTTTGACAGAAACACCCAGGTGTGGCACAGCAATTAGTTCCAATACCACGGCTGTGTGGACAAAAGGCGCCTGAACAGGGATATCTATACAAGGAGTTCATTCTTCCTCTCACATTTCTTTTGAATTGCTATAATTCTGTTATGTTCTGTGCAGTTTGGTTTTGGTTTGTTAATTAATGTTCTAAAATCGGCTGACCTTCAGAGAAGGTCACAAATTTCTCCAAGCTACCTCTGATGGCTTCTTTGTACAAGGAAAATACACCAAGCAAATAAGCACAATTCAGCATTCAGATTATATGAGAATTGAAATACTGAAAATAAAGTCTGTCACTCGCAGCTGACCTAATGTTCTGAAGCTAGAAGGGTTTGTATTTGTACTTAATTTCAAACATGAGAATAATCACATCATAACATGAAATGCACTGTGGGAATAGCGACTGTTGTGTCACATAGCATGAGTTATGAAAATATGGGTTTCTTTCTACTGAAACAAGCATGGGAAAGTTATAATATACATAATTTCACATGTTATGTTAAATAATTTTCATTTTAGAAGAATCTGCTTCTTTTTTGTAATACATAAAATGGCAACTGGCCCTGTTACATCTGAGGAATACCTATCAGTTTACAGCTTCTCCCAGCTGGAAATCCTCATCAGGTGATTAACATCCATGACACACGAGTCATTGCTACAACACGATTTTATGATATGTTTTGCAGACTAGTCCCTATCCTTTGGCTATAATTAGCGTCAAAACCGTCAGTCTGCCACCTAAGAAGCTTGAAAGCACAACATTTTCTGCATGTCAAGGCTGGGACGTGCAGGGAAAGCCAGGAGAATTCAGTCCATTCTAAACTGTTTATTTTCTGCCTTAGGTTTCTGAAAGACTCCACAAAAGAATGCTCAAGGCAACCTGCGGCTCTTGGCTGACTCAGCTTTGCCATGCAAGCGCATCTGCGAGATACAGTACAGCTCATCCCTATGCCTGCAAACGTGACTTAAATATTTAAGTGCACATCTACAAACTGCAACTATATTAATTAAATACCATAATAATTACACTAGTAAAATAAAAAAAATTATTATGCAAAATAATTTTAAAATGAGATAAACAATACTCTAAAAACATTCAAATTCTCAGAAGGGAATTTCAAGACTGTGAACACAGAGAACATGGGTTAAAAAAAGATGAGTCTCATGGTCCATCAGCACTCACCATTCAGCCACTTGGAGTTGTACTGGGCAGTGCGGAGAGGAGGAAGGGCCCCCAAACTGCGATAAATAGCAGGATCCCTTCCTGGAAAATCCATGGCTGTAGCAGCATATAATTCCCCACTGGAAGTGAGAAGGGCAGTGGAGTTGTGCTGAGGACTGTAAGGACAACGAGCCATGCCACTGATTTGATCGTGTATCTCTGTCAAGTTACTTAACTGTAAAAGAGTGAGAAAAAGGAATTAAAATGACCTGAATATTATCATTTCAGCCAAGCTGCATCGATCTGAGCAAAATCCTACCATAAACGCCAGTTATCTGCTGTGGTATTGTACAACAGTAATGAGCTGACCTTTACATCAATCTGAAACTGTGTCATATAAAAAGTTTTACTATAATGTTGTCTGATCTCACTTCTGCCACTTTGGTATGTAAAACATGCAAGTTAATCATTAGTCACCATGCCTAAAAAGTTTTATATTAGAAGCAGCTCAAAAATTAATTATCTCTAGACAGACTGTTATTATGAAAAAGAAAACCAGATCTGATTGCCAGAATCAGCTAAGGTATTCACCATAGCAAATGGTCAGACAATGAAAAAAATAATCTACTTGTTTTGTTGGTGTGTTCTAGGAAAGAATCTCACCTGAAAAATGAGATTAAAAAAAAGAGCTTTCCAGTTCAGCAGAACTATCTCTCTGATTTAATAGCCCTAATGCTTTCAGCCATAAACCACAGTCTGATGTTAATATGTTATTTGAAAATAAAGGTACAATAGGTTTAAATATAATAAATGTGCCAAGGAGTTTTTTGGTGATACAGCTATTCTTTGTATTAAAACGCCTCTCCCCTCCCCTCCTGAAATAAATAGCCAGCTTAGTGCAAATAGTGACATTTTGACTTTTATTATGACTATTATTGATCCTTAATGGACTCTCTTGCTTTGATACTCATAAATGACAACTATTTTTTTTTCCAAAACAGAATGACAGATTTTCTCCACCAAGATTTCTCATTCTCGCCAGTCAGAAATCACTAATACTGGTACTCTCATCTTCTCCACAACTACGCGTACACAGTAGGCAGCTACCCAACCACATCTTATAACCAAACCAGTTGATGCCAACCAAACTTGACAGAGTGGCAGAAGTCTTAGAAATACCTACGGCTCATAAAAACTGGCATGTGGGAGGAAGTGAGCTGCTCGTAGCTGTGCTCCCTCCCACAGCTTAGGAGAAGACCCCAGAAGGAGACCACGGCGAACTCTCCTCTTTGGCCCGCCGCTCGCCAGATCAGCCTCTTACCCACCAGCTCCCCCAGCAGTACGCAAACAGCGCGGGCTCAACCACAGCCCGCTCCGCCTTTTGGTGTGCTGGCTCAGGACAAAGGCTCGAGCTGGCGGGACGAAACATTGCCCTCGTACCGTCCGATTGGTGCAGATCGGAGTGAAGGCGTTGGTTCCACAGGTAAAGAGATGGTTGCCTCCAACAAGAAGCACTCGAATGTAGTTCTGGCATTCCTCCTGCCATGCAGAAAAGAAAGACTATATTCAGTGATACTTCAAAGGGTAGGGGACACCAATTACGATTTGCTTTCCATGGTTTTGTGTCCGCACATAAAAATTTAGGGGAACAAGGCCTGAGCAAACCTGATGTGTTAGCAATAATTATACACAGAGATTTCCTAACTACAACACGTGCATCCATCAGTCTTTGTGAGAAGTTCTTAATAGGATAACAACAAACTTCTTCAGTACTGAAGATTTCTTCTAAGTGTACATTTCAAAGGTTTAGCTAAACTCTGAAGTGATAGATGCTGACTTAAATAATGCACAGCTGTCTCAACAGATCAGATGCTGGTTTTGAAGACAGATCAGGCCAAGAGAGGAAGTTGGGAGGAAAACGAGAAAGAACAGGCTATCAGTAACACGAGTATGTTGAAACCAGTACAAATAAAATTTTTGAGAAGTTCAGATGTAAATTTGTCACTACTAGTTTCATAATTTGCACAATATGTTTTCTTAGAAGCATCTATGTTTCTGTTAATTTGAAGTTTCTCAAGAAATTTCATTACCTCAATATATAGATGCTCACCCCTGAGGAATAATTTTACATGCTTTTTAACCCATTAGAATGTGTGAAAGCTTCATGATGTTCATTTCTCTCATTTCAGAAGCTAGAAACCAACAGCAATTTCTACTGTTTATTCGGACAAAAAACCCTTTTCTGCAATACTAAAAATCTCCCAGAACTTATGTAGAAAACACATAACAAACACTCCTGCAAAAATCAATGTCCCCACCTAAGAAAATTAATAAAATCAACAATATGCTTGGAAAAAATAAAGTTTCCTGGAACCTTCCATTTGAATGCTCTCTAGCATTCATTCACAAGATAGTCTCATGTAAAGCTTTAAAAAAAGACTTGTGAAAATACAGCTGTGCAATTCTAAGAGATACTAAGTGGAATCGTGTAAGTAAATCCATGTAATAGTAATGATGAAGAAGTCCCATTATATGGCCTACAGTTATATTAAATGTATTGCTTGTTTATCTTGAAAATAGACTCTCATCCTGGAAGACAAGAAATATAATCCTGAATAAATTGAAAAGGCACAAAACAGACTGCAAAGCAAGATGGGCAAAATGCTTTAAAGATCTCTGAGAAAACTCTCAGAATCTATTATCTATACCTTTCCTCATACAAAATTGAAGTTTAAAAAAACCCCACCACCCAGTAAAATCTCAGAAAAAATCCACCGCTTTGAAAAAATACCCCCCAAAACTACATTCGCATTAGTCTCCCATGAAAATGTAGCTTTTAAACACTTCACTCTGAGCCTTTAAAGGTAAGTGTCAAACATCTTAGAATTAAGATTTGATTCCCATTAGGTAAAAATACAACAACTTCATCTTGAACTTACCAAAACTGTTATCTTAACATTCTTTCAACCAAACAGAAGCTAATGTGCAACCATATAACAGAATTGGGCAGTGCAACGAGCCTTTTAAAAAGGAATTATTTCACTTCTAGGCCATTTCCCTGTTGCAGATTGTTTGAACTACGCCAAAAAAAAACCCAAACAAGGCAGCAATTCCTTCTTTTTTTTTGTGGGAAGCGTGCTCAGGAAGGTTCATGGAACGTAACACAGTAATTTATTCTTTGGGCTACTTCCATCTTGCCCTTTGCAGCAAGCCGTGGAATGTAAGTGTAGGAAAAATAAGTGGGTACTGACATTACAACCCATCCAACATCTCCTCTTCATATTCCAGAGCTCCCTGAAATAGTGCCATTGCCAAATTACTTGCACGCTGATCACCCACTCTTTCTGTTCAAAAATAATGTTAATTTTTTAAACTCTGACATTCCTGGGATTCACAAGATTCTTCTCTTTAATGTTCCCAAGTCCTGTGCCAACTTCACAACAATCCATACTGCAACAGGGCAAATAAGATATCTCATATCAAATTTCTGTTGGGTACATAGTGCAACAAAACCAAAACTGAAAGAACAGCTTTTATAATTGGCTATTTTCTTCCTACGACAAATCCAAAATAATACAAAACAAATTAAAAAAAATAGTCATAAGTAAAAAAATCACCACCCAAAACCATAATGAAAATGACTCCATTATTTAGTCATTTGAATTGTTCAGAGTCACTTTTCTAGCTCTGGAGTCAAACTCAGCTGGTTCACTCTTTAGCTGTGCAAAAAAAAGAGATGTGTGTCGTAGAAGTGGCACTGGTGAATGCAAAGGACTTAAAAACCAAAGGGTTTTTAGTTTGGAGGGTGGTGGTAGCTTTGGTGGCCATCTTTTACATAGCCTTAATCTCCATTTCATCTTGACCTCTCTGCCATATACTTCCCTATTCTCCTGTAAAAATATCTTTGAAAGAAAGAAATTCATTTAGTGAGTACTTTCTACCTTTATACCAGCATACCTGAAACAAAATACAACTATTAGAAACAATTCAGCAGCCAAGCAGGCTAGGTGGCTACTTAAGTTTAAGGCCAGCTTGACAGTTCAAGGACAATCTGGCTGCATATGGTTATCCATTTGCAGCAACGTTTCTTGTATAGGCTAACATTTTAAAAACACCTGTGTTTAATTTTTTAATACTTTTATTGAAAGTTCAGATGCTAATACACACAGCCGTTAGAATCTGAAATAAGCAAGGGATAAGAGACTTTACTTCAATTATATATTTTTTTTCAGTCTTTCTTTGGTTTATTATATTTTTACCACGTGTATTTATATTTTTCCTTTATAACAGTCCCTACCACAAGTGCCAGTCTGAATGGCCAAATTTATTCTCTTAACCATGTGTGGTGTTTTAGACTTCTAAATGCTAACGCATGCTGGCCACAAGGACATCATTTTGTCTGGCTCGCTTCTGGAGCCACTAGTTATTTTAAGCAACAGCTTAAATTGGTGGATAAAAGTCTGAAGTCTCAGTAACAAACATCAGCCTTCAAAAGTCAAGTGCGCATTACACTGTCAAATGTGACAGATGTCCCTATATATTTTCCCCTTCAGCTCTTTTCCCTCGTTGGCTCCTAAAGCATAAACCTCAGAACAACAACCACTGCTAACAGCTCGAGGCAAAAATTCTGTGCAGCATTTTTCTCAAGAAAAAAAAAAAAAAAAAAAAGACTTGTGTTTAACTGACCATTATCTCAAAACTACCAGAGTTGCTTCAGGGTTCAAAGCTAGCTTCTGGTTTCAGGGCACCCCGTCAGCAAACTGACTTTTAGTTTTGCTGCCTGAACTCATTGCCCCCCATGCTACTCTGTGGGCCACAGAGTTTCAAGAGAAACCAGGATTTGGATGAATAACTTACCCACAGCCATCCTTGTAATCCTCATCTCTCCTTTGCCACAGTCTGGGCTGGCCTCGTATATTTTGTCTCCAATCTTTCCTGTCCCTTCCCTACAGTCACACATGTGCCTGCCCGGAAATCTGAAGTTGCCCTGAGAAATGTTATAGAAATGCAGCCCCCAGCAAGTCTCCAGTTTGTGCTGGATCTATTTATACAACAATGAGCAAGCAAGCAGTCTTTCTGATAAGAGTAACTGGAATTGTGTCTCCCAGGGGATTTCCCCGGAAGACGGACAATTCACTGTAGCACTGGAGTGAATTCTTCCTGGCCTGATAATTCTCAGTTTTTCCAAGGGAAGGCTTTTGTGGTTTGACTAGGAAGAGGAGCACACCACAGACCGGGTGCTTTCCTCATCTGAATGCATAAGTAAGTCCTTCTTATACAGAGAGTATAGTGGCCTTGTTTTAGTTTTCATCATAAGGCAATAAAAGACAAACATCATTAGGCTATCCTTTCTCTGACCTCGGTCACACCAGTGAAAGCAAGGGAGGCACGAAAAGTCGTCGTTCCAGCTGGGTAGGCTGCCTCAGTCAACACCTCTGCATTCACCAGCAACTCCTACATGAAGCTTTCAAGCCAGAAAGTTTGCACACCAAAAAAAAGCCCTATGGTAACAATAAGAAAAGAACTATTTCCTCCCAGGATTACGTTCAAACATCTAAGGATTGTACTTCTCTTCTAGATTGTGAGGAACAAGGCTATGGATACAAATGAAGCACTAAATCTTTATCCAACTCATAAAAATACTAAGAAACAATCTCAGAGGTCGTTATTAGAATAGCATATATAATATTTTACGACAGCATAACTTCTAATCATCAGCTTCTTCAAAAGGGTATGATGAGCATGAATGAAAATCTGCACGCATGTACTACACTAAGGTCCATTCTTAAATGCATTTCACCAGTGTTGGGTATTTGTCCTAGGAAAATCATTCAACAGCAACATAAGACTCTGCACTGTTCAATTGAATGTGGATTTTACACCACAAACAGTATTGTAAACATAATATTCAAAAGTATACTACTATAGTCTCCAATTTACCATTACTGTCACTCATCATGGTAGATCAGTCACTGGACTGTGATTTTCAGACAAACTGAATGTTATTCTCACAGTTTCAAAATTGGAAAATCACTGTAAAACAGAGGCATAAACTTTTAGTTACACAGTGCATTCCTACCATGATAGTTTCTACTGTATATGCACCTTGATCAGTGCAACCTGTCGTATTCTATTGTCACCTGAGCATGCTCTCTTACTTCAGAGTATTGTCATCTGAAGACTAAGGATAAAAGCTTGAGGGATATATTACACAAACAAGCATAAATCTTCCAGGGACAAATTACAACTTACAAAATGAAACATTTGCTTAAAGTATGAGGTCCCAGAAGTTCTTTGTTCTCCTTCACAAACTGACAAGTAAGATTGTAGATCAGAACACTTGCTAGATGCAGTTTCTTCCATTAAAGCCTTCACACATAACTTGAGTCACCAGAGTTTGTCTACTCAAGTTAGAAAGCTTTAAGTAAAATCTAACCCATTTCTTTTCTCCAGCTATTAATACCTTCTATATACCTAGCAAATCCTGCGCCTTAATAGCCAGTGACCAGTAACACTTATATACGTTTCTTACGCTGGGATGGAAAGAAAAGCAAAGGAGAAGGACAAAGAAGGCAATACCATTCTTAACGCCTTTTCCCAGTACTATAAACTCATTTCTACAGGGAAAGATGTTCCTCCATAAAGACAATCATCTTCCATGCATGAAGCTTTACACTGCGCATTCAGTACTCTTGCTTTTTTTTTTCCAAGTAATTATGTCTTTTTCTCTCCTCACGGTATAGCATGTTTCTGAAGTGAGGCCATTCTTCCTCTTCAATCTCAAACAGAAAAGGATAGGCCTAGGGTACACTGCGACATTGTTTTCCAGCACTTAAAAAGTCAGTGATTAGACAACTATGCAGAAGAGACTCCTCCTCTACTAGATGGTATAAGCATTTGGAATATGTTTTTGAAGCTTGGGTTTTTTTCTGAGTTTTGCACATCAATAACATATGTTGACACGTTCTACCGAACATGGGTCCTGAAAGCAAGTGTGCTTTTCCGTAGTTATAACTCTTGATGTATTCTCCCTTATGTTTTAAGTCAATTAACTTTAAACAGTATAATAATTACAGATATAGATGGCATGCATTTGTAACTTATTTTATAATTAACTTGATAACTAGCTTCAGCTTAGGACAGCCACTAAAGAACATACTTTTCCTCAGCATCCATGTGGGTTCCATCTTAGCATTGCACTTACCTGTACTGAATAAAAGAAATTGTAGTTGGCCAGATAAGGAATTGTTTCTGAATACTAAAAATATATCAAGTTCCATGTCTAAAAAGTTAGTGAATTTCATATTATTTTCTTCATAGTGCCAGTAGATATGAAATATAAATGTTCCTAAAATTGCATCTAATACACAGGGAAATAAATTGAGGATTTTACAAAGTAATTACACAGTTATTTGGGATTTACAGCATTGAAAATGAAGTGAGAGTACAGCCCATTACATATGACATGTTGTAGAGTCAAAACAGTAAATTGTTGGAAACTGAAGTTCTTGATCATTTCAGAAAAGAAACACGTGACTGTACCTCTCACCCCACACTCCCTATATTGTTTTTTATTCCTTTACTTACACATCAGTGTCAGACTCCTTTTCTACAATTCTCTTTGGAAAGTGAGACAGTAAAAATGCATAAGGTAGAGATTTATACACTGAATTACACCTGCTATTAACATATAAATATTATTAAAGCAGAACAGCTGTCTCATGCTTACCTTTGATTTGCCTTTACTGTAACAGGCTCTTTTAGTAGCTTCATCACATTGCCATTCCACTGCCTGCAACCAACAGGAATTAGTTAGAAATCCAGGGAACACAGAAATATAAACCTCAGAGCTATCTCAGCCCAAGCCTGAGATATGTGCTTCAGGCATACTGATGATTAGCTGTGGGTGATTCTATCCATAATCGCCTTACAAGCTTTTTCTCCTTAGAAACGGAGTTTTGCTGCTGATGGCTTTTCAGTGTCTTAATCCGAAGTGAAGGTGGCCATCCCCATGATTCACTGTACCTACCGCTGCAGGAGAAATAACCATAATCACATTTGATGCTCTTTAGCCCCTTTGCCATGACTGTTACTGAGGTAAGCAGTTAGGAACACCGGGACAGGCTGACCCTCCCTCCCCAGCAGAGCTGGGCTGCATCACCGCAGCACCTGAGGTCAGCGCTGCGGAGACACCTTGCGCCGGAGGAAAACCTGCCCTGTTCTCGGTTTTGCCGTATTTATCTCGAGCGTTGAATGGAGGTTTTAGTTTCTCAGGGTATGACTGCAGCACTGACCAGGAGCACTAAAGCATCCATTCAGAGAAAGGAGCAGTGGGCAGGCACCTACGAGACAACAGCGAAATGGAGCACTGCAAAGCAGAAGCAATTTATCCTCATTTTTGAGCTGTCTCTCTGCTTCAACAGATTTATGCCAGGGCTGTAACGCCTAGTCTGCATTACTACAGTTTCACTGCATGAGTTAACTCCAATTATTTCCATATTTAACATTCAACAGCTATGACTTACAAACTCTATTGTTCAACGGAGCAGGTCGTATGCTTGGTGTTTATGTGCCAATCCATGTACATATTTGAATGCCTGTATATGCTGTGTAGTCAGAGTGCATTTTAAAACACTCTGTATTCTTTTACCTCGACAGTGTACATCCATGTGTTCTTTAGATAAAAATGCCACAAAGCACTATACATTTTATCAGGAAGAATTGAGATTTCTAAACTAACCACTGCTGCTTAATTATTGAAACCGCAGCTTTCTCATTTTCATTTACCAGGAAATAATGAAAGACTGTTCATTCAGATTTAATATAGGTAATTTTTTGTACCTGTCTTTTAGTGGAGACAATATTAATAGTAAGTAGACACTATAATTAATAAAAATAACAGTGTGAAACCCTATTTAAACTAAAGGGGAAAATGCTTTCAGAGTATGCTATGCAGTACTCTGATTTGTGTTCCAACAAGCCCAAGAATGAGCTTTGTCATTTCAGGGGAAAAAAAGACTTATAAAAACTAATGCCATTACTTCTCTTTCTCCATCCCAAACCTTCTCATCTACAGTTTGCCTTTGTATATTAATGACTACAGCATATTGGGGAATATATTGAAACTTCTGGAAGAATCCACTTGTGAATGACCCTAGCGTTTATAACAAATTGTATCTAGAAGCATGAAAGAAATCTCACACTGAGATAAAAAAGCAGCAACGTGTTAGACAAAAAAAGCAGCAATGACTTAACTCTTTCGAGTCTTTAATGCAAAAAGCAATTTACATCCATAATGGAGGTCGCAGTACAAAAGACTCCTCTTGGATGACCAATGTAAGTTCCTCATCGATCCATTAGGACACCCCAAACCCGTATGTTATATGGCACTAGACAAAAGTATCTGATACTGAATATATTATCTCTAAACAACACCAAAAATGTCAAATGCCTGGAGAAACGCAGGCGTTACCAGTGGGAGGACAGAGTAGAAAGATTTAGTGGAGTACGGGTGCTTAAAAGGAAGGTTTGAAGGAAAGTTCTTGCCAAAACTGAACTGAGAAGAATATGCCAGGCATGAAGAGCAGGAAGTAAGAAGACAGAAAGACTGGATTAAGCATAAAATGTTTATCAATAAATCAATTTTCAGTGACAAAATAACCAGCTTTCAATTGGCTCTAAGTCCATCGTAAAAGAGTAGTTTGAAGGAGAAGGATGTGAAATGCAAAAATTACACAATGTCACAAATCAAGCAAATTAAGCACATTTTTCAGGCACTGAAAGTTTTGGAAAAGAAAATCAACAGACTTTGGGGATAGGAAATTCAGAAGCCAAGTGACAGTCCTTCAAGCTTTCCACAAAATCAGAGAAAAGCATACAATGCATTTCTGCAAGCAGGTCACGGTTGGAGAGAATCTGGGAGCTGCAAGCACATAATAATGCAAGTAAAATTTACGACAAGTCAGGCAGAAGCTTTATTAACTCTGATCACAGTGAGAGAACATGGGGACAGCATCTCCCCCTCTGCTCCCCTGTTCTCTGCCAAGTGATCCCAGAGACCCAGCCTACAAACCGTTTCAGAAAAAGGGAAGAGGTGAAGAAAAACAATCATTTCAATGTCAGCAAAGCCAGGTATCCATCCCTGGAGGAATGGACTGCTTAAGCAGCTTGCTAACTGCCACACTTCTAAGAAGGAATCAAACAGTAAATAATGCGACAATACAGAGGTATGGCTCTTGGTGGAGCCCGTAGGAGTGGCAGCCCCAGTATTACCTTAGCTCAGAAGTGGTGATTGGAAACAATCACAGACTGTTAGCTTTCAGTCACATGTTCTTTTAGTTAGGATAAATGTCTTGGCTAGAGCTCTCAAATCTTAAATATTAATAATTTTACCACCACGTCACAAAACCGCTAATACCATTATTAGCATAACTGAAAATAAACTTTCTTCTCTTTCTTTGACATCCAGAAAATGCAAGATTTAAATAAAGATATTAAATATTAGAACATTATGTAATATTTCTGGATACCATCGTTCACAGCACATACAAGAACCCAAACAGAATAAACTTCTGTAACTAGATATAAACACATATGCTTGCAAGCTAACCAACTGGCAAACTCTCTGGGAAAACCCTCTTCATGACAACATATGCCAAAGGAGTAATACTATCTGGACAAGAAATAAGTGCAGACACACTGGTGACAAAGCTAAGTGCCATCTTTGAACTCGAGTGTACTTATAGCCCTGCAGCCCCGGGTTCCGCTGCTGGAGGAGTCGGTAACAAAGCAGGCTGTAAATGAAGTGTATTACACAGGCATCTGGAGAGAGCTGAGTAGTTCAAAGTGTTCTACTTTGGTCCCTAAGGCTCCCGCATAGGTCAGGAATGCATACGTATGTCCTACTGCTGACTAACTGAAAAGAGCAGGTATAGGCAAACATTTCTATACTGAGCTTTTTTTTTTTTTTTTCTTCTAATCTTCAGGAAATTTGGGGGAGTTTCGCACAAAATGGAAATTCAGATGTTCAACACAGCCTACGGGTAATACACAGGGGTAAGACAGGTGGAAAACTCAAGTTAAATGTCATTTCCATGTGGAAGAAAGAGGAGAAGAATGTGTTCTGAATCTTCAGCACATACAGACAAAACAAAATGTCCCAAAAGAATAACAACAACGTGTTTTTTGTCAGTAGAAGATTAAGACTTTAAAGTTTTAATTCTGAAAGACCAGACACACATATACAGATTGTGTTATTTCTGAAAGGCAGTGCAAAACCAGGTTTACTTAAAGATGTTTCTATTATCCACGGCTTCCATTAAATTGACACATCCTCCTGCTTGACACCATTTGCTAAGATTTCCATGAAGTTCAGATGAGCAATGCAAATATGATATGCATACCATGTTGGATATTTGATTCACTATGAAGGCCTACACAGCTAAAGTTTATCCTGTTAGGATCTTTTCATTCCTACATTTCTTCATAAGAAGCTCCAATTTTCACAAGGAAAAATACCATCTTCAGCATCTGTGTGCTGTTTTTAATTAATATTATAATTCTACTTAAGCTGGTAACAAAATTCCTTGAACCAAATTACAGACACTCAAGTTTGTTCACCCTGGGGAAAGAGGAAACGGGGATTTTGAATGTTAGTGCGAGAGAAAATAAGGATGGGTAGGACATCAGCGACTGCTACGCACCTCCACAAAGAACGTAGCTACATAGGTTAAGGAGTAGGGTTTAAGGTAGCACATCAGTCTGTTCCTGAGAGAAAGCTGGCACTATATACAGCTTCATGGTTTTTATAAATCCTGCTAGCAATATGGTCTCTTAAGCACCTCTATAAATTTAATGCCTCGGCTAAATTTGTTTCTAATTTCCCACTCCTCAGCATAACTACATTCTAGTAGACATAAGTAAATCTTAATTATGTAACAGTCGCCAGTAGAGCAGTGCAAAACGTTTGCAGTGAGATTTTTAGCCCCATGGAAGTCAGTGTGGCCAGCTCTAAAGACTGAACTTGACAGGTACAACTTGAACCTGACCTAGTGTAGTCCAATGACGAAGTCACAGTTCACTTTTGAACACAAACTGGTTTCTTCAGTTAAAAAAAAATACGCAAACTGCAAAGCTCCGCACATATTTGACATAAAATCAGACCGAACAGAAACAAGGCTTTGGTGCACACTTAACTCTAAGCTTGAACTCAAGTTTCAAACTGATATCTGGCACCTTTTTGTAAAAACTCCATTGTAAATAACTATATCAGTGTTTTAAACATTAAATCACTGATGTTTGTAAAGTGCTTCAAAAACTTCAGATTAAATCCCTCCTGGCATTTTCAAGGGGTAGTGGGAAGGAGAGAAATTCCAGCCAAAGAAACAAATTCCAATTCAAGCTACATAATAAAACTATTTTCTTCAAAATTAAGAAAAATATAGATCCAACACCCATCTATGTTAAGTTAAAAATTACAGTATTAAAATTAATCATATGTTTCGGAACAACAAATATATTTCTGTAACTTCTCTGTTTGGATGAATGATAAGAGTCTTGCTTAAAAGTTAAACTATTGTGTCTTCAGCAGGCAAACTAAGTAAATGTAAAGAAATTAGCTCCAATGGAAACCAAAAGAAAATCTTCAATCTAAAGTGATTTATCCAAATACCTTAGAAGAACACTAAAAAAGAATCATGGGAAGCGTAGAAGCAGTGAACAATGTTCACGTGTCCCTCCCATTTAAGAAATAACTGTTAAGAGGTTCTCTTCATGCCAAACATGCAGTAACAAAGCAAGTCCCCAGGCAAGACATCTGGAGGTCCCTTCCAACTTAAATTATTCTATGATTTTCCACAAAAATTACAAAATACCAAAGGGAAAAAAAAAAACAACAAAAAAACCCCCAAAACCACAAACCCCAAAGCCTAAGTAATTAACTTTAATATAGCCCCTTTCTACAATTATAACTTGAATCAGTAAATGCAGATGGGAAATTTGAAATCAGAACACAATCAAGAAAGGACTGGTGAATTAGAATGTGTTAGGAGAGATAGGTATTAGTTGTACTTACAGGTCAACAAAACCCACGCGGCTTTCACCTGCAGTGGAAGCTGCACACACTGATCTCCTGGGAGAACTACGCTCCTACAGCTGCTCAGATACTCATCGCATACACATGTAGACAGGTACACATTTGTATTTATTTTTATATATGAACTTCTTCGGAGTGCAGAAACAGAATGTACTATTACATTTCATAGAGAAAGAAGTTAATTAGTCAAGAACCAAAAAATGAACAGAACAGTATTCCAGACAGATGGTCCAGCACTTCTTAGGCAGATGGCTCTGCTAATTAGATACTGGCAAAAATAACATTAAAGAAGATGGTTTAATTACACAATGCCAAAAATTAACAACTACATGATATTTCCTTTTTTCTTTTTCGTTATCTGCTTGCTTTCATCTCTTATATCATGTATTTAAACAATACTCTGGGGAGTTGGGGTATAATGGCAATAACCATAATAATAGATGTCAACAAACATGAGTAATATCGCCTTATTGTTCACATCAGTCCAGAAATGGAATAGCTTCAAAACGTTGTGACTTGTTTGGCGAGGGTGTCTTGCAGCCTGCCTAATTAGCTCTCAATGAACATGTATGCTGGAGTCCAAAAGCTGAGTGTAAAGAGGCCGTAAAGAAAGTGTCAGGATCGCAAACGCAAAGAAAGAACGTAGCCACAGAGAAGTGTACCAGCAAGGCATTAGCAGCAAATTAGCAGCCACAGAGTTAGGGGTGGTTTTGATGGTTACCAGAAATTTTAAGGCGTGCTTTGGTATAATGACATCTTGGCTTCCAGCAAATATGTAAAGCCACTTAAGAAAGATTTATACCTCTCTATACTTCAGAGGAACCATTGTCCTTGCTTTCCACAGTTGTGACCCCTCACCCTTGCAGCCGTTATTGCTGGAGCTGCCTACCTTGCCAACGGGCTCCTGACAAACAGTCAACATCGTGATCATCCTCTGTGGGAAAAACTAGAGTAAAATATTAAAAAGGGACTTCCCTTTAACACAGCTTTCCCTTTTGGCTCACCAAAAAGGAAGAGCTGGTTTCTGGAGACTAAAGGCATCCCGGTTCGGCTGTCATATGAAGCCATAGGCCAGCAGCTCCTACAGAAAGTTCAACACCGTATGGACAGCTTTACTAATTGGCTACAATCGCTGCAGTATCTTGCCACCAATTACCACGTGTAACAGCCCATTCTCCTGGGAATAACATTATGTATGTTTTCATTTGTTCAGAACCAGCTTTTACTGTTCATCCACAGTTAGAAAATCACACTTTCCTATAAAGTAAGCAATGTGATATATATGAAAATAAACATCAAATCATGCTCGAATTTTCCAGGGTTTGGAATTCAATAAGAACAGAGATCCCTTGATAGATATATAATTTCATACTTTAACCAAGTAATATATGAAGCTTCATATGGCTTCAAGGAGCTGGTGTCAATTTAATTTTATTTCAAATGTACTGGCCTGGAGTATATAAAAAAAAGTGAGGAGAGAAGTACATACTCTGCCAATTCACAAAGTAGCCAAAGTTTTAATTAGCTTATTTTATTGACTATGCAAATAAACAGTTGTTGAAAATTGTCAGAATTAACATGATAAAATTAAAAGTTAAGCGTATTAGGGAAGAATTGAGAGTTACTAAGACTTTCACAAACCCTCAATGTTGGGCTACTCCACTGACTTTAATGACACAAGACTCTGCCCAAGACTGAACTTTGACACATGCCACCTACCCATCCACCTGTGCATTGCCCTCTTTGTCTTCTGCAAAGATATCTAAATATCACAAAAAAATCCATTTAGTTTATATTTAACAGAGACAGCTTTACAGAAGAAATTGAAGTTCCTAACCTGGAAGTTAGCAACTCAAAACTTGAGTGTTTTCAGAACTAGAGCTTTTAGTCCTGCCCCCAGAGAGTTATTCAAAAAACCAAAACTATCACACTGTGACTTTCAAAGTTTTGAATGCTCCAATCTGGCGTTTTGAGGCTTTTACAGTTTGTATGGACATTCAGAAACTGAATGCAGGGTTGTGCTGAAGGGGTAAAAAACCAAAATGTTCTTGCATTACCAAACTTGGCAGCCATTCAGCAGGTAGGAATGGGATTTCATAACATATTTTTAATGCACATTCTGAAATTATACTGCATATAGTAAATATAATGTATTGAATAAATTACATGTGGATCCTTTAAGATTTAACATCTGTATTAGCACACTGAGTTTTAAAGTGTTTCCTGCTTTTTGGCAAATAACATTGATTTTAGTAGGCTCCAAGACCTTTTGAAAGCAACACTTCATTTTATATTTTTACAAATAGTGTTTTAAACTTTTAGGTGCTGATGAGGACTGTCAGGATTCTCTTTATTTCAAGGAAGGGAAAGGTACTGCAATGTAATTTCATACTCCCCAACCCCCTAGGTTAAATAACAGGGTAAGTGGAAAAAAGTTGCCCCTAGCAGCAGAGTGCCACAAAATGTTGGTCTGGACCTTGAGCATAGGCAAGCAGAAGATTATCTTCCTGTACACCTGCTCATTGCTGCGAAGAAATACAGAAATGGGCAGGAAGCGGCAGCACCGGAACGCGGACCATCTTGCCTCATGCTAACTCCCTGTTCAAGACAGCCACGCCGGCACGGCATGCAGAATTAAAGAAGCGGCACAGCGACCAGCCCTCCTCACCTTCCTGCCGCAGACAGTCAAGGAAGGTAAGCTACTTCAGAAGACTTTGTGCAAATCAGAAACCTTCCTGAAATAATTTCTGAGAGGCATAGCCAACACACTGTATCTTGCCCCTGGGATGTCAAAGACAGCTGTATTACAGCTTCCAGATATAAGCTCACAAAACCAGATGAACCCGAGAGATACGGTGGAGGATGAAATTTATAACACCTTCTAAGTCATACTGAATAACTGAGACTACACACACACACACAAAAAAAAAAAAAAGCTTTGTATTTCTATATTTACATATATAATTTTGCACATCATGTCTCATTAGGAACAGAATAACAATTTTATCATAATTTCCATTTGTCTTTTTTACTTATTTATTCAAATGGTTTTGCTATTAGGCTTTGGTGATGGCAGGCTTGATTCTGTTAATAGTAATACCTGTCTATCACTCTAGAGAAAATACTACCGTGACTTCACAATAATAAAAGTATTTTGAGAAGTTAGCCTAAAAATGGCACCTTACAAGACAGCAGAGAGACAAAAATTGTTGAAGGAACTTTAACATATATATTTTTCCATTAATTATGTGTCCAAATCAATGTAAGAAGATTTTAGACAGATGAAAGCAGAGAGAAAGTAGAACGCTAACAACAGGAGAAATGTAAAAACCACCAATTTATGCAGCTTGTCCACCGAAAAGCCAGTGAAGAAATAAATAAATGGTTCAACAGACACAAACGAGAGACACAAACATGAGATCTTCTACATCCTTCTAGTTAAATTAATTGACCAGAAAGGTGATTTTGGAAAATCAAGATCGAGTTTTGTTCTTTCCATTTAAAGATAACAGGTATATAAGACATTTAGAAAGTGAACGGGGCAAAATGGAACACAATAAGAAAAACACCACCAAATTTCCAAAGACATGGCAACGGGGTTGATGGCAGCATGACTGACAGTTCACTCAGGGAAAGAAGAAACAAAGTAATTTCTGGTTTGGTTATGTTTACTCTAAAATAATTGGATTTAATTTGAGAAACACTAAGATAATCTGAGACACAAAATAGCAAGAATGTGGAGAAGAATAAAAAGAGGCACATAAATGAGTGTCATCAACACATAGATAATATTGTGAGCTGTGGAGACAGGCAAAAAAAGAACAGCAGACCGAGAAAAATTCTTATTAAACACAAAGAGCAAAAGATGCTTATTAAAACAAGAAAGCTTGAACCTATAGCTACTAGGAAAATCACTGGAGCATAGCTGCACTGTTAAATTATACAGAAATCAAGGGTGAGAAAGACAAACAGGAGCATCAGGACTAAGGAGAGCATCTGCTCAGAATGTGAAAAAGTCTTCAAGAGAACATGCAATTGCAGTGGAAGGAGCAGTGGGAACAAGGAGGCCCATAATGCAACTTTAAATCACAATTTCATTGTGAAGATTTGAGATAATGGTGAGGCTATGAAAAAGCCTGAATGTTAGTTCATTTTTCTCTTTTTTTAACACAAGTGAGTGGTCTGGAGCAATGTCAATGATGCATGGAGCTTTTCACCTCCAGGTTATGTGTTAAACATCATTCAAGTTATTAATTAGTGGAGGTCAGTGACATCTGGCAACCTAGTATTAGCTAGGTGAAATGAGGGGGTCATTTCTATTCAATTTCTAAATTGTCTAAAAGGCAAACATTCAGATCCAAATGAGTCATAATTGGCCACTTCTGCAGAGACAACAGAACAGCTGCTTAGAGGACAAACGTACCCCTGTTATATATAAAAGGTGTTTACCTCATTCCACATTGACAAGGAATCTTGGAAAAGCAGAGAGTCATGGAAACAATCATCATCATCGTTATTTTAACAATTCGTCTCCAACTTTTCCCCTCATATATCCCTCCCTGCTAACCTCATATTTCAGCAGACAGCTGTAGGAAGGCTCCACTCAACCTTTAGACTTGGAGCACTAAAGGGTTGAGAAAGTATCTCCTAAATTTCAGTGACACGCAGAAATTTTAGTAACAATCTCACACAGGGAGCCCAAGCAAAGAAATTTATTTCTGAACCGGCTGTGCGATGTTCTCCTCCTCCTCCTCCTGTAACTTCTTTTCCATTTTTCTTTGTTTAGAAACCCTTTGATTGCTGCATTGGAAGAACAATATTGTACTTTGTTTTTTTTCTCCCAGAAGCTGAAAGCTCAGTGGAGGTAGCTATAAAAACATGATAAATAAAGGTCATTCAGCAGGATGCCCAGTGCAACTGTTAATGAGGTACTTCTCTGCAGCCATGGGCCTCTTAATTCTTTTTGAAGATATCGTCAGCTTTCCCCCATCAAATTATACCTTATTAACAATTTGTCCCCTGATGTGTATGTTATAGCTCTTAGCTTTTTAACAGTAGTTTATACTGGATACTAGTTTAGCACTATAAATAGAAAGTAACAAAACCTTCTTTTTTACTAGGAATTATTTCTTTAAAAAATCTCCTGCGCTTTTTCTGCCGAAGTGAGTCTTTTGAAGTCAGTGTTTCAAATCCCAGAGCTTTTACTATAGCAAAACACTCCAAAATCAAAGGGAGTTTTATCTAAGAAGAACAGAAGAAAGGCTAGGAATCGTAAACATTCTCAATATTCACTATAGACAACTTTTGCACAGTACCTTGAAATAGGAACCCCCTTTAGCATATGCCTGGAGTACTGAAGAGCTTTAGAATTAGACCAAAGTCCATTCATTTACAGTTCTTACTTTCCTGTAAATAGTGAAATGGGTTTGAAACTCAGATCAGGCTATTCTGAGCGCACCTTTACAAAGCTGCAAAGTCAGAAAGGTCCAAAAACTCAAAATTAATTTTTAGTGTAATGTATATCAAAATAAAGATTTCTCAGTATTCTTGAGTGAAAGAACAAAAGATAAAGGATAATATTTCTCTCTGTTAAAAAAAAAAACACAAAAAAACAACTTCATAGGAAAACCACCGCTGGATTTGTATCTGCCTTGAAGTGCAGGGAGGAATATGTTTTAATTTAAAACAATTCAATGGCACAAACACTTGCTTAGCATTTCTCCACAATATTCAGTGTGATGCACACTTAAGAAAGTCTAGGTATTAAGAGCAGCCGAATCAAAATTCACAGAGTTCAAGAAATAAGACTTGTTGTGCTTTTGAAAAATACTGTGAGATTTTAATAGCATCATTCTGAATAGTCTGTCAGTCTCCTTGCAGATTCTGTAACCTCTCCTTGCAGTGGAGTTTTTTTCCAATGGAAAATGCCTACTGAAATTTTTCAATGCCTACTGAAATTACCCAGTTCTTTTACCCAAATTCAAGGAACACAAAAAAACTCATGGTAAAGCTTGCATCTACAGACCTGTTTCTTTCGCTCTGAAAACAGAATGACTACAAATCAAAGAGTTGGGAAAAAAAAAAAAAAGACAACTTAAAGAACAAAGATTTCAAGAAGAATAGGGAACTCACATATTTAAAATTAATCTGCCATGCACATGCAGGCAAGGCTATTGCCTCCTCAGGGAAGATATTTGAGGTCTAAACTCAGACAGAACCAAAGAAAACTTTCCTGCAAAAACTTTTCTTGAAGTACACTTCAGCCCTGAATTTTCAACTCTTTCCCAGCACACAGACTCTTATACTGCCTGGGATTTTCGAGGAGAGAATAAGGCTTTACCTAAAGTTACCTGCAGGACTAGGGTCTGAGTCTATGTTAAAGGAAAGAGAGGAATACCCACACTGTAGCTCTACAATACACAAACTGTCCTACAAAAAGGAGCAGGCACATCAGTGACTCTTGCTTGCTCTTGTGGCAAAGGAAATAAAGCGATCCTCATTTTTAAAACCCGGGCAGAGACATCCTTTTGGCCTGCATGTTAACTGTGACTGAGAATCTGCATAACCAATTCCTCAAGCAGAAGAACTTCACATCAGTAACGTAAGATAGGTCCTGTCTCCCTGCCAGATCTTTTCAAGGACAATGCCCACATAACTTTTCAAATGGAGTAAAACAACGGATTCTTCCCTAGCCACGTTCTTTGAAATAGCACTGGATAATTTCCGGCAAAGTTCATCCAGGCTATCAGTATTCATGTTAATCATGGTGCTTTGAATTCAGATACTTTTAATATTCATTCTAATCTGTGAGTTACTGGAGAAAGCAGGACAGGGACGGAAAGAAGAGTGTGTATATACGTTAAAACCATGCTAGGATGTAGGCACCGTGGCTGGCCGCCAGATGCCCACCCAGCTGCTTTCTCATAAATTCAATTTGTTGCCAATTAAAAATAGAGTAGGATGATGAGAAACAAAGACAAATCTAAACCACTTCCCCATTACCACCACCTTTTCGCAGGATGAACTTCATCCCTCCGCTCCAGACTCCTCCACCTCCTCCCCACCAGCAGCGCAGGGGGTGAGGAATGGGGGGCTGCGGTCAGCCGTAACAGCTCCCCTCTGCCGCTCCTGCCTCCTCACGCTTTTCCCTGCTCTGAACAACACTCATAGCTAGAGACCCTTTTTTTTTTTTAATCCAAAATGATTTTGAAAGTTGCAGCTCTGTGAGAAAGCAGTTCCAGTTAATCCCACAAAATCTATACTATAGCGAGATGTGGCAGATAGATTTCAATGTGAGTTGCATGCAAGCACCAGCCACTCCACTGAGAAACAGAAGCAACAAAAAAATTGACTTGAATATCTTGCCACTGTATTGGCATTATGGAATTATCACATGGGTGTATATATTACAGAGATACGTTATATGTATGTAAATATAAAAATCTTGGGGGTTTTATTATGCAGTTATTATATGTGTATTCGCCAATTTTTTGCTTTGATTCTGCGCTTTTTTTGGTAATAGTTTGCATGCTGCCCTCTTCAAATCACCTAAAATCCAATGTGAATATCTTCATTTATGATGCTCTCCATTTGCCAGAAGTCAGTCCGGGCAGCGGGGAAGAGTTCTTTTCACAGCCACTTTAGCTCTTAAAAGTACCGATTCTAATGCATACCTTTTACCTTCTTTGGTTTTTAATACCTCTTCCAAAAATATATGCATATATTCTTACACGATAGGTTGGATTACACTGAAAATTACAAAGATCCACTAACACACATCGTATTTTTATGACTCTTCAACAGGGCTAACCAGACCTTTAGTAAAATAATCTGCTTCTAACTCTTACTGGTACTTCACATCTTTCTGAAACCTCCACCATTTAGACTGATATTTTCCCCTTCTGGAGAGGAAAATAGGAGCTAAACAAGTTATTTGTAAAAATGAGAGTAGAGGAAAATAAAATTTTTCAATTGTTCTTTTTCTAAAACTCTTTTCTGCCTCTTTCTTCTTCCACATATGCAACCACAAAGCGATTGGGGTGAAAATAAGATAACATAGTATTCAGCTTTTTGAGAAGTTCTGCGCTTGACCAGAAAAAACCCTGATTTTAGAAAGTTATTAGGGTGAAAACTTCAGAACAGAATTAATATTACGAATGCGAGCTGGATTTTGCTTTTTTTTCTCCCCCTCATTTTTCTGGGACGATTAAATAACATCTCAATAACTTTATAGTGACAGTTAATGTCCTCAGGCAAGAAAACTCAATTGTTCAAAACGCCCTTGGCAAAAAATCATGCATTCCCTAAAAGATAAACTGCTACTGCTAGTAGTAATAGCAACAATAACGGTAACATCAATAAGAGCAATATTAAAGCAAATGAGTAACCTATACAAGGAAAAAGGTGTACCCCAAAATGAGATGGATATAC
Source organism: Leptodon cayanensis (assembly GCA_027564655.1). Classification (NCBI taxonomy): domain Eukaryota; kingdom Metazoa; phylum Chordata; class Aves; order Accipitriformes; family Accipitridae; genus Leptodon; species Leptodon cayanensis. The sequence goes on from JANXJC010000029.1 coordinate 1,183,183, forward strand.
GCTTTATTTTAGAGCACTGACTGCTCCCCTTACAGTTGGCACTAACTGCTAGAGCAGGAGAACAGTCAATGCACAGCTGTATTAACAGAATATGGCAGCACTTAAAAGTAATGTAAAATAAAAGCTATCATACCAGTCAGCAAAAATAGGAGGACATAAGGCTTTAGCCTTTGCTAGTTTCCATCTTCTACTCTTCCTCCACTGTCCCAAATCCACTGCCAACAAACTGGATTGCACTGGATTAATGGCAGTTAAGAATTATTTTTGTACTCATCAATTGAATTCCTTCCTTTAAAACATATCCGTGAACTCCTCTGTAGTGGAATTAACTCACTGAATCTGCTAAGTAAATTAGCATATTTTAACTACCCCATCCAGTAACCCACCAAATGCCTCCTGATGCTCACATGAACAACTTCCAGGATACAGTAGTCATAGCATCAATAAACGCAAACTCCTCTCAATAAATGGATAGAGTAATGCATGTGCAATACATGTTTTTAATCTCAATCTAAATTACATAAAAATCATGTTTGATGTTGTGCTAGCTGAAAGTTATTTTCTAACATACATTATTTTTCTAGTATAGATGTAGCTTGTCATGTCTTACTACTGTTGAAAGAATGCTAGCTTTCCAAATGTGATAAGCCAAGCAGGAATCTCAATCACTTGGCTGTTCTTGTTTTAATGAAGAGAGATTGGTATCTCAAGAATCCTGGGGGGATAATGCAGACATGATGCAAGGCAGAGCACGGATAACAATTCTGACTTGACAACAGTCTGAACATACTTAAAATGCATGCTTTCAAATCCCTCCCACTGTCCCCACCACAATAACGTCTCTTATCAAAGTTTCGTCTATTTTAGGAGGTAGGTTCTCTACAAATGCTAATCTGTTTGGATTCAGTTCCAAACTGAAACATGCACTTGTATAAATTAAAACAACCGAACAAGCCAAAAATTTCAATGGGTTGGCTACTTTCTGTGCACAAGAGACAGATGTATTGTGCTGCACAGGGAGTACAGAGGCAATTTCTTTCCTACCTTAGCACAAGTCAACACAATTTTAATTTCACTTCCCACGTTACACGTTTCATGCATGCTCCTCAACCTAAACACTGCAAGTGGAAGCAGGACTGGATGAAAAGAGGGCACTAGCTAATATTACTGGCAGTCACACAGAGTAAATACGCTGTATCTCTGAAAGGGCAGAGTATGTCACTATCACACGTGATTATGTGCCCCAGTGAGCAGATAGGGTAAGCGTCTTTTGGCCTTTTCTGAGAAAATTACATACTGTAGTCAGGAAGAATCCTCAACTGGAGTGAGATGGAAAAGTTCACTGTAAACACCTACACAGGGAGAAAGAAAACACTGACCTGTTGAAGAATTAGATAAAGGCACCTGTTAAGATGGCCTTAAGGGACACTGCGGGCCAGTACTATGCCCAAGAGAGAAGTCCCGGTGATGTGGTAGCAGGTGAGTGAGAAGGAGAAGAGAATGATCCAGTGTTGGGTTTTCTCCCTATGATAATGTATGGGAGCAGAGAAGCCAACAAAAATGAAGTGAGGTACAGTGGTGATTTGATCATCAGGTGTTGCACAAAGAAAGCTGAGACAAGTTTAGTGGGATCCCTAGCTCATGCCATACATCATCTTCAAAGTTACTTATGGAAACAAAACAAGGGTAGAAAGGGAAAAAGAAAAACCTCTCTCCAGTGGCCAGCCAGGAAGAGAAGCAATTGGGGTATGTAGATGAGCATCCTCTCCAGTGCAACAGGTAGACCCCCTAAACACAAATTCTGAGGGATGCTAGGAGGTCAGAAAGTACAGCAGCAATGGCAGGCTTCAGCTACCCTCAGGAAGTCTGGGTATGCATTACACAGAAGCCTGGCAGCAAGAGTAAAATTTTAGACACATATCAAGGTTTTCATGAAGCAACTCAACATGAGGCCCAAGAATGAAGAAGTGACTTGACTTTGTCCTGAGTAGCATGCACGAATAGCACTGTAATAGCAACCACAATGTACTTAGATTCTGCATCACTGCAGGAACAACTGAATACCCAAATCCGCTGCAGCATGTTCTGCTTCATAACAGGGAACTTCAGTATGAAGAAGCCTGATAAAATGGAGCTAACTGAGGCAGTTAAGAGCTAAAAAAAGACATGAGGGAAAGGGCAAAAATAAACTTGGCATAGATTAACAGCAGGGCAGAAGTAGTTAATAAAAGGAAGAAAGCATGCTTCAGAAAACTAAAGCAGTGTCAAAATGAAGAAAACAATAGAGCAAAACTCTAGCAGGCTGAATCTAAAAGCCTAACAATATACAACAAGAAGAGCTTGAAGAACAATTTGCAAAAGCCATAAATATTACTAATAAATCCTTCTTCAAACACATTAAAAGCAGGAACCTTGACAGGTCACAGAGGCAATAAAGTGATTAAGAAGATAAAGCCATACAAAAAAAAAACCCCAAAACTTCCCCCCGCCCCTCCAAGTTCATCATGAAAGAGCTCAAGGAAGTTCTCATCCCAGAATGGGCGGGGCTGCTCATCAAAACCTCTGTCTCAAACCACGGTGCTGTTACAAGAGGTTCTAGAATACAGATAAAATGAAAAACAACAGATTTTCAAGATGGTTATTTAAGCAACAATATTAAAGGAATCCAGAGAGGAAAGTGCTGAACTATTAACCAGTGTAAGACCTTTAGCTTACAACTGCTTTGGTACCTGAAGACTGGAAGATAGCAAATGTAAAATCTATTTCTAAAATGGGCTCCAGGAAGACCCATGAAACTGGCAGTGCTGATGTCTGTACCAAGCAAATTATCGAGAACTATATAAGTGTTAAAGATAGTGAACAAAGATGCAAGCCCTGGTATGCGAATTCAACCACCCTGACTGCTGGGTATAACCAGTCCAGGAGATTTCTGAAATACGTTGATGACAATACCTTGATAAAGGTGAGTGACAGCCCACCGAGGGAAGATGATCTTCTGGACCTGTTCTTACAAAATAGGCATGTGAAAGGTGATGTCCACCTTAGCTGCAGTGATCAGAGTGGAGATGACAATTTTGAGAAAAGTAAGCAAGACAAACAGTAGAACTAAAGTCATGGACTTCAGAATAGCAGATTTCAGCTTGTTTAGGGATCTTCTTGGCATGATCCCATGGGAGACTGCCCTGAAAGGCACAGGGCCTCAGAAGAGCTGGTTGATCCTCAGGAACAACTTCTCACATCATAAGAATGGTCCATTCCAATATGTAGATATCGGAGCAGGCACAGCAGAAAGCCAGCACATGTGAACAAGGAACCCCTGATGAGATGAAACACAAAGAAGAAATATACAGAGGGTGGAAGAAGGTATGAGCTCTCATGAAACATCTAGAGATGTTGCCTGAATATGCAGGAATGGAGCTAGGAAAGACAAAGCTCAGCCAGCGTTGAAACCAGGATGGAAAGTGAATAGCATCAGAGTGACATATGTAAGTACACCAGCTTGTGACTCAGTGGGTAGGGGAGCTAATGACAAGTGACACAAAACCCCTGAGGTACTCACTGCCTTTGCCTCAGTTTTCACCGAGAAGACCTACCCACAGGTCTGCCATGTCCTTCAGGCTACTAGCAGAGCCTGCGGAAGTGAAGCATTACTAAACACGGAGGAAGATCAGAGTTAGGAAGCAATTAAACTAACTGAATGTATACAAGTCCATGGGACCAGATTGGAAGCATCTAAGCATACTGAAGGATCTGGCCAAAGCCATTGCAAGACCGTTCTCTATCAACCTAGCAAGGTCAGGGCAATTGAGGGAAGTTCCTGGAAATTAGAAAAATTTTATTTCTCTACCAGTCTTCAAGAAGGCCAAGGAATACCTGGAGAACTACAGGGCTGTCAGCCCTACCTCAGTCCCCAAGCAGGTTATTGATCAAGTCATCTTAGAAGCCATGTCCAGGCACATAGAAGACAAAAAGGCAACTGGGAAGAGCCAGCACCGATCTGTCAAGGGCAAATCACACCTTACCAACCTGATTGCTTTCTTTGATGAGAGCACTACACACTGTTTTACCTTATCTTTAGCAATACCTTTGCCACTGTCTCCTGTAGTATCTTTACAGCCCAGCTATTGAGATATTGACTGGATTGATAGATGATAACACAAGTGAAAAACTGTCTGAATCATCAGGCTTAAAGGGTTGTATTCAGTAGCACAAAATCCATCTGGTAACCAGTTATGAGTCAGTCAAAGACTGTGGTGTGGTTCTGTTCCTGTGGTTACCCCACTTTGCAAACTCCCTGTGACGGCTGAAAAGCTGACTGGATAAAAACCCAAGACACTACCTTCATCTCGGGACACTCCTGGGCTTCAAATAGCTGGGAAAGTTTTCTGAGAAAACATCATTACATGTTTAGGCTTTTCCTAGGCACCTGACGTGGGCTGAAGACAAGACAGAACACTAGGTATGATCTGACCCAGTACAGGAATCGATATAACCTTCTAATTATGACTCCAAATAGTTACATCACCCATTATCAGCCTTAGCTTAATTTACTTCAAAAGAGCAAGAAACTTTCATCAACATGATGTATTTTGATGCTGTTCAAAAAGAATTTCAGCAAACGTGAAAAAAAGTTGAACATTATTTATAATTAACATCACTAAAGTTATTCTTTATAGCAAGGGAAATAATACAAAATGCTTATCAAATATGGACCAAGTTTGTTTTTTTTTTTAAATTAAGAGAATAAAATCAAGAATTTAAATCCTGTCTTAAGTCTTGACTACAGCCGAAATGTGTTCTGTTTTTATTACAACATTCAGGTTCAAGCAGCACACATTGCCTCCTATTCCCTCATATGTTGATTATTTTACACTGGAAGCACTTTTCCAGTGACTTACAATCTGTTCAGTTCTAGGCAGCTTATGAGTTAGAGCTCATAATCATGTCACCTGAATCTGAATTTGTCTTTCTACCTGTGTATCTCCCATTTCTGATCTGTTCTTGGTACAGAAATTTCCCTTGTGCAAAATTTTGCCTATCCTGCACATTTCCTTTTTCAAATTGCTTTCCCCGATTCAAAGCAGAGGGAAGAACGTCTAGAGATTGTTCTGCATCCTGTCTGAGAAATGAAAGTCGTGTTTTCTTGTTGCCTGGCTACGCTCTGCGTCCGTGCCGGCACCCGTGCAATAAACACGTTCTTGCTATCTGCGCTGGCCTGTTTTAGTTTGCCGCTCCTGCTAGGAGAAGTCAAGGAAATGTAATACGCATCCACTGCTGACATGTAGATCTGGTTGGAGCAGGCTGATGTTTGCAGCAGGGGAAGGGAAAAAGACAGAGGGTGAGGGGTCTTGAATGCTGCCCCACAAGGACAGTAAGAAAAGACAGCACCAGAAGAAGAGATAAGACTTTCCTACGGGTCTCAGGGGCCAGGGGCTCCTGAAGGCTGGTCTTACTGGCAAAACCCGAGGTAAAGGCGGCACCGAGTACCTTCGCCTTTTCCATGTCATTTGTCAAGAGTGCCCCTGGCCCGTTGAGCAGTGAGCCACGTTTGTCCCAGCCTCCACTTTGCTGCTAGGGCACTTGCAGAATTCTTTGTTCCTCTTCCATCCTCACATCCCTTCCCAGATTCAGCTCAAGGTCAACCCTGGCTTTCCTAAGCCTATCCCTGCAAGATCAGACAGCCACTCCACACTCCTCCGGGGTCACCTGCCCCTTCTTTCACCTTTTGTAGAATTCGTTTTTACATCTTCCAAGTTCAGTTAGGAGCTCCTTGCTCATCCATGCACTTCCACGCACATCCATTTCTACTTGCCATACATATTTTTAGCTGATCTATCGTAAAAATCCAGGTACATTACTTTCAAAAAAGAAACCAAAAACCAAACCACAAACTACCTCAAATCAGTAACAGAGACTTTGAGTTTTGATATTCATTTTCTGGTGCTCGAATACCTTGGCACCGCATTGATTGCACTGAAGTGCTAGCCACCTGCTTCCACTTACATGGCACCAGTCCAGGAATCACATCACTGTGTTGCTTCTGTTTAAGCCTTTGCTGTGCCTTGTCCTCGTTCCATATTATAAATAGGTTCACTGTCTCATGGAACTAGCTATGGACTTGCCAGGCAGAAGCACCTGTGACACAGATGCCAAAGGCAGAGCTTTGAATTTCTCACAAGGAATAATGAAAACAACGTCCGACCTTTCAAAGCACCCACCAAATAAAAGAGGAAAGGAATTGAGTCTGAGGTATATTTTGAAGATCAAAACATCATCAAATTGTGATGTTTGCAAATCCAAGCTCAGGAAGTAGAGGGAATAAATACCTAAAAAGTCTCACAGAGAACTAGGAGTTAGCATTTGGAAGGCCAAACAGAATTACAAATTCAGCTCTTCAATAGTTTCAGAGCTTTTTCATCCAGCTAACATTTATGAGCCAATCTAGCCACAGTGGTGCATACCAATCATTACCTGAAAGCTTACATCTATCTAAGTCTACCAATGTCTATCTAAAGTCTATCAATGACCTCCCTTCTGCTCTCCCTGTCCTGAACAAACCATTTCTACTTGCCAGCACAACGCTGCAATGGCCAGCAGGACAAGGTCCCAGACAGAGCTGTAAAAACGATTGGTATTTCGGTTTGTCTGCCAAAGCAAATACAGCTAATTTTCATGTTCATTCTCCTAAATAATTCAGTATCAACTGAATGTTTAATTTAATCCAGAATGTTTAGACTGTTCCTTGTTTGAGTTTCTAAAGCTGTCTTCCCTCTTAGTATAAACCAGTCTATTCAAAACCAAAGTATTCCAGAAGAAAAATTCAAAATGCTTTGTTCAAGAAATGCTAAAATATGCTCAGATTTTATAAAATAATCTCAGATTCCCTTACTGTGGCTAGATTAGCTCACTAAGATTGGACAGAATTCACTTTTTCTTCATCATCAAAATTCTCATCTGTCCTCAAAAATTATCAGCTTGTAGTCTTCACCTAGTTCTGAACCTTTCTATCATTGTCTTTCAGCTATTTCTCTCTGGTTTCCAATAGTCTCCTCCCTACCCTGAAGGCCCTGCGACCATCACGTTTGAGTTTAAACTGAACTCCATAATTTTCGGAAAGCTCCTTTTACAAATACAGCATGTAGGCCCAAGTGTTTGCCCATGATGAAAGAGGTGAAAAAAGAGAACAAGCAAAGAGTAAAAGCCATAGACAGAGACTCCAGATTAAAAATAAAGGGGATGCTTATTGGAAAATATCCCTCATCAATCTCTGCTCAGGCAAAGAATGATTTATCCTTTTCAAGGCTAAGCTCTGGATCAGGAACCCTACTGAAAATATTGAAGTCTAAAAACAGGCAGACAGACAAGTGGGAAACTAGAGACTGCTCAGAGTCAGCAAGTACTATCAGGCAAGAAAGGAAACATACAGATTAAGAGATCACACAGGAATCCAGATAATTCACAACTGGAAATTATAACATAAGTAGGTCTTCCCGTTTTCTTCCTTTAACAATATTAGCCCAAATCACATTATGTGGCATTGTTAATAATGTCAGTGTAAAATGAGACAATTAAAATGACATGAAATTGGATGAATGACTACTTGCCAAAATAAGTATCAAAGAAAATGCTTTGGATTCAGCTTTGAATTTAAGTGTCTCAGCTGGAAAAACTACACTTGATGAGTTTTTCCCACATGAATAGGCATAAACATAAATAAAAAAGCCTATCTTTCTTATTCTGCTCACCAGTAGCTCCACACATCTGATACAGCTATGCATCATCGAAGTGCTCTGTCCGAGACTTGAGTGAGTACTGTTTTTTACTGCAATAGTTCTAGGCTTCCATCTGGGATGCTCAAGAAGCAGTCCCAATTTTGAAATATAGGCAAGTTATTCAGATTTAGTTTAGTCACAAACTATGTAACATGGCATTTTGGGCTTGAATTTTTTATTTGTTTCGGGTTTTTTGATGGTGGCTTTTGGCATCAGGACACTTGCTTAAGCCAAGTTGCTATTCACTTTCCATTTGAGATGTTATGATAATGAAAGCCAGGATGCAGATTTAGAGAGAAACATGCTGCTGTGATCAAGCTAGTGCTTCTCACAAGGATGACACTGGACTGAGTTTATTATCAGACAGAAGTCTGCCAGGCAGGTCCTTGAAATAAAAGTGGTAGGGCTGAACTGAGGTTAGTGGCAGCCAGAGCTCCACTCAACTTCCTAGGCACAGGACAAAGACCCACAGAGCTTCAAGTTCTGCCAATAAAAATGACAGAGGAGCTTGCCAAGAACCAGCTGCAACTGTTTTTTTAATCATAAAACTATTTTCCTAGGTGTCTATCCAGCCTCTGTGCTAGCCATTCAACATAAAATATTGAGGCATGGTGTAAATTCAAACAAAAGACGGCACCTTACCTTACAGTTAATGTATGAAAATACAATTTGAACAGCCTGAGAGACACGGTTTAAAGACTGCAGCGTAGGAAGCAGATGGGAATCAATCCCAAACCTGCAGGAGAGTGGGTGGAAATTACATACCTATTTTGAAAATAAGTATGCTGTCTGCATACAGTGACTTTCCTCATTTATTTTTCTTTAACACTTTCAAAAACACGATTTGAGTCATTGATCGTCAGTTGTGTATAAAACCCATCGTTATCAATATATTTTTCATTAGCATAACAGGTGCATGGTATTTTGAGAATGTCCAAATTCATGCAGCTCCATAGCATACAAGTCACGCGATGAGAAGTGCCATCCATGGTACAGAAACCATTACTTAGTTTAACACTTGGGACAGTCGCATTACAGTCCTGTGTAAGTATCAGCACTTCATTGCAAAACTGCCCAACATCATCAACTTACTAAGGCAGGCTTTTCCTCTACTGTGCCTAGGAGCTTTATTTGGAGTTGGTTTTGCTTTCTGATTATTTTTTATTTCCTATCCCTCTTCTACATTCTTGGGAGAGCAAGATACCTCAAACTAATTAAATTCTGAAACTTCCAAGGGTAGTTTAGCAACTTCAGTTTGAAGGAAGCCAAGGAGAAAACAGAGATTTATAAACTGGCAGAATAGATTTTTCAACTGAAGTAACTCTGTTTGAAAGGAAACTAGCTATTTTAGTATGATTTTTTCAGTCCAGCTGCAACCAGAGACATGGATTATACAAAATGGCAGAGGCAAAAATGCCTTCAAGGAGATAATGGTTTAAGAGGAAAAGCGGTAGTAGGGGTTTGGAATCTTAGAAGAAAAAACAATGCTATTTATTCTCCCTCAAGCTCTAAACTGTCCAAGCCTTTGGCCTTTTCTGGCTGTGCTGCAATCTCTAGCAGCAGCAGTTGAAAAGAGCAGCCGAATGGCAGGGGAGTTCTGCCATATTACTACTTTCCAAGCTGATGCACGCATCCCTACTAGTTGCAGCTCGCAAATTCAGTTGGTTGGGTTTTTTTCCTTTTAAATTTTATTTTAAGAGAGTAAGTGTTCTTAAGAGGTTTTGGATTCTTCTGGGGCTTTTGTTTGGTTGGTTTTCTTTAACAGCATATACCTTCAAGACCATTGTATTTTTACCTACTACCCATAAATAAATCACAGCTCTCTCCCTTTCCTCTGTTCAATAAATAGAAACAAACAGACAAAAAGGATTAGTCAAAACAAATAACATGTTTTTTGTTTTAAGAGGATGAGTTAATGTCTAGTAATAAGCCAGTGATTTGAAGAGTGGGCTCCCCTCTCCATTCCCAGTTCTGCCCTGGGATGAGCACGCTGTTGTTCCACAACCCCTTCAGGCAATCCCGGTGAGTCCTTTCAGTGCTCCTTTACCCCAAAAACTGATCTTGCTCCTGGCCACAAATTCCTGCCTCCTTCTCTGTGCCATCACATTTGCATGGTCCTACAGTGAGCTGGTTACATCAACTAAAATGGCCTAAAAACATTCACTTTTTCCTTACAGACTGGAAAAGTGAGAGAGCTGAGTGGGAGAGGAAGGCAACGCTCAGCCACAAACAGAGCAAGAGAGGATGGGGAGGATGCCGACATCCCCAATTAAATCAGGTTGCGTTGTCAGCCTGAGCAGCTTGGCCACTTGAGGATCTGTTGGGCTGATACTATCATCATTGTCATCAACCATGAGGAGTTTTATTTACTTATTCTTTTGAAAACATTTGGTGGTCCTTTAAAGAAATTTATTAGACCTGAGGAAACTATGAGACTCGGACACTCAAAATTAGGAAACTACTGTTTGGATGGATGCAACTTGGAGATAAAAGGGATGGAGATAAAGAAAAGCCACCTCAATGCATCCTTTCTCTCTGCCAGTCTCCACAGCAAATCTACCCCTGAGCAAGCAGACTCTATATTTAACTATTTAAATTGACTTTAAAATAAATATATCATGCCTCACAACTCCTACTGCATGTAACAGAGAACTAAGTACTCAGCATTTTGAGTGCTACTTCTTCAGTGTCTAACAGCAGATTTAAGATTCTGTCTATGGATCTGGAAATGCCAAATGATAAGGCAAAGACATCCAACAGAAGGCTGTTCTTTATATGTCCCTCTGGTAGCAGAGTAGCCAGACTTCTTGATGTGGCAGATGTAAAGCCTCTTTTGACATAAACGTGAATTTTGCCCAAGTCCAGGATTACATACTCAAACCTTCAGTATATCATGAAAGACTGAAGTTTGTGGAAAAGATCAGTACGCTTTTATGTCCTCAAGTTAACCTTTCATATGTTGCAAATTATTTTAATGAACAGTGGAAAGAAGAGAAGGCAATGACATGTAGCAAGCTCCTACAAGGCTATCCAGCTGTTGAATAAAAATTTTAACATTTCAGTACTATCATGACCATTCCTCTAATCTTTACCATCCACGTTGTCAGGGTATTATAGTTTCCAAATAGGAGAACAGAGAATTTGTCTCTGGACTTTAACTAACATTTAGGGAGCCATAAATTCCCCATTTATTGACCTTAAAAAGGTATATGGGACATAACATTTTGTGATTCAAACCTTCAGAATTTAAACTCGAAACCAAGCTGTCTGAACACTGTATTGTAAAGACCTTGTTATAAGAGGTGCAACTGATAATGCAACTTGATGTACTCATATGCCATCATTCCATAAAATAAACGGTCTAGAACCTGAGCAGAAGGACTTCATAAGCAACCTTGAAACAATAATGAGTGCCCCTCTACAGCCATCCTGCACACGTGGAAAGTTGAGCAAGTGAGAAAGACAGACATATAGCAAACACCGTATCATGTAAATCTATGGGTATCTATGGAAAGTTTGCTGATATTACTATACACTGCAGAACACTCATTATACTCATTTTACAACTCTTGCTAAGATTTGGACTTAGTGCTCTGACTGTGAAGTCTCCTTCTCACTAATGGTTTCAATTTCTCCACACTGTCAAAAACTTGAAAGATCTTACTGTAATCTAAGAAGTGAAACATTCAACTCAGGTATACGGAGACACTGAATTATTCTTAAACCAATGAAAGAGGGCTTCTTGAAAGGAATTTAACATTAGAAATGTTGAATATTGAACAGAAATAATCAATCTTGAACTATACAAAGAAGAATGCTGGAAAGAGATATATATTGCCTAACTGTTGATTTCTTTGTTGCTAAATTTACATGTAAATCTGTTCTGAGAAGCTCTACAAGATTACATTTATCATTTAATGTAGCTTTTTTGTAAAACAGGTTTTAAATGTCAAGTTTGTGCTTTGTTTTGTTTTTAAATTGCTAGACTTACTGAATTACTAAATTAGAATGTAAATCCAGGCATATGTATTACATATAAGTTTTATACTTTTCCCCTCTAATTCTCTGTTTCCCCTACATGCAGAAAGTAGGCAAGGGTTCACAAATTTAATGTAGTTTCTAGTATCTACTGTTCCACATTCTGCTTGGGGTCCCTGCCACTTATGCATGCTATAGTTTCACAATGAATTCACAGGAGATAAAGGCATATAAGGAGTTTACAATAAGACTCATTTTTCCATGGTGTATGGACTTCTGACATTATTACCTCGTCAGTACAATCATTACTTTAATTAACTCTCTTCTCCATGCTCATCGTGCTTGTGCCTTCCTCTACACAAATACTAAGGACATAACGCTGCTTGTCATTAAATAACGCCAATAAGGATTTTTCAATGTGCATATGGGAAAGTTCTGTAAACAGACCAAAATTTTATTTTCACAACAAGTTTTTAATGTAACTAGAGTCAGTCAAAAGCTATAGTCCTGCTCACATTTGACGTAGTTCTTTCATAGTAGTTTCTAGCCAACTACTTTTAACGCAAACTGTCTGCTCTCCTCTTCCTAATGTTTTATTAACACTTTCCTCTTTTGCGTGTAAAATACGCTTGCTGCTCTGCTCTGGTGCATGTCATGACATCTGTTCATAACAACATGACTCTTTGCTTCTTCAAGAAATAAGTCCTATCACAGAGATAAGATAAGCTTTTTTCTCAGTATTACATTTTCCCTCATCTATTTAAGAGTTAAACTTCTAAGACCTCCGTTTGTCTCCTAAGCCCAGAACAAACGTCCTCTGTGCTTGCTCAAAGTCCTGACTATGGTATCAGAGTTTAAAATCGCAAGACTAGAGCTGGATGAATAACTTAGTCTTATAACATAAGAACATGTAGAAGCCAAGAATCATTCTAGAGAGAACTTCATGAAAAGAAATTGTACCATGTTTTTTTTTATTGTTTAGTAATAACAGTAAGTATTATTATTATTTTAAGCTTGCAGAGTCAGGAAAGCAATATTGTTAAAATTCCTTGTATAAGACTACATCAAAATTTAACATGATATTAAAAAGCCCAGTACTAGCAAGAATGATAAGCATTCCAGAAATAGGATTATAGGTCTCATAGATTCCATCTGGAGAAAGTAAAAATTTACAATAGACATAGAATTTGTACAGACAGGAAACATTTAGGCTTGCCACTGACTTATGTGTGGAGGAGGCTCCCATATGAACAATGTTACCTGCCTTCTCTTCTGAAAGGTAATAGCTATCCATGGGGACAGCTGAAAAGCTTCCGTTCATGTAAGTATTGATCCTCAAGTCCTGTAAAATAATGCTAAAAGCCTCTTGAAAGAAGAAAAAGTGCTGCAAATTTCTTCTCGTCGTTAGGTAGATACTAAAGTGTGTCAAGACATAACTAGCTATGACTATTAAAAGCAGCAACCTACCCCCAGCATTAATCTGTTGATAAATCAATTGCTCGTGTGTATTCAGATCCCCATCTGTTCTCCAAAACTAGTATGTTTTCATTCTTCTTACAGCAGACAGTCCTGCAGAGTTGACACCACCATGAAAAAGCAACCTCAGCTCTGCTTTCTCTTTGTCTACCAACAGGATTAGTCACCAGATTTCCAATCAGTCAGCTCATTTTTACAAGCTATTTGAAGGATTCTCTGAGTATCACCAAGCATGCAATTCAACCTGATACACTGTTGGTGCTAGCAATAAGGCACGGGAAGGGAAGAATACTCCTAGGTGGAGTCTGTAAGGGTGGCATTTTTGTTTGCTTTTCTTTACAAGAACTTTGCAGACTGGTTGCACTGCATAATGCATGCATGGTGCACATTGCCACTGTCCGAGTCATTTCTTCAAGGAGAAGCTTATTTTTGCAGTCCAATTGTCCTAGTAGCAATGACAGCAACAGTAGCAGAATTTATATGATAAACCAAACATTCCCCCTGTGAGGACCTTGTTTTCCACTATCCTGAAGAATTAAACACTCTTCATGGTCTCAGGCATGTCACAGAGGTCTCTGCTAATCAAGCAGATGAAAAATACAAAAAAAGTCAATCCACTTCTCTAAAACTTGCTGTAGGAACCTGTAACAGTCTATTTACTTTCAAGACAAGAAAAAGTAGATTTAGATACTCCTTTTTTTGATGTATCTTATACCAAATATGGTCTGACTGCTCTAAAGCCTATATTGCAGAATTTGCCTTTGTCCTCCTCTTCTGAAAACAAAACAGGAGGGAAAACAAATTCCATCAGGAAAAGGGACTCAACCAATATTCCCATAGCTATCATAACAAGGCATTAACATCAGAATCAGTAATTACAGTATTTATAAACTTCCACACAGTAATTACACTGTCTGTTCTACAGGCATTTTAAAGCAATGTCTATACCACAGGCAGGTGAGATAAAGGATATCTCAACATGCTTCAATTAACACAAACATCTGCTACTCCAGTCCCACGATATTAGGAAGTCTGGTGCACAGACTGTATAGAAGTCCATGCTTCTACAGCTAACGCTGCCATCAATCCACGCGCTAGCCAGATTAATGCACCTCTGGTACGCCACGTATGTGCACAACCACTGCAGTGCTTCTAGCAAGGTCTACACTCTACTGTGAGGGTAGCAGAACAGCGTTATCCAAATCCACCCACCCATTCATCTATCAATCATTCATAACAGACATAAACTAAATGAAGAGTTACAAAACTTCAGCTATGTCATAACCAACACTAGCCAGCACTAACAGCACACTGGCCTGTGGCCCCAGAAGCACGACCCTGGCACATCTGAGAAGTCCTGCAGGCTCCCCCTCCCCTAAAGCCATAATCTTATACCACACAAATACATTAAATCTGGCCAGGACTTTTCTAACAAAAGTAACAAAGATGCCTGTGGAAAGTGTTGCTTTGACACACACACAGAAAAAAAAAAAAAAAAAAAATCCACCCATCACCACTGTTCCCAAAACCTTTTCCAAGTTTCACTACAACGTTACTAGAAAAGCTTCTTGGAGCTTGAATTAAGTACCTACAAAATGAGAAAAACCAGAGGGTCTTCTGAATCCTACTGTTTAGGAAACTCAATTAAGCTACAGAAGAGACAGGTCCAAATCCATGCTGTGAATCAGATGACAAAGACAGACATGAGCCAGTCTCTTGCACTCAAAGGCAGTATGCTAGCTGTTAAGACTATTAACTCTATTTCACTTTCCAGCTCTCTCCTGCCTCTTTGAGATGTTCCACTTCACATAGACAATCAAAAATGTTCATCAGGGACATGACGAACTACCTCTGAATGAGACAGAAAAGTAGTTAAGCTCTTCTAGTATTCTAACCCATTATATATTTTCCCTGGCCATCTCTATCCTGCTTTATCTCAGAATCATGGGTATTTCTGGGAATGAGACTGTTTGATACAATGCAGTCTTCCAATTAATTTAACTTCATTTTATTTTATTTTAGTTACATTTTGCTTTGGGGTTGTGGCCCCAAAAGAGGTTCCAATGTAGATGGATTCAACACTTCCAAAAATGGGGTTTGATACATGCCTGCTACATCCTGCCCTGCAGAACAAAAGCACAGTACAGCTCATAAGCTTGTAAGCCCATTACACATGACAAAATCCACAGTGGTTTTCCTACAGGAGGAGCAATTTGGGAATCACTTAATTCAGATGCTCTTTGTTTCAGTTTTCCCTTTCCTACTTTTGGTACTAAAGGTATTTTTATTTAAGTACTCGATTTCACCATCTGCAACAGTCTCGTATCATTTGAGAGGCCAGCTACAGGTAACAGAGAGATTGTGTTGGGCTCCGTCATCCCAGATGCAAGGTACAACATGCCGCCCTGACTGCAGGTTTAGGAGTTGTAAATAACTTCAGACAATCCCTGGGCTTTTTTCAGCTCTCGGCAGACTATGCTGCAGCCAGGAAACTTGAATGACTACACTCAGGATCTGCACTGCCATTTGCAGATCTTTGTAGAGATGTGCATCTGGAGAGCCTCAACCACCTGTTCCGTAAGAATTTTGGCTGAAAAATATGCATATCAGCCTGGTAAACACAGCGTTAGCCTTTCTCCTTCAGTCTGCTCATCGTACGCTTACACTGCCTCCAACCTGCTCCGGCACTTTATGAGTCTTCTCTGCCATAGTGATCGGGTGGGTTTCGTCTCTCGCATTTTTTCATGTTGGCTGGCTTCCAGAGATACCCTAGTGTTGTGGCCATTTTGTGGCCATTTTTAAAGAGCTGCTTTCTGTGCAATGTCTTCAGCCAGACCAGATGTTCTTCTTGAAGAAACTACTGGTTTTAATCCTCTTTTCTCCTCAGATTTTATCTTCCAGAACTCCATTTTCTGGGCTACGCTGATGAAAGCTCTTTCATCTATTTGATTCTGATTTGCTACATAAACCAGATTCAATCTGTGCATTTTTTGGAAAAAGTTACCCCCAGCTTTCTGGTACTTTTCCTTTAGCTGGCTATTTGGAAGCAGCAGGGAGTTTATGCATGGCTGGTTCTCCAAGCAAGGACTCCAAGATCCTATCTGTTATGTTCTGTACTGCACATATACCTGCTGTTCTGCAACAGTCTAGTAAATATTACTTCATCACAGATAAAACCAAATAACACATTTTCACTTACTTCTTGCAGTAAACAGTGAACTTTCCCTTCTGTGATCTCTCTGACTCCATCTGCAAGGTGCATTTGCCCTAGAAAGCTGTGTTCTCGGGGTGAAAGATGCATTTTCCTTCCCGCTACACAAGGGTGGTTAGCAAAGACCGGCCTTCCATAGCACCGCGCTGTCCATGAGTTTTGTACGTCGCATCAACTCTAAAATGCATTTACAGTGCCTCAGTCTGGTGGGATTCATTCACAGTAATTAATTCTTTTCCTCTGTTCCATCCTGTCTAGTTATTCGTCTCTGCAGCTTGCAAGTCCCAGTGAGAACATACCTTCTAGAAACCAGCTTTTCATCATGCTACCCATTATTTGATCACAGATGTTAATGAAGTTTTGGCAAATTTGGTGATGATAACAGAAATATTTGTTCAACATTTGCCTGGGTAGATTCATCATTCCTTATTCCCTTATAATAGTGTGCACCTACATTAAAATGCAACTGTACAATGAATAACTTCACACGTTTTATATGTAATTTTATAGAAATAAGAATGATGTGACTTTTTTTTTCCTCTCCAATTAAAAATGAAAGCAGCTCTTTTTTTGTGTGTGACATAGCTGGGTGTGGAGCAGAAAAATCAACAAAACTACAAAAATTTAATGAAATAATATTCTTGGTTTATACAGCAAGCTTGCTTTTGTAGAGTATTGGGACATGATTTTTCATCCGTCAGTTCCCAAGTTTCAACTTTCCTTCTCAGCCTCCTTTACTGGATTGCTGGAGTATTAAAGGAGTATATAATCTGAATATAACTTAAAGAGAAACATGGCAGCAGTTGTTTCTTACCCGATTCATTTCTTTAAAAATAATGTTCTCATTGCTCTTCCCATCCCTCACCACATTCAACTACACAGGTGCCTTGGATTTCTTCATCCCACCCCAGCCT
The DNA here is from genome assembly GCA_027564655.1 of Leptodon cayanensis. Classification (NCBI taxonomy): domain Eukaryota; kingdom Metazoa; phylum Chordata; class Aves; order Accipitriformes; family Accipitridae; genus Leptodon; species Leptodon cayanensis. The sequence goes on from JANXJC010000029.1 coordinate 1,200,534, forward strand.
GCTTGGAGAGTGCCTCTATATTCCTCCTGCGTGACCTGTCCCTGCTTCCACCACTTGCATGCTTTCTTTTCATGCTCCAGTTTAGCTGGGAGCTCCCTGTGCATCCGTGCAGGTCTCCTGATGCCTTTGCTTCACTTCCTGGTCATCAGCATGGACCATATTATGTAAAAAATAAAGTCAACTTAGGGAGGATTTTGTCTACATACACATGTGAAATTTGTCAATGCATATGCAGGGTTTTGTTGAGTACAACTAATTCAGCTTTATTTTCTCGTGCTGAATAGCACAATATTCTACAAGTAATACTACTGACAGCCATGTGAGAAAAGACTGTGGAATCATGCCTAGAGCAGTCTTCATAAATATACGATGACGTATTTTTGATCTTCTATGAACTTACAGCATTGCTGTTTCTTCAGACCTGTCCTGACATATTATAAAAGCTTCATTAATAAATCCTAGCCTAATTAAAGTAAGAAAAAATGCCATTGCAAAAGGTTTTGTGTGTGTTTGACAGTATAAAACTTAATTCAGATTTTTTCTTCCCTTTTTTGTTGATTGCCCACATATTCAAACAAAACAATATATACAATTCTACTGGCAAAACAAAAATAACCATGCATCTAGGAGTCAGAAAGACTTTCACTAGGAAGCTTTCATCTCATCAATGGAAATTAAAATGTGTGCAAAGGTCTGAACAGTCATGCAGATGAGCTTCCACAGTTCCACTTCCCAGAAAGTGTCTCCTCTCACCAGCTCTTGTTTTCCCCTCACAGTAACAGGGCAGGGGAAAGAGTAAGGAACAGTTTGACCGTTCATCATTTCCGCTCCCTGAGATGAACGTGAGGAGGCACAGAACCATTGCCCAGAAGTGTCAAAATATCTAGGAAAAGGCTCAGATCTTATGGGCCTAAGGTTATAACCCTTACAAGCAGGATTTCCACTGACAGATATCCTAAAAACAATGGTACGTACAAATACTGGGCAGCTACTACATTTCCCACTCAATGTGGCTTCAGAATGAATGAATTCTCTCATTCATATTTAAATGTAATTAACAGAAACCTACGTGAAGTGCATGTACCAGACACAGCATTTAATTCAAAATGCTCAATTTAAAAGCTCTGAAAGTCATAAAAATATAACAGCATAAATTTGTTTTTTATCCAAAACAGTGATTCAACTTATTTTTTTTTTTCCCCCAATGAGAAATATTTACTAACAAATCAATTTATCTCCATGGTGATTTTGAAATTCTGAAATCATACTCACCTTAGGTTTCATTTAGAGACTAAAGCATTAAGTAACTGAATCATGTACCACATAAAAATAGTCAATGCAACAATTAAGTTGTTATTTAACTAATAATTAACAGAAATTTGTTTTGCTTCTGTCCCAGTTACTGATTATTCCTAGAATTTATTTCCATAATGTTGCTTTACTCTGGGTACCCACATAAATATGGAATTCTGAGATTTTCTCAGGTCTTTCATTTACCTTTTAATAAACCTAACTGAATCAGTCAATTTAAAACCTAAACCAAAACACAAACAGTTTTGGGGCTGACTATTTCTGATTACTACAATGGTAGCTATACCCTGGGAAAAAGATTAATAGGTTTTCATCAGTGAAGTAATTTTCAAAATTGAATATATACACAACTGCAGGTATAAATATTAACCTCTAACCAAACTCCTTTTGTATTAATTCATTGGTTTTCTTTGAACCATATTGTTGTCATTACTTATATCAAGCTGAATTACCATAAATATCTCAAGATACATGAACAGGACCAAGTACAGACCCTATAGTTTCTAGTTTCCCATAACTTTGTAATGATCTGTTCTTTTTCTTTCGGTATTTTGTTCATTTGTTTGGAAAATCAGTATACCAACCACCATCACATCATAGAACTATTTACAGATTTAGAGAAGAAAATAAATAGTTTTCCAGGCACTAGAGCAAATGTGAAATCCAGAAGTACTGACTAGAGAAGCTAGCATTAAACTCATCGGGGGGATGGGGGGGGAAGAAAAAAACCCCAAACATAGAGCAAATAAACCTATAACAAGGTTAATTCTGTAATAGACCAACCCACATTGTCAGCAACGAAGCCTGGCTTAAGAATGCACAATAGTGGTCACACAGTCTTCAACCTCGTACTGGTATTTCAGTTTGGAAACCATGACAGAAAGAGCTTAACATACATTTTAGATGCCATTTACTCACAACGGAAGCCTGCTGCATATGGGTGACGTAGAAAAAAAATCCCTGTTGTCAAATTCCATTCAGATGCCTAACTCAAAAAAAGGGGTGGCATTTGTGCTTCCCTGTGCTCTCAGCATTCCTCCTCAGTGGGGTTAGACAGCCCAGAACTCAGACGTCAGTAGATCTGGGGTTTGGGTATATAGCTAGCCCCATGCACCAGACAGAGAGCCTAAGCACCTAACCTTGGACTCCAAATCCCATTCTGAGGGCAGACACCTCAAAATACTCCGATGGGGCAGGCAGGTCTAGACCCCACAGAACAAGTAATTCCCAAATGCTCATTACACCAAATTGCCCTCTAAAAGCCATAATCTTACCCATAAAGAAATTAAGAGAAATAACATAGCTGTTTATGACATTGGTATATTACTTAAATAAATCATGTTTTCAGTTTGCCTGCCTTCAAATAAATCCAAAATAACAGCTGAACCAAAAACTTTATATAGAAGTCTCATATATATAACACCAGATATTTCAAAGCACATCTAATTTTCAATTTTAATAAATAAATTGATTTCCATATTTTGACATGATTTATTGCTCCCAGACTTGACAACAGAAGCATCATATTGTGGTACCATCTGGGATGGGTAAAGCAATACATGCCAAAAGAGAAGAGAATGTCTACTAAAAACAGGGGAGGGAAAAGGCAGTAGAAAAATAAGGGTAGGCAAAATGAAGGCAAAAGGTGTCCCAAAAGATTGGATAAGTCTATCAGAAGAAAACTCAAAGCAGCTTTAGTCATCTATTCTCAGTTCAGACAAGGACTGGCTTCCTACGCTATGACTAAGCAGTGTCTCTCAAACATTTAGGAGCAACAACCCACATCTTACGTTGGGCTCGGTAGCGTTGACCTGGCAAGTAACCGGCTGGAAGCGGCACAGACCCTCCCTTTGTGCCCTGAACCGTTGAGGAGAGCAGGACCCTCCCTCTTCTGCACCCCTGCATGGGCTCCTCACCCACCAGCGTTCTGGCTGCAGCTCCCTCAGATCTTTCCTTTTCCTTAGCTTATAGCAACAAGTGTCCATGCTTCTCACCCTCAGTATGGCTGCTTCGCTTCCTTAGATATTTCAGAATCCTGATTTTCCTTAATCGCAGTAGCAAAAAACTAGTTTCCTGACCTTGAAAAATTTCCCACCTCTTCCCTAGGGATGAAGGGGAGCAGGACTTTTTGCCTTATGGAGACAGCCAGTTCCTCCTACAGTTCAGCAGCTGGGTGCATCCTTTAGCAGCACTGTGTCAAAGGCTCCTTAGAGCTCAGCGTTGAGATGTGTATCTTAAATTTTTCTGCCTAGTGGTGAGGAGACACCAGGCTGCTCCACCATTTTCTTTTATTCTCATTTTAAATATTGGTTTTTTTGTTGTTTTTTGTTTTTTTTTTTATTTCATGGGTCAACAAGCAATGGCAAGAGACACTATGGACCACACAGTGCCCTTATGCTAGGTACTGATGACCATCAACATACAGGTGTAAGCCGAACTCACCTCCTATATGTAGAATTACCCAAAAGCATCTATGTCCATTAGCCTAGAAAAGCTGTTGAATGGATCTCTGCAGTATAGGAAAACACAGTCCTCTGTGACTGAGAAGATGAGCCTTTAAGCCTACTCTTTGAATATGCATGGGTTACAAACTGTGGCTGAACTTAAATCAGTTGTTACAGGCCAGAACAGACAATGAAGTTCCATGTCAGTGACTGTAAGCAAAAATCGATAATCATGTTTGCAGATACTGTACTACAGATATAATCTCTTCCAAAGCATACTGCATATTCCATCTCTTTTCTAAATTGTTCAGCACTGCAGCATCTAGGTGCCAGAGAGCTGGAACTCCCCATCAGCAACTGCTTGTGGCAGACTCTCCACCTGAGCAAGACAATATAAGAATGAAGACAATCTGCTTTCAGTCTACATATTACTATTTTCTGCTTTCATTTTCTCAACAGTCTGCTAAAATTCCTGCAGCTTTTCAGTATAGAGCCTACACAGAAAGAAGCTGATTCTCAAAGGAGAGCCCATGTCCCTCCACAAGTATTGCCCTGTTGTCACAGAATACTGCTTTAGTCCAGAATTAGCTGAAGGATGCCATGGTCCTATCCGGTCCAGATATTTAGAAAGGACCAGCCTGATTTCTTTGCAAACAGATGCTACTTGGTGATCGACCTTGTGCAGCTGTATCAGTATACTCATGTTTGTGACAATGTCAACATGAGTGCTACGTTCTTAGGAAGAGATGTTTCCACAATTACATTTAATGCATGTAATGCAGCCTGACTGACCACCATACATACCAGGATAAATTAACACGAAGGGCTAAATTATACCACTATAAAATCCACATCAGCTGTTTCATAAATATTTGCTGTAAAATGTACGCACATACCTTTTGATATCACCTCTATTTCTCATGAGAACAAATGCACTCATATTATATATTTAGGTGATCCAGACTTCCCCTTTATGGTAGAAACAAAACACAAATGTTTAATATCCTAAGAAAAGAGGGGCTTTACTCCAGTGGAAGTGAAAAAATTTAGTACCTATTTTTCTTCCTTACTGTGAAAACGGAACAGAAAATTATGGTAAACACACAACAAATGCAGCCTAACAAGCAGAGGTAAGAAAGAAAAAAATAGAAATAAAAAAGCTAGGCTTCTCTAGCTAAATGGATGTGTTCAGACTCATTTGTCTAGAAATGCACTTGCACTTGTATTTCAGTACTGGCACAAAACAATGACAGATACAGCAAATAAATGAAAAATGATAACGCCTCTGCCTGGCTTTCTTTTTCTTCATCTCCCAAAATACTAACACATACTGATAAGCCAAAGCAGTAGCAAAGCCCTGCCAATTTGCCAATATTCCTTCGCTTCACTTAGACTCTTTCTAAATGTACGTGACAAATTTCAGCTCTATTGAAGGGTAGTCAATTACAGATTCTGGAGAGTAAAACTTTCCAGTTATGTAGAAGCCAAGTGCAAATGAATAACAAGCAGAGATGAGCAGAAGAGAGAGGAGTCATACATCCAACTGGCCACCTCATATGCCCTCTATGTAGTTTTGTAATGGGGATCTGCATATGAACTCAGAACATCACACACAAAAAAACCTCAAACAAACATAATATATGTAACTACACCTATGCAGGTGAAAAATCCCATGCATGGAAAGAATACTCAGAATATTCAGTACTTGGCCAAATATGACCAAAGATGGTTTCAGAATAGTAGCCATCTTCTGTGTTAGTATGTAGATGAATCTACGAACACCAGCTGTTTCAGTAGCAAAATTTTTTTCAACAAAAATGAAGCACTGTCTGCCGGTAATTGATTTCCCCACGAATACAGTATAGAGTTAAGATCAGGATTTGTGTGATCTAACATGTTTTATCTAGCTTGAGGAAGCCCCCTTCAGCTGCATGTAAAAGGCATCATTTGGGTAAAGGTTAGACATATGTGAAATTATGCACTGCTAGTTGAATTCATCCTTTTCTGGCTTCAATCAAGTTATAAGTTTGGTCAGAAATTATTGTTCTGCAAGCAGAAAACATAATGAAAATACTAATGGTATCACAGAAAGAACTGGAATGGACTTAAAGCAGCCACCAAGTCCATCTCTACCTGCCACAAAGGACTAGCTCTGGCTTCATAAATACCTCTTAACTCTTCTTCAAATTCTCAATTCTCTAATTTAATTATTTGTGGACTTGCTGTGTAATAAAAGCCAACAGTCTGCCATCAGAAAGGTATCAACAAGAGGAAGAGGTATTGTATAGAAGTGGCATTGTGATACACAGACGTACTGCGCTTTGCCTTTTCTTTTTTTAAACTCTGCTCTCAGCACCACCTTATACAAAAGGTAACAGTTCAAATACCTCCTCAAGTTTTGCTCATCCCTAGCACCCAAGCAGAAGTTTGCTCTATCATCTTTCAGTCACTCTGCAATTTGCTAACCTCGTCTCCTTTGGAAAAGTTTTATGAGCACTAGCTGCTCCTTCCGCTTCCAAGTTTTTGAGGAACTTGGAACAGCACGGAACTTATCCATTTTTCATTCACACGTCCCAGACACAAATGTGAAGGGCTCAAGCAGAAGTGATGTTTTGGTGGCTGATGCTCCCTTCGCATCAAGAAGGGGAAAAACCATCTGTAGCAGGGAGGAATATTCTCTATTCTCCTCACCCTTCAGTAGATTCCAGGCACAGGAGAACCCAACAGAGGGTTTTTTTTCCATTTGTTTTGTTTGTTTGTTCCCCACCTTAGGGACCCAAATAGAATGTTAAATCTCACTCTGCTTTGCATTTCAATATTGCCAACCTACGGCTGTCACAATTTAAGGATACCCCTAGGTTAGTTCCCTTATGCCTTCAAGCGTGAAATCAGAGAAAGTTCTTCTTGCGTCTCCTTTTCTGCACAGGCAGCTTTACCCCAAAATAAAATGATGATTCATTAGGTTTCTTTCATGTATTTCACAAATCAGACATCTATTACACAACTAGTGACTGTAAGTAACACACAATGCAAAAAATAAATGGACTGCAATACATTGGATGAAAGTTTTAGAAAAAGCATTAAGCTGCCTTTTAATGGGTTCTATTTATTTGGCAACTCAAAAAATCAAGGCGATTAAAAGATTAAAGCTCAATTTCCTTACCTTTATTGCTGAAGATGTTGATTATAACTGAAATTTTTAATATCAGCATAGATTAAAGTTTTGATTCTACATGATGACTTCTTACAAGCTTTCATTTTGTTCACAGCAAAGGGAACCCTGGGGCATTGTCCCAAAAATGAACCATAAGGAGAGTCTGAGTGATTTGTGCCTTTACTGGAACACCATTCTCTCTAGATTGGGCCAAATACCACCTTAGCCAAAAGGACAAACTAACGTTATGAAAGCCTCTCACAAAAGATATGATATGATCTCAGTTTGTAATAATAACAAGCAATTGCTATTTTCAAAATAGGATTACAATCCTGGTAAATATTTGATTCCTTTAAAAAAAAGAATCTAGTGTTGTTAAATAATCATATTCTGTATTACAATTAAGGTAAAAATTTATAAAAGTATTTCAAGTTATACATATTAATTTATTGGTTAAAAACCTCAATCATTAAGTCAGAGTCCCTCTTTGTTTAACCTAGATAAACACAAAGTATATATTCAAAGTATATTACAATTTACTCAGTCATTATTTAGCCTACCAGCTAGCCATTAATGACTCCTATAGAAGTGTACTATCATATGTAACAGGTATTTCAGATAATCCTGACACATGTAAACACCAGCAAGAATTCCCTCTGGTAAAATTCATTCTCCAAAGCAGCCCCTTTTCCTGACAATTCATACAATTCATAGATCCAATCTTGCCTTTAATTCCTTGAGTGCCTCATTAATGGGGGGTGGGGGGGTGTGTATACATACACACATGTGTATCTACTTATAAACCTCCCAATAATCAAGATTCCAGAACTTTGATTTGAATAGAACACATGAAAAAGAACCTCCAACCTTCTTAGCCTGCAAAAAGAATTTAATTTGAATCTTGTGGTAAACTAGGGGCTAAAATCGCCTTTAAAAATGGACTTTGAGGTATGTGTATTTCTAACTGAAAGCTGTGCAGATTCAGCATGAGAATAAAAGCTCTGGACAATTATGTAACTACAGGAGCAGGTGGAATAGGGTCATATTCAACCTTCTGGGCATCTCAAACTGAGAGTAGGCTTCATAGATGGAGGATTCAGATGAGAAAGGCATGGGCCCTGTAAATGCCTTAAGAATGTGAGTTTGTAAAGAAGTTCATCTTACGGATGAAGAAAAGACACATACGTTCTATCAGGTTTGTGAAAAGCTGATACTTGCTGGCTTGTAAAAATATTTATGGCATTTGTGGCATAAACACTTTTATAAGCCAGCATGTTTGAGCTTTTCACTCTTTACAGATACATCAGCAAACTTGTCATGTAGGTAGACACAAACAAATGCTTGAATTTAGAAACACTCTTTTCAAAGAATTTGGAAAAAAAAAAAAAAAGAAATAAAGGTGAAAACCAGACATTTGTTAGACCCATCCTCTACATGATGTCAAAGTCCCACTATTAATCCTGACATCGGCTTAGATATCATCTTGTTTTAAAAACATTTTTGAAAACAAATCTACTCATTTCAACACTACTATTTAGATTTCTGCTTTTGTATTTTAAGGAACATAAAAGAGTTTTCAGGAAATCCAGCTTTCATCTTGGCCAATGCTTTTATTGATTATTCTACTATTACTTGAGGTGAGCAATAGCAAAGCAAAACTCACAAAACAAAATCATGCAGAGTCAGGCCCTCTATGTCTGCGAGCCTACTATTGCTGTAGCAAGAGTTATAAAATATTTGTCCTTCTACAACCACAGCCCAATGAGTGCTGCTTTCCTAACCCATAATCGCTGTGCACGCATTGTTCCAACGGGCGGCTTTGAACAATTTGACTCTTAGGCTTCTCCGGCAAGAGCTTAAAAGGCTTTCACTCATTTTAGTCTTCTTTATTCTGCTACACAAAGGAAATTGCTGAGACACACCAAATACTGGTTTGCTACAGACACTATCGTATGAAACTTGCTTACTCAAACAACAGGCTTTTCCTATAAAGTACAGAGCACAGAACCATGACACGTGGGATGACAACTTTGACGTACCCACAATGGGCAACGATGTCTCACTGCATAGTCCTAGCTCACGTTTAGATACACATCCCGTCTGATGCAATCTAGTAGCACTCTAACCCTCACTTTTAAAAGGGATTAGCTTTCATTAAACTGATGGAAACAGTACACTTTTAGTAGATGAATCTCTGTTCTGCATTTCTTTTGTAAGAACATGCATTTCAAATGGCTATCTGGTTTGGGTTTGTTTTTTTAAAGGAAGGTTATCTTGTGTTTCAAAACTATTTTCTAGGCATACACTTGTAGAAAACAGGGCATACACATATTTTGGCCCAAATTAATTTTTGCACAAGTTTGCAAACAAGCAGTCATTATTGTATTTTATGCTTTTTTAGAGAGCTTTCCTATTACAAAATAATACCTGATACCATTGCAATGTCTGATAATATTCCAAAATAATAATTTATAAAAGTCTATCTTTTCAAAAATCTACACAAAGTTGTAAAGAAAAGATTTGCAAAGATGCTTTTGCTATAGCTAAATGATTCTTACTGTTCCAGTCTGTTACATGTAACAGGAAGCCTTTTATCTTCACAATAGCAGTGTGTGGACAAACTAACGACGCATTCCAACAGACACTTAAGCATGACAGATGAGGAAACTTGTTTACACAAAAATAACTGAAGTGCATCAACGGTCAAGATAAGGTTTTAGGCATTCCCTTTATTTTCCAGATAGAAAAGTACTAGAAGAAAGATTAAACTGATGAATGAAACTAAAAAAAATCAAAGCATCAATGTAAAGAAAATAAACAATTATAAAAGTCTAACTGAAAACTAGAAAAGGAAGATGCAAATTGTAAGAATCAGCCTTGCTTCCATGCTGGAAGTATCTGCTGTGCATGAGGAAAAGTCAGCAATTTTCCTCCTCCTTCAGACACACAATAGCAAAGATAAAGCTTGAGCAATTTTCTAAAATAATTAAACAACAGGTGTATAAGTTGTCTTGTTTCTAGCCCTTTGGTATTGTTATTGTGCTACACTGAAAGCTTCTTCCAGCTAGCGCTTCACCCTGTGACTTTTTCTTCCAGACGAGAAAACAGTTTATTAGCTTGTGAAACATCTGCATGTTTTTACAAAGGCTGGTTCATACGAAGAAATCAAAGTGAGCAACATAAGTAGAAGAATTAAACCTGTTTTTTACACTATTATTATTATAACTGTGTGAAGAAAAAAATGCTAAAAGAAAGTTCTTCTGTCTGTACATAAAGTGTCAGTGTTCAGTCACTCAGCAAACAAATGCTAACTAGCACATACAGTATTAATGAGTTAAACCACAGTATGCTTTATTTCTCCTGTGAAATTTCATCATTCTGTTTTGCAAGGATTTCATATAACTTTTACTTTGCTTCTCATTCGTGTTCCTACCTCACTCAACTATAATAGAGTTTCGGGTTTGAAAGATCTGGAGCTTCAAAATACTGTAATTTTTAATTGCTAACTTGGTAAACTTTATATCCACTAACCCTATTCAAAATATTTCTCTCACCACATGTGAATGAGAGAGACTTCACATGCCCTGAAGTTTCAGAAATAAAAGTTTACCTCGATTACACCTGAGGTAATCCTATACAACTTGTTGGGATGACTGGGATTGCAGCTAGGATTCTGTCATTCCAACAAAACTTATCCGAAAGGTCTGTAAATCTCAGTGAATCATTTGGTAAATACACTCTTGGCTCTAGGTGGGTTTCAGGTTGGTAGCTGGTAAGTTTGAATTCCAGGTTTCCACAGGAATGGTTACTGTCTCTTTGATTAGTAAAGCTTTCACACTTTCCAGCATAAGACAGAGACCCTCTTTGTGACTTAACATTTCCCAACAAAGGCTGAGAAAAGTCGTGCGTCTTTATTACGGCTGAAGACTTGGAAGAAGAGTTCAGACAAGTAACCACCAGTAAGGAGAGCAGCACTGACCCCTGACCCTGCCCCAGGGTACCTGGAGGGACTAAATGGCATCTCGAGAGCTCTCCCAAACCTACTTTTATGACTACAAGACCAGTGACTAGCTTCATACTTTTGTAACAGAGTACAAGATGACCCGCCTGTGTTGTGTAACGCGTTTGGGAGTCCTAAACAATCCACCTTACATCCTGGTTTACTCGCACCAAAACACAGGCTTTGGCCACCTCACAGCTGATTTGGAGCTGCCATAACTGGCACATCCAAGGAAACACATCTTTTGGATAAGGGCTGTCCTGGGGCACTCTAACAGAACCAGAAGGGAAGCAGAGAGGAAGAAGAGGAAGAGAAGATCTGTGAAGGACAAATATGAAGGAGTCATAATGGTAGATTTGAAAATAAGGGAAAAAACGAATACTTGGAGTAGGGGTAGTAAAGATATGCTGGTGAAAGAAAAAAAAATGGCATACTTTGGGTTTGATTTAGAAATACAGTCTCCCTAAAGGGTTGTGGAAAAAGGTTTGAAGATACAGAGGCAAACCAGTGGTGCTACAGCATTGAAGATGGAGTAAGAAACTTCACCAAAAGTCAGCTTGAGAAGAGTGTTTAAAGGCTTCTGCACATTCATAAGCCCAAAACCTAGTAACCTTGTATCACCATCAACAGTATGATTTCTGTCTTCGTGGTTTTTTTTTGTTGTTTTTTTTTTTTTGGTTT
>JANXJC010000029.1:1212223-1223342 GCA_027564655.1 Leptodon cayanensis
GTTTTTTTTGTTTGTTCTTTTTTTTTTTTGTTTTTTTTTTTTTTTTGCTGATTGGGGTGGGTGTTTGTTCAAGTCAGTCAGCACAATTATAAACCTCTGTAAACTACAGATTTCTCCCTCATTACTGATTTCAGCCTACTGACACTTATCCTAACAGAGGAAACCTGTGAACTTCAATCTACGAACTAGCAGTATAAACTACAACAGCACCATCAGGGACCTCTGAGTGCAGCCTCTCAACAAGAATCTTCATTCAGGATTTAACTGAAATTATTTGCCAGGATACCGAGTACGTCACATAAGATGAAAGTACAGTCCGAATTCTGGATATTAAAAGTGCTTGGTGCATCACAGCCTTAAGCACTAGCAACAAAATTGAATATTTACCAATACTGCCATTTTGGTTAAGTATAAGCCAACTTCAGATCTTGTTTCTAGTAGTCTTGGAAGGTAAAGGAAGTCTGCAAGCCTAATTAAAGCATACACAAGGTGTTCTACAAATCACAAGGACAGCCTTATCTGAATGCATTTTACTTTTCCATATTCTACTGTATAGTATTACTTCATGAAATAATAGGCACAGTACTGAATCTAAAGCTAGTTAATTTTAAATTGCAAAAATGAAAAGATTATGAAAAACCATACATTTCTATTTCTACATCTTAGCAAGTTAGCCAACTCAATTAAATTTACTAAAACACCTCTTAGAGCCAAGAACAGGAGAACAATGAAGGTTAGAAATGATGCCAAGGTTAAAAATAACGAAAGAAAAACCCAACAAAACCTAAGCAAGGAACGCCACTCAGAAGACTGAGGGAAGATGAGTTTGCTGGTATATGGAAGTCAGATGAAGTTCAAGGCAAAATAAACTGATCAGGGATTCTCACTTACCTTTCTATGAAGCCTAACTGCCTCTAAAAGGCTTTGTTTCACCTTCCGAGCTCTAACAAGTTTTAAACAGTAGATAGCTGCCTTATATACAAAACTGAGACTCTGATACCTTTGTTCACACTATATTTCTTCCTTGAAAATTTGCTGTTTCATTTGCCTAAATTAACTTTAGCAAGTATAAATGAAATTTTGTATTTATCATTATTAAAAAAAAAAATCTTTTCTCTATAATAACAATAAATTTTGAATACAGAAGGTGCACATTCATAAATTGAAACATTTTTTATAAGAGAACATGATCCTCCTTCCCAGCCTCCATTTTTTATAGACACATTCTAACAAACTGACAGCAGAGTAAGGTAACATCAGGTCTGTATGGCCTGGGACAAAGGCTAATCTGGAATTAAAATGGGTAGTATGACCTATATAATATGGGGCCACAAAGAGGACAAAAACAGATGCACACTTATCTGTAGTTACGAAGCTTATGAATATGTTGATTATATGCTTTAAAACATCTGCTTATCTACATCATGCAGAGGAACTAAGAAAACAAACATAAAACATACCTGTATTAGAGAGAGATCCTCAAGCTGCAACCTGAAGAGGTAGTTTCTGGGGTTAAAAAAAAATAGTAGATTAAAATTAATCGTTATTAGTGTTTAAGTAAAAAAAAAATGTTACTAGTGTTTAAATAAAAACATAACTACTTAATATAAAAGACAGGAAAAAATTTAAAAGTGACTGGTAGTCAGGACTCTTGATTCTTTCAGGGACTAGTCTTAACACACAGCCTTTTGGGCTAAGGACTAAGGCAATTTCTAAAAATCGATCTTCATCTCGAAGGACTGGCTGCCATATGAATGAAGTAGATATTTATACTGCATACATGCACATCTGAGTCATTGCTCCAGTCTTCCTTTAGAATCAACAAGAAGAAATGCTCAGTGCTTTGGCAGATTCACGTGACCAGTGTTAGATGTCTAAATGAGAAGAGGACAGGCAGGTTAAAGCTGTCCGTTTCTCTCCACAATGATGGGAACCTTACGCAATTAGCTCAGCCACACACACGTAAAGTTTGAAGCAAAGGGGCCCAGTACGATGGATTGTCTATAAAAGCCACAGAGTTTTCACAATTCTGATTGAAGTCCTGACACCAGGTCTAATTTCTTTGAAACCCAAGGATTTTTCTCCATCTACAGCAGGAGCTACACACAAACCGAGCGTATTTTTCAAAAGCCCACGCTCTTATTGCAAAAGCATTTCTCGCTCCACTTTTTCTCCACAGCAGTGTCGCTGCACCCACAGCACTTGGGAGGAGATGCAGAGGCATGCTCGACACCGCGGGAAACGAGGGGTTAGGACACCCGGCACGGTGAGCGTGCCCCACGGACCAAACCCACTGCCTTCAGCACGTGCTGCTGCAACATAGGTACGCTATCGCCGCGCCCCCCAGCCCACTGTGCCCGTCCAGTTAAAGCAGCTCTCTTGTTACACCTCTTCTGACAAACCAGCTCTGTTGGTAGCGATCATGGCATCAGTCCACGACCCTCATAAAAAAGAGCAAGTACCGCACCGCCTTTGAACTGATTTCAGCACATCCTTCTCTAGTGCAGATTCTCTCATGCGAGGTCTGCAGTAAGGCTCTCCCATGCTCCATGTCCATATTCCTCCTGCCCAATTTTTTTTTTCTTTCTTTCTTAGTTTCTTCTGACACCTCTTTTTCTTCTTTCCATCATGGCTTTTTTTCACTACATTTTCACATATATATTCTTCAATCACCTTCTGCCTAATTTTTACCTTATTTAAAGCGATTCTGATTTTCCAATGCCACTACAGAGTAATTATGTTTTATAGATAAAAATTAAAAGGAAGAAAATTTTGAAAGATTTACATAAATTACTTCAATTTTAATTTATTCATAACAAATCTGTAATGTCAATTTCTAAGATTTCAACAAATTCACATAAAGTAACAAAAAACTGATAACAAAGGGATAATTAAATTTAAAATTTAAATATTTGCAATATTCACAAATTATCTGCAATATTACATCCACGCAACCGGTAGAAGTGTAACCCAAATTAAAATTAGGCCATATTTTTTGAGATATTAGTTCTAATTCTTTCCAAAGAGGTATGAGGTATTGTCAATGGGCACAGATGGTCAGGACCTGTAGTCCACATCTCTATTAATTTTTTTTAAATGAGCCTGCAGGGGTTGCAGGGGGAGGAACAAAAACAAAGCGTGTCTAAAAACCAAAAAATATCTTTTTCAAAGCATATATCTCAGAAACATAACCACTATCATAGCCAGCTTTATTTATGGACTCTGGAGTGCAGCTATGTGTATTTGTTTATTGACTCTGGTACATATAGGGTCCACTTCAATTGTGGACTTACAGGAATCAGGTCACTTTCCTAGGAATATTGCTAAAGAAATTTACTCAAAACACAAGAGGCAGCAGGCTATTAAGGGCAAGAATTCATGAGGAAGTAAAATAAAGACAGAATATTTGTTATTAGCACAGATAAATCACCACAAAGAAATAACTAAAAAACTTGGGTTTGAGTCATGAACAGACCCGAAGTGGGCAAACAAAGAAAACATTGCAGGACAATGTTTACACAAAGCTTCACCCACGAGGTACGTGCAAGATGACTTGAAAGACTTTCACTGAAACGTCAGGAAGCGATGCCTACAGTCTTTCCAACCCATCTAAACTCTCTCTGTAAGGACAAAAAAATACCTTCACATCTGCAAAATGTCTTGCTCAGAAATATTCAGCAGGGAACATAAATACTTAGTCAGCTCCTCATCTCATTGCATATAAGCTTCCATCAACCATCACTGATTGTGCTTCTTCCACTCCAGATATCAAAGAAACCTACAACTTCACTGCTGTTGCAAATCTTTTCTTCCACTTACAGAAGCAGAACAACTTGTCTCTTCCAGAGAATTGAACTGCATCCTCAGCAGGTATAAACTGTTTTCTTAACTCCGTGGTATCTGGCCCACAGGAGCGGCACATAAATGCCCCACCTCACTCTACAAATAAATGCAGTCTCTGTTGCAGAATATATGAGCAGACAGTCTGGTCTCACAGTTTTAGTTGTCGGGTCAGTACTTAGTCCAGTGTCACGTCAATCTCTATGCATTCTTCATCTTAAGATAGCTACTGAAGATTTATCACTGATGTGGCATTTTGAGACAGATTATCAACTTATTAATGTCTTTTTATGGACTTGCATCCTGACATCATTTCAGCCTATTAAAATGTAAGCTATTGTCCCAAACTGTAAAATTTCTAAATTAATAAATACATAAACACAGTGTCAGCCTAAAAAAAAAAAACAGAGGCTGAAAGTTTTGTGGGATTTTTTCCTGGAGAATGAGATTTGTATCCTATGCAGTAGAGCACAACACTTCTACCCATTACTACATCCAGTGTGGAAATAGAAATATTGACCCTGTAAGTGTTAGGGAGACTAACATGTCTATATTCATGTGAATGAGCCAAGATCCAGAGCTAATTAGTGTACATTTTTCAACTTCCTTTGGCTGCCAGTAACCAATTAAAATATTATTTTCAGCTTCATAAAGCCAGCAGAAAGAAAATGGAATAAGAAGAAAAGCAACATGCGAGACGTAGTAAAAGCATTACACCTTAGCAACACAGAGGTAAGCTGAGCAAATGGACAGCACAGAGTGACTCTGACTACATAAATAACGCCAGGACAAGTGGAAAACTAGCACTCGGAGAGCAGTTGGAGCTATTCCTACTTACACACGCCCACTTCGGTAAAACTTGCAGGATTACATTTAGCTTCAATAGTTTAACATTTTAAGACATGTATCTCTAACATGCGAGAACTCATTCAGAGAGCACATGTATGAGAAAAAGCTACAAAAAAAAAATAAATAAGCGTGACAGTAAAAACCACGCTGGAAACGTGATATTAATAAAACTGGCAGTCGAAAGAAAAAGTCAATGCTAATTTTCATGACACGTGCAGAGCCATAATGCTGCTCACGAGATAAGGTGACAATACTTTTTTCAATATATTACCGAGATTATGCCCTGGATCGCCATTTTTCAGCCTCTGTTTAGCTTTATTCTAGTGCATTTACGCTTTGAAGGCAACAAAGGATGTGAACTAAAAACGGCCAAGTACGTTTCTGAAGCATAGATACAGACCTCTCAGCATGTAGGCCTGTCTCTTGTCTGAATATCGTGGGAATAAAAGCAGGACAAATACAACTTTACATGTTGGAATTAAACTGATTTGACACTGGTGGTAATTGGTAAATTTGTTTCCATTTGGTGCTTAATGAATGAGGAAAGCAAATATGTTACACAAATCTGCAAACAGAAGGACACTGTAATGAGAAGAAAACACAACTAACTCGGAGATAAAGCAGCATCCTGTCTTCCTTCAGATAGCCAGCAGGCTACAAGCATTTTGCTTTCTGTTCACAGCACTGAACAACTTTTCTAGCTGAGCTATGGTAACTAAAACCTGTTAATCAAGAGCCTGCCCTAACCCAGTGGCAAAGACTTCCACTGGTATCAGCAGGAACCGAATGAAGCACCACAAAAAGCATGCTCCAGTCACCTCCTTGATGACAACGTATTTCAATCTATTGCCGTGAATACATCCAGTATGACTACAGATAAAGGTATAAAACTAATCTTCTGTATGTTCCTAACCAAGTCCATGTCAAAAAATCAATTGAAAACCCATAAAGTTTCAAAAGTATAGCATGTTAGTAATGGTTGTTAAATCCAGCACTTTACCCTTTGTGAAACAGCAAGCTATAAAACATGAACACAACAACAATACTGTTGCATTAAACACAGATATGAATTAGAAGAACATTAAGGTGGCACATACGGCTTAGGAAAATGTACTATAGATTAAGCTTTTGAAAAACTCCTAAGATAGCAAAAGAACCCCACCCCAAGCCCCCATATGCATCTGCAATTGAAAGCCTGAATCAATAAACAGGGCTTACAGCAAACTCAGAAAATCAAGGCATGACCAGACATGCTGTCAAATCTTCTGGAATAAACCAGTAAAAGATTCCTTCCTGTGCACTTCTTTCAAGAAACTATTTCACATGAAAGAAGAAAATTTTATTCAATTTACTAGAAGGAAAAAATATTAAGACTGAAAATGAAAAATATAAGCACTCTAAGAATCAACTATTAAGCAAAAAGTCACGATTTCACGATCAAGATGGGAAAGCTCTGGGTAAAAGCCAATTCTAGTTCTGCAGCGTAGTAAAATCAGCAATTGGAAATAAAACAAAAAAAAAAAGAAAAAATAAGAATAGGCGGAAAGGAGATAATCAATATAAATAAAAAACTATGATGCCGAAAATTCATTTGGTTATATTAAGATATGATAGGAAAATATGTGAAAAAGCTAAAGATGATACATTGGAAATAAAAGAAACCTAATCAAAGTGGTCTAGTTGAACTATTATAAGAAAACATTCAAATCACAATAATGAAAAGCAGAATGGTCAATAAGTCATTTTTTGTCTGCATTTTGCAGGAAATAGAAGTCTCAGCAAACGATAATAAATTCAGTAGCTTAGTGATGAATGCTAAAGATGGGAAAACAGCATATACACAGAGATAAATATTTTCAGACTAGCAGGGCATGCTAATTCAACCTAAAAATTACGGCAAAGTGATTTTTGGTCTTCTTATTGCTCTTTTTTAATAATTTATAAAATTACAGGCATCCTTGAGGAATGAAAGACTAGCCATGTTTTATTAACATTCAAAAGGACGAAACGGAAGACTCAGGTGATCATAGGCTGATCAGTGAGACACTAAGGGTGGCAAACAGAAAAACACTATTGGAGTCCATTAGGAAAGAATCCCATTATAAATTAAATTAATCCACTCAAAGGTCCCGTAAAATCTGATTTTCTTCTCTGATGGTTGCTCCTCAGGATTAGCAAATCTTACTAGATTCACTTCCCTGTGGCTCCACATACAGTCTCAGCAGCGACTAGAGATCCTAGAACGCAGCCCTCCTGCACAGATGCCCAACAACAGCCAGACGTCACTTCCACCTATTTCTTGCCACGGGCTTCTCCAGGAGAAGCAGAAAGGCCCCAGTGGCCTGTCGCTGCGGCCCTGGAGCTCACCCTCCTCCTGAAGTCCCACCATGCCACATCATCTCCGACACGCGTTACCAGCTTCTCCTGTTGGCCCCTGCTTCTCACGCACCCCCCCAAGTTCCCCAGCTGGAGATGCCCTCAGAATATTGTCACCTGTGCACCTCTGATGTACGCAGACCAAGGCTTTTCTGAATATTATGCTTTAGTCCTGAGTAGTTTGTGGGCTTACTCAGCTATTTATTTAGTAAGTTGTTGTTGGGTTCAACTTTATCCTGAAATATCACCTCAACCAAAACGTTAACCCTGTACTTCATAACTGTTGCTGATCAAATCCTTAATACTTTTTAATGTTGCAACAGATATCTCAGTACATGCCCCCAGTTTTTACATTTTGGCAGATATGGCATACACTGTACAGCACTCACCCACAGCCATGTGGTCTTGTTACCATTTCACTATTCAACATATTAATCTTCTGTTTCTTCCCAAGATTAATTTGAAATTAAATTTAAATGCTACTGTTATATATCCTCCAAAAAAACAGTAATAGGAATGGGCTTAAATAAACAGAAATTTTAGACAGTTCACACCTTTTGTGGCCTCTTTTCCTACAGTAATCAACTTTGGCACATAAAGTTTTCTTGAGCTGGGGTTTTTTGGGGGGGTGTGGGAGCAGGGGGAAAAGGTAAAGAGTCTAAGGTAGCCAAAGTTTGGACTATTTTTCATTTTATTGTTTTATTAACAAAAGAAACTGCAACAACAAAATGATCAAAAATTATGTAAGAGATCATATTAATGCTAAAGGTACTTAAAGGAAGGAGATACTAAAGGCGATGGCCCCCATTTTCAAAGCCGGCCTTGAATTTCCCTCCTGTGATCATGCTGTAGTGGTCTGCTAGAGCTGCTGATTCCCAGCAGAGCCCTTCCCTTCAGTGGAAGCTCGCTGTACGCGGGAAATCCCGAAGCAGGATGCATACGGAGGTAAGCACGTGATGGCAACACACCTCTCTACAAAACGCAATCTTGCTCCCATCCCATTTTGAGAGGTGACGGTCACGTGCACGGTACGCATCACTGCATTGTTAAATTTTCTGATTGTACTCTTGAAAGCGGATGAGACCCCCCCGCCTATCGAGCATCTGAGCAGCCCTCTCGCAAGATGAGCGCGCCCACCAGGGCACTGTAGTAACTCGTGCAGGGCACCAATGTTCCAGAGGCAGGGCAGAGTCCTTCACAGACCTGACTGCTGCTCCAAGTGGTACCTCTCTAGGACTTCTTCTAGATCATGGTCATCAGCCTCTGGCCAGCTGGTAGCCCCCTGCCCTGCATTTCAGTGCCATAAAGGCACACACCAGTTCAGCAAGGACCCAACCGGCGATGTAGGACAAAAACCGTACGTTTGGACTAACAGTCGTCGCAGAAGAAAGGAGCAGCTAGCAGCTAACTGGTATGTGAACACAGTCTAACCAGGAACCGAGAGAAGGCGTAAGTTGCCGTATTCTGCAGGACATGTACTACTGCTAGCGCAGATCAACTGTATATACATTAAAGTCATGACTTCAACTAAAGACAGGTACTTTCAGAACACCACTCATCTGACGTCATTTCTAAAGGTGGCTTACACTGAAATAGCAGTGTTCTCTGCCAAAGAAGTTCCATTTACCCCGGCATTTCTCTTTTCATTTTACCCCAAGTCAACTCCAGGGCTTCTCCTCTGATGCATCATTTTAGTTCCACTAATTAAAATGGCAAGACATTAAATCAGCACAAGAAAAGGAGTCATTTTTGTGGGGTTAGTGAATTGACTGGTGTTACTCTGCAACCAGACTATTACTAGAGGTGGTGCAAAGGAGGAGAAAATTGGATAGTGGAACAAGGCATGAGCAGGAGAGGTACAAAGCACTAGCTTTTAAAAATATTTAGGAACCCATTAGCAAGGTAGGAAAGAGAAGCAGTAGGGGGAGAAAGACCTTCCTCTTTCTGCTGCAGTAGGATGATAATTTCTCTTAGTTTTAACATTAAACCATACCTTAGATTAGATCAGATCAATCAGTGGAAGGACAGACATTGATTACCCTGAACCAAGTGTTAAATGAGCAGTAAAACCCAGATGGATGTTCAAAGAATATAGCACTAATTCCTGGTGCCTGTATATTCTCCCAATATGTAGTGCTCAGAGCATCTCATTAACAAGAAGCTCTCAGATTCTCCTGCTGGGAGCAGACAACAGCAAGAAGCAAACCTGTATAGTTATTTATTCCTTTATTAGAGATTCTTAAACCACTGTTGTTGAATCCTTTAATTTGCCTTTCTGTTATTATGGCAAGTGTTGGTAATGGTTCAAATTAACGTTCCCAAACACACATCTAATTAAGTGAAAAGGCATACTGTTACAGTCCTTCATCAGCGAGATAAGGAGTGACTGAGGCAATAAGCCACCTCAAAGCAAGTTATAATCCTCAAAGCAAGTTTAATTAACTTGCAGGAGAACATACAGGAGAAAGCCACTGTCATTAGGAAGCTCTGTGTAAAAAATAATGTAAGATATGTCTAAATATATATTATCCAATTTAAAAAAAGAAGTTGAATAGCTTTGAGACCCATTTCTGATAAGTAACTACATAATTTTAAAGTATAGCTGAACTAGCCCAACTTGAATTTTAAAAATTAAATTACCATGTTTTAAGAATGAACTCCAGCTAGGCTCCTACCAGTTCGTCATTTCAAGCACAAAAGGCTTGGGAAGAGGAGGATTACTTCATTCTTCCTTTAAATAAACAAGTTTCTTCTGACATAATTCTTCTTGCATGATCTCAATAAAACCATTGAGAAAAAACATATTTAAAAAGTCACAAGAAAAATAAGAGAAAAAAGAATGGATTAAAAGGAAAATGTAACTAATTATTTTGAACATCAACATTTTTGCCCTAACCTACTGGGTTTGAGACATGCTTCTAGCTGACTCTCGTTTTATCAAAATGGCTGAAACACTTTTAACAATTTTTGATTTATAGAGACTAGGACTGGTAAGTGTTTAGAGCATTGTCAGGGAAGGAGGTGAAAAAAGGCAACACGCAATTTGCCAGGGCAATTCTGACACTGCTGTATCCTTCCCCTGAGCTGGTCTTTTCCCCCCTCAACTGACCTTTCCAAGACAGAAACAAAGAAAATGCTGCAGGACATATGGCAAAGTGCTTCCATGTAGGAAAAGAAGGCAAGGTTGTTCTTGGGGAAATCTACGAATCTCCATGCTTACTGGCATTTCAAAATACAGAAATCATTATCATATTTGATTAGATGCTAAGTCAGTCCACTAAATAACACACAGAGAAATATTCACCAGAATATTTTACCAGGATTTATCAGAATAAGATAAACAAGCAGTCTCTCATTTCCTTGAGCTGACTGGGGAGCTAATGCCCTGAGAGTAATCCTTTGCTGATGCCACTTAATTATAAAAGTAAATTCTGCCCTGCCATAAGGGTTTTTTTGAAGAAAACAAACGAATTCCCTAGAAAGTTTCAGATTGCAAGAGAACTCATTTATTTTTATCTGCCAGGTCATATGTGATGTTAAAAGAACAACGCCTGGGGCAAATTTTAAAGATACAGTTTCATGGGAACATAGCTACACTGCCCTGTGTCAAAAGCCAATAGTCTTCGTAATGTACTAATGACTGGTTTATATCTATACTGAATTTTCTCTGTAGAGTGTTTCTCATTAATCTATTTTCTTTTTTTTCCATTTTACATAAATGTATAATCTCACACAATTTAGCACATACCTATTAAGAAAAAAAGTTCCTTTTAAATGAAATCTAGACCTAATTGACATAACACTGAAAAATCTGTCACATTCTTCAAATGCAAATTTTAACACCCAGCAACCATAATAAAAATCATTCTTCTTCTCTTAATTCAGCTTCATAAATTGAACTGTAATCTTCGCTTGTCTTCACTATGAACTTTGGGCTGTTTGATCAAAGTCGGGCAAGATAAATTTCTCCCTTTGCCTTTTCCCCTGTCTGTCCCCACCCCCTCAACCCCGCTTACCCAATTATCAAAGCTATCTAAATGAATTTTTATACACA
>JANXJC010000029.1:1236313-1251735 GCA_027564655.1 Leptodon cayanensis
CTTGGGGGGGGGGGGGGGGCGCAAACCAAAACTAACCACAAACAAAAAAAAAATGAACAAAGAGACAAAACCAACCTCAAAACTACAGCTCCCTTTCAAGATTCAGTATTCTGGAGGTCTCTTTAGATCACAAACAAGGCAGTTGCCTTCCTTCCACTATCCAACGCAATTTAACACCGTCCTGAAGCTTGCCGTTCCTTACAAAGAGAACTGCAGAGGCCAAGGAAAAAAAAATGTAGCTCTAGCCTTATCTAGAAGCTCTGACAGGTCCCCAAGTTCCTCTCTACTTTAAATCATCTGTAATAAAACCAATGGCAAGACCATAAACCTCTTGATATTTTCCAGAAAGTTCACCACCTGCTTATTGGGCCTTCATTTTTTAAACAACTATTACAGCTTTAGAACAATCTTGGAGGTCATGAGGCAGGGCTATAAGTAATTTATTTGTTATTAATGGGAAAAACAGAAAAATAAAGCATACGTAGAGTGTATGCCTCTTGCCTTTAAATGAGTGAACGTGAACTTCTTGCTTAAGCCTACTGTAAACTTCCTTCGTTCCACCCAACTCCTCACACCTTTCACGGGTCCTCTCGTTAGGCACAAAGTCGCTGCCTCCGCGACCTGCCTGCTGCTCTCCAGGCAGGGCAGGCGCAGTCACAGCAACCGCCCTGCCCTGCTTCCCTGCCCTGCTTCCACGCTCCGCTTTAACCTCCAAAGTCTCAAGATCTAAAATCCAGCCTCCATTCCGGTTTTCTTCGTCCTGCCAGAGCCTCCCCAGCTAGAAGTACATATTTCTGCATTCTTATGTGTGTGCATATGTCTATTACTGGGATAATTAAAGGGAATTTGGGTTCTGACTGTCTGTGCCCTCGGGGAAGAGAGAGTAACATCTGCTGCAATGACTACTTATTTCTTATTTTTCTGAACAAGGGTTTTGAATTGTTTATGCTTCACTGTTCAAACACACACACTGCATACAAATACAAGAAGGTGTAAGGGAAAAAAGATTGAACCCCCACCTAGATGAAAGCGGTTTCAGCACTACAAGCACAGTTTTTTATGTACTCGGAATCACTTGTGAGTTCTACAGAAATTATGCAGTGACAAGGTATCAGCCATGATATACAATTACAGCCCCTTTGAGGTTTTTTTCTCTCATACACAGAAACAGCATGAAACTAGAGCCCCAGACCATTCCAGAAAAAAAGAAGAAAAACCCCAAAAAACAGTAAAACCTGTTTTGCAAAAAGTTACGCTAGGCAGCTGGAAGAGATCTCATTAACCATACCCTTCCCACTTCTAAGGAAACAAACGCGTGACTCAAACATGACATACCTGATGTTATAATATTTTTAAATTATACAGTATCAGTCATTTGAGGATAGCATTATATTTAAAAATAATAACTAAGTATGCTTAACAACAGTTTAAGTTGCCAAGAACTGTGCTTAAAAATTTTCAATTGCCTGATCTTGTGCACAGTATTTTGAACAACAAATGTAAAGTGACTGTCAAGTAAGCCAAGAGTTGAAACAGGATTTCCAAATCCTGGTTAGCTTTAAAGCAAAATGCCTGCCAATCTTTACTAATTGTTCAAACTAGGAGCCATGAAAATATCATGACAGCAGACTACCATGAAGAAACAAATAAAAATTAAGAAAAAAGGAGAAGGGAAGAACCAAAACTGAAGCATCTGAGTTTGGGGGGCTTAGTTCTGGGGTTTCCCCCATGATGCATTTCAATGCAATACAGACTCATATTTGTCTACTTGCGGGTTGCTTTCAACTGTCATTCTTACTCCCTTTCATCATCGCATACATTGGTTCTCATTATTTTATAATGGAATACTCAATAAGTTTCAGCCTGAATGACATCACCTTGACACAAACTCAAACCCACTGCTGTAGAAACACAGTAGGGACTGCAATCTGCCCTCTAGCTGTTTAGATTCTCCACTATCAGCTGTGGGAAACTGCTGTCCTCCTACTAATCATTAAACTTGGTTTTCTTAAAGCTGTCAGAAGCAGATTTAGCAACCCCGCTCCTCCTGAATTGTGTATACACCTGGCTGTACAACAGATAGAAGCTCAGGGGCAGGGGATGCTTACAGGAGAAAACAAACATCATGACGAATTTCCAAAGGGGGGCACCTGGAGAATGACAAGACAGATTTCAGGCTTGTGCTTGTAAGGGCAACCATGGAGTCACCTCCACCACATTTCACAGCTAGGATGAGTCGTCTGTGTATCAGCAAATAGCTTAACATGCATTAGAAGAACGCCCTTAGACGGGAAGCCAAGAGATCTGAGGGATCACTGGAAACTACTAAAACCAATTTACTCTAGCAGGCTACACATGATGGAATGGTTTACAGGTTGTATCACTTTAACTCAAGATTCTTGCATCTAAACACGTAGACACACACACATATATTCACGCAAAGGAGGATGCATCCGGGCCAGAAACCTGAAACACAAACAAACTGCAAAGTTAGAGGGAAAAAAACAACAGCAACAAAAAAACCCAAACAAACAACAAAAAAACCCGAACAACAAATCCAATAGTTTTAAGATTAAAGGTGACCAGAAGCCTGTCATCAGATCAGAAGCAGATTAAAACAGCGATGGGATAATGTTCAGGTAAGGAGGCACGAGAAGGTATACAACATAAAAACATAGACAGTGCAGTGCTAGTGAAAGGTGCTGAAGCAAAGATCCAGATAGTTTCCAAAAAATTTTCAGGGAATGTTCTGGACCAACAGTTCCATAATGAGAAAACAGCAAGGCCAAGTTCACAGGCTTTAAGAGACAGGGAAGCCTGGGGGACAGCATATGTATAGAAAGAGTATGTTACGTAGGATTTAAATAGAGGGCATAGAGGGAAAGACCAGAAGAATGATGTGAATACACCAGGGATAAGACAAAGGGGGAGACAAAACCTTAGGGAAACACAAGAATTATTATCCTGCACCGGACTTATGTTCCTTCTGTTTTAATATCCTGTTTGCATCAGCTGCTAGTTCAAGATGGCCCAGAAAAAAGGTATAAGCAGTCTGCTGTAGACAGCAGTAGTATTATCAATCAAGTCTTACTATTATGTCTCAATCCAATCTCTAAAAATGAGGAACGGTCTAAAACTGAAACATATAATTTAAGAGCAAAAAAGGAAAGTACAGAAAGCTAATCAACACAGGAGATTTGAAATAAAAAACATTATAAGAAGGGTATGAGAATTCTGAGGAGAAAGAAAAAAAACATCAATGAACGAAGGAGGATGAACCAAGAGAGACTTTCACCCAATTTACACTGTAAATGACCTTGCAGGTCAGCTGATCCACGCTTCAGGGTAGGGACTCATTCAGCAGGATAGGCAGAGATGAGCACACTACTATAATAAGGACTTTTTCTGAGCTGTGAAAACTGTGCCACGAAGCTCAGCTGTGTTTTGACGTGCGGAAATACTCCTTGCTCCATGTGCCCTTCCCATGCTGGTGAAAGATTTATTTTGCGCTGGGGAGGTTCTGCCAGTCAAAAAACAGTAACTTCACACCTCATCCAGCATAGAGCCCCAGTGCTCTTCCCAGTGAGGGCTGCTCCCCCTTCCAGTTACCAGCTCTGGCCCCTGCGGTGCCGCTGCCTGTCTTCCCGAGTGTGACGCAGAGGGACGGACTGACCGCGTAACACACTTGACAGCTAAAACAATGCTGTTACTTTTGTGGGAAATACCCACGTTGCAATTAGCAAGACCTTGTTTCTAGAACTGACCATCTTGCAATGACGCATTCTTATTTATGTTGGCATATGAACGTACTAAACGTCTTTATTTACATTGGTTTAGCATAATACAATTTCTTGATTCTATCAATACTGCCCAAGGCTATCGCTCATAAAATACTTTCAGGTCTGGAGAGACTTCATGCAAAAAATACAAAAAACAACAAAACAAGTCATATTGTAACACAAAGGGTGTACAGGGTAAAACCTGATACTAATCTTGGTAAGCGCTTAGAGCCAGGACATTGAAGTGGAACATACTCCCCACCTCCTCTGTTCCCCCACCACAAAAACAAAAAGATGTCCTCCAAGCCAAAAAAAGAAAACGACAAGAAAGAAAAAGAAAAGGAAAACCCACAACCCCACAAACAACAGAACAGCACTTCTCTTCATAGAAATTATTTTTGTTCTAAAGGGCAGTGTCAAATACTCCAGGTATTTGTCATTATTAACAACTACTTTAGTCGATTTACTGTAGAGCTACTTGTAAAATGGTGAGCTCCTAATTCTCAGAAATGGTAGACAAGAACTGCATTTCTTTGTCCATAAAGCCTTCAGAACAGAACCTGAAGTGCGCGCTGTAAGTGGAAAGACAAGCTTATGACAAGCCAAAGCGTGGTCTCACCTGAATGTGACAAATTGCCATGTAACAAGTATCTACCAGGTTCAGCCACGCAAACAAAAGCAGCTGCTATTCAATGTCCTATAGTCTTGTCAACAGCAAACAAGCAGTGCCGCAGAAGGGAAGCAGGAAAGAAAGCATGTGGAAAAAAAAAAAAATTCATTTTGAAGAAGCACTGACTGCTCTTCTCTACTTCCACCCAGTCTGTCGAATAAGCACGAAGTATCTCTGGAAGTTTAAGAAATTAAGGGGAAAGCCAAAAAGTAATGAATGTTTTTCCTCTGCCTCTAAGATTCCTGGAAATTGTAGAGCTCCAGGTAAGGCCCAAGGGTGGGCCAGGGTTTCCCCAGATCTCTCAGCCGATGCAATAGCCAGAAGAAGGCGACATTCAGCAACAGGCAGTAAGGGCAATATTGTGTTTCCTCTTGTCTTTAAACACACCAAAACTTCTAGAAGATGATCTAACTTCAGCTGCTTAGCAGCTCTGTTTCTTGGTTGCTGATCTGTTTCATTAACATCCAGTTTGGATGTTTTACAACCTTTCAGTAAAAATGCCCATCTGCATTAAAAACACAACTCTTTTGGAGAAGAAAAAACAAACAAACAAACAGATTTTAATTCCACCTGCCCGCTTTGTACAGCTAGTGGAATGTGGCAGTAATCTCACTCATTCTGCTGCCTCATTAACAAC
This sequence comes from Leptodon cayanensis, assembly GCA_027564655.1. Taxonomy (NCBI): domain Eukaryota; kingdom Metazoa; phylum Chordata; class Aves; order Accipitriformes; family Accipitridae; genus Leptodon; species Leptodon cayanensis. The sequence goes on from JANXJC010000029.1 coordinate 1,241,400, forward strand.
CAGGAAATTTCACATGCTCCAAACATCCACATTAAGGCAACAGGGAAGAAATCAGCCATGGAAAGGCTATGGAAGAGCTCATAGGACATGTCTGTGCAGCTCACTAGCCATTGCAGTCACTGCTGATTTTCCATTAGCAGAAACTTATTCAAATTATTAACATTCTATGATAGTCCAGCACTTGGCTGGGATGCCGAAAGAACTGTAAATTGATGCTTGCTTTAAAAAAATCATGAGTTCCACAAAAAAAAAAAAAAAGTAAGTTAGCTGGTATGCAAGTCCTTTGCTTAGAGAGTTCAGTCCCTGCCATACCCTGTTTTTTATGGGAATGCATAAGATAGATACTGGATGATTCAGGGAAATAGTAAGGGGATAGTATCCTTCAATCTTCAAAGCTGTAATTTTTGAAATTAACAGTAAGCAGTTGAAAGTTGCCATTCCCCAGCAAAAGGTCTCCTGTACAAAAGTAAAGGCAAACCTGATTCGATAACAAAAAAAAAAAAATTACAACTGGTGGAGGAATTATTTTCCTTCTTAAGAGGGGCTGGTTCTTGGTGGGGTAGGGCAAACAATCTTGTAGTCGTATCACCTACACAAACTAAAGTTGCCATAACTAGCAGTCAACTTTTCTTCACTGATGAATCATCTTTATTTAAAGAAAAACCCTGAAGAGGATACGGGATGGAAAGCAATACACCTCAATCCCACTGCTGAAGCTGGCAGGAGGTCTTTAAAGTGTGTTTTTGAAAACTAGTTGAAAGAGAAGGAAAAAGCAATAAAACCTGAGCAGCTTAGTAGACTACTATTAGTTTAAACAGTAGCTTGCAACAAGATTAGGGGAAAGAGAAGAAAGTACAAACAAAAACAAGTTCATACACCACGTATCCTTCTTCATTCAGCCCACACGTTATTTCCTCTTGGCACATGTTAACTGCATGCACTCTATATACAAACCACATGATAAAATGAGCAGAGTGATGTACTGAGTCTGTATTACTTAGACAAACATCAAGTGAGGGAATTCTGTGGTGGTTAGGCAATAAGGTTAAGAAAATATATTTCTTAGGATTCCTGAACCAAGGAATCAAAAACAAAACAAAAACAAAAAAAAAACCAACCCTATGCTATTTTTCTTTTCTGGTTAGCCTCAAGTAGAAATTAAAGGTTTATGTTCATTTCTTCTATGGATTGAGACATGTTATTTTTGAGCATGTTTATTCAACAGATAATTTCTTTACAGCACAGCATCTATTTAAAATATCACTAAATACAGCTTCTAAAATTATGTCAACTAATGCTTTTTTGTTGAGACAGCACAGCCTTAAAGTCTGATTACTTTATGGGAGCATAAAAGAATGAAATTTGCCCCAGAGTGGATGATCTCAGCTGTACCCTCAACAACGATTAAGTCAAGTTAACAACTGCACTTTATTTCTGATAGAAAAGCCTAAGAAATTTGACTCCATGCAGGTAAACTGCAGGACAGTCAATACTGACAACTTCACAGCTGAAACTGGAGTTGGAGCAATTTTTTTCCCGGCTTATTCTCACACACCACCAAGCTAGTTGGGATAGCTCCTTCACTTCTACCTCATGGATGGGGTCTGCCTACAGCACGACTCTTCAGCTGAGCGTGTGAGTTTTGACAGATCTAACAGTTTCAGAGTTCAACAAATGGCGGGGGCGGGGGGGCACTGTAAGTACTTATACCCTTTTTTTTTTTTTTTTTTAATCAGCAATAAAATATCGGCTCCACAGAGAGCTACCACAGAGGTTCTGTAGAGCGGGTGGCTAAGTGCTTTGAAGCCTATGGAAATATTTACACAAACATTACACTACTCAACTGGTTTGCTTTGTTTTTTGCATAAGAATAGTTCAACTGTTATAGACAGTCATTGTTTCTCATAGGCATCTTATTTTTCTAAACATTGTTTGGCTACTCTTTACCCCTCACTGCTCCTAACCAGAGGAAGTTTGGTTTCCACAGCCTTTTCTAACTGTTTAGGTTAAACACACCTCTCTACTATATCAAGAGAGTGTGTTTTCCAAGAAATTGACCATCGGTAAACCCTAATACACTTTACAGAGCTAACACTTCATACCTACATGCACATGAAAGTATACCCAGATAAAATAAAATTTAATAAAAAGGAAAATTGTAAGGCTCTATCTTTAATGACCAGGTTATTTCAGCCCTTTTTCTTTCTTAACTCTTATTTCAAGAATATACATACTTATTTACACATTGTAAACATATGGAAACGTATGCAAAGACCAATAATCTCACACTATGAGTCTCTGTGTGTCAATTCTGTCACCTGCATTTTGTTTCCTTGCACCCAATTCTGTAAGCTGCACACAATTTATAACCTCTTGACTCTAACGCCTGCCTCTATTGGACTTAGAGTAGCATAGCTGATGAATCCTCAGCACATGAATGTAACATATACAGACAGATTTTTTTTTTTTTACTTTTTTTTTTTAACTTTTTTTTTTTTTTTTAAAGCCTGAATTTCAACAGACTAGGACACCTCTGCACATCAAGAGGCAGACTCCTCCTTGGATGGAAAGGAACTTAAAAGAGGGACTATGCATCATCACAGTTAATTCCACCACATAAAACACGGAACTGCATACTACCGGGCTGATCCTAGCAATCCATCTCATACTTAGAGGTCTGCTTTTATATAAATCTGATCTCTGTGATAAATCCTACCAACTTTAAATAATGAGAAAAGGAAAATTCCAGCTTCCAAGGATGGCACAAAGTGCCTTATTCTAGTCTGGGGAAGACCTATGACAACAGTTTTTCAGATCTACAGTAAACTTTCTTATTTATTATAATTTCTGGGAGAGAGAAAAGGTGTGTTATGCATTCCTAACAGTAATTATGCAGATAAACAAATTACAACATGATTATTAGTACTGCGTATGAGAGACGTAAAATGAAAGAGATTTTTAGATCATGTCAAAAAATCCTTGGAAAGTGTATGCATCTCCCCTGCTTCTGCAACTTCTCTTTCCTCTTCCACAAGCAAACAAAGTACTTGAGTAAAGGTTCTCAACTGGTGGATGAAATTCTTGCTGTTTGATATCAGGAGATATGCCATGGTCTTTCAGCTAAAACTGTTTAGCTGGGAAAATCAGTGATAGAAACAGTATATGCCTCTCTACAAAAGGGAGCTTGACAGGATCATCACCTAAGTGACCAGTTCTTGATGGGCAGTGGGAAAGAAAGTAAGCTCTTTCAGGAGATACACTCCCTTGCCGTATTTCACCATGACAACTCCTGGGGACTACTTTTTCTCATTATTAGTTTTTTGCAGGTGTTCATCCATATGCCACACCAGACTCTCACTCCATTAGTTTTATTTAATAGTTTATACTCCATCTACCATGTCTCTCAAAGGAAGACAAATCAAATAAGTATGTTCCTATTTTGGCATACCAGAAACTACAAAAAAAAGCTTTAGTCAGTTATAAACAAAACAAAAGAGTTGATAGCTCTGTAAAGCTAGTACTGAGTTTACAAGCTTTAAAGTACCTACCACTTAGTACCACTCAGCCTTGGTTGATGTTCAGCATCCCACACAGCATTTAGCTCTGGTGGATCTAATATTATTGCAAGATGACTTTACAGAACAGGGTATTAATGCAGCATTCAAATTAAAGGTTTCGTAGCTGTTAAGAATTGATTTCAGGATTCTGTGTTGGTCTAGCAGCACTAATAATGTCAATAGATACAGAGGGCATTTTCCTATAGGCATTCACAAAGTCAGTAAATGCCACAGGAAGAATACAGAAATTGGGAGGAGGCCTGGCTGAATCCTGCCGACTCCTACTGCAGGATTCATTCACAGAGTAGCTCTTCTCACGCACATCTCTTTTTTTATACTTTGGTACCCCAAGTAGTCCATTCCTAACATATGGGTTCAAAGACAAACAAAAAAGATGACAAAGGTCATCTTTTCCTTCGGTCTCGTATCTTCTGTTTTCCCTGAACTAGCAGTCCTGCAACTACAAGTCAACCACTGTGTCCACAGCAGTTACGTTACCTAGCTATCACGTACTGTATACTGCATTGCGAATACATTTCTACATGTACTTTCTAAGATTTACTGATGATTCCCAACGGATTATTGTGGTGAGTATGAACAACAGCTTGTCAGAATATTTTTAAGTGGAGGAAAACTTTTTCAAGATACGTCAGTTCATAACAGCTAAGGTATGTCATGGATATGTACAGATTAATGATATTTTTACCACAAAGGTCAAGAGAGCGTCTGGCATTGAAAATCTTACTAAATCTCATATTAACAATCTGGCAATTAATGCTTCTATATAATTGTATTTCCCACATATATTTACAGCAAAAAGGAATTGGTTTTGTTCAGTACACTCTAACTGTGACGCTATCTCTGGCTACATCAAAAGATGCAACTGAAACAAGACGACAGAGGAGGTCTCCGTCCCCAAAAAGCCTTAGTATAGTAACTTCGAACTGGAAGGACATCACTAGAAAGTAAATATGACAGAGAACAATAAAGGTCTAAAAGCCAGGATCAGGCTAAATTCAAGCTACTCTCTTAAATGTTGGCTGAATCATAAACCAACACATTTTTAATAAACATTTAGCATGTGTCTCTGGTAATGAGTCTCAATTATTTGCTTTTACAGTTGCATGTACCAAAAAAAAAAAGTACATGCAGCGATCCCTTAGTTTGTGAAATTAAGCAGTTAAGTGCCAGAATTTTAATTGTGTTACTTTAAATTTACAACATCGTGTATGCATGTTATAATAAAAATAACATTTTTAATTAAACTATACACACAATATGAATGCTAAGAAAACCAGATATTTCATCAGAATAAATCATACTATTTAGTCCTTCAATAAATGAGAAATAAAGGTCCTTCCTCCACAGCAAACTGATGGTTTGCTGTTTCCAGGTACAGAATGTAACCGCTTTAGTTCATTCTCCAATCTATTGGAGAAAGGGACACCTGGTGCCATTACTCTTATTAAACTGTTAAACTGCCAGAACAAAAATACTTTCTGTAGAAAACACAACATTATTTACTCTAACTTTATGAAAAGAATGGAAACAAATCTTTTTCCAATTAAAATTCAATAAATCCTAATTCATTGGAACAAAAAAATTACACGTGCTTTCTTAGAATAACAAGAGGAATGCAATATGTAATATAATACATCTTAATCCCTATATCCTCAAAGCTACAAACTATCTGAAACTCATTCTAAGTTGCGACACTAATGGAAAAATCTCAATTCAAATAAATAAAAAAATCAGATAAGTTATTAAATGCCTCAGGTTTTTACAGACAACATCCTCCAAGTGTTCTTCACTTTGTTCCAACTGTTCCTCAGCAGTCCATCCCAACACACAAGACGACAACCACGTGTATGAAGAGACTGGCTTGGCGAAGCAAGGAACTCATGGTGGAGCTCCAATGCAGAAAGGCTGTATGCACGAGGTGTGAGCAGGGACAAGGTGACTAAGGAGGACTTTAGAAACACCACATGTGTCACGTTAGACAAAGTTCAACGGGAGTTAAGACTTGCACGGAATGTCAAGGGCAACAAGAGCAGCTTCTGCTTCTACAATAGTAATGAAAGGTCAAACGGGGAAAATATAAGCCTGTTGCTGAATTGGACAGGTGATCTAGTGCCAGAAGACACAGATGACGCTGACGGACTCAATACCTCCTTTGTTTAAGGTCTCAAAGGCATGTGGTGTTTTGCAAAGGGGTTCAAGGACTACCAGCAGTAGATGCAAGTCATCCCTGACTCAGGCCGCAAGATCTCAACCTATATAAATCCATGAGATCAGACAAGCTGTATCCATAGACACCGAGATAACCAGCCACTCTTCATCTCTGAGAAGTCACAGAGATGAAGGAAGGTCCTCAGTAACTGCAGGAAAACAAAAGTGGGAAATACAGGCCAGTCAATCTCACTTCAGTTCCTGGGAAAGTTACGGAGTTAGTACTCTTGGAATGCACTTCTCTGGACGTATTGAGAAGAAGGTGACTGAGAACAGTCAGCATGGATTTGCCAAAGGTAAATCATTCCTGACCAACCCAATTGCCTTCTATACTAAAATGACTAGTTTTAATGATGAGAGGAGAGCGGGGGATGTCATTTATCTCAAGGCTTTCAACACTGCCTCACTGCAAGTTAGGGTGCTACAGTCTGTCTCTTCAGGTGGGCAACAAGATGGGTAAAAAGCTGGCTGGGTGATCAAGCCCAGAGAGTAAACGTTTAATGGACCTTACTCCACCGTAAGGCCTGTAACAAGTGGAATATCACAAGGGTTGATCCTGGGACCTGTCCTGTTTAACACCTTAATCAATGACCAAGGGGCAGCAAGAGAGTGCAGTCTGTAAAGTTTGCAGATAACACCAAATTCAGAGAAACAGTTGATAAGCTTGAGGGCAAGGCTGCAGTCCACAGGCACCTAGATGGGCTGGAGGAATGGGCCAAGAGCAACCTCCTGAAATTGAGTGTACACAAGCAGAGTCCTGCACCTGGAAAGGAACAACCCCATGCAACAGTACAGGTTGGTTTTAATCACAGAGGAAAATGAGTCACCTGCCTTTAAATCACACATTCAGCACCAAATTGTGAACAAACTTTGCAAGCCTAGTTGTATTTAACCTGTATGGAATACAGTCCAGGTTACTGTATAACAGCACTGAACGCACTTCCCCCCCGCCGCCCCCCCAACCTTACACATTTAAACCAGAGGTTTCCATGAAGAGATTACACAATCCTTAGCCTACTTCTGGAAGTTTTTTTGCACTTATCCCTTACCTTTGTATGCAATAACCGGGTGCTCAGCTCTGTGGCAGCGGGTATCTTCTGTTACTGTTGGCTCCAGTATTCCTAAAACCCCAAGTCCTGCCAAAAGCAGTGCAACAAGGCAGCTTCCTTTCATGGTGGTCATGCTGTCCTCCACAGCACTCGCTTCTTTTAGCTGGCTACTCTTCTTGCACTCATGTGGGAAAAGCACCTGGAGAGTTCAAAGAAATTTACTCAAGCAGAAGAGCAAACCACGGAAAAAAATTAAACAATTCTTGATGTTTAAAACAAAACAAAACAACATTGCTTTCTGTCTCTGTGGTATTTGACTTCTCAAAAGTATACTATCAGCTGCTCCTCTAATTACTTCATAAACTTATCATCCACTACACAATTTACTAATACCAGTTTCTTTTATCACCCAGCAGGATTCAAAAACTGTTATTAATTCCCCCACTCTTCTACTTTAAAGTTTCATTTTTAATGTGTGCGGGAAAAATAACATTCTGCAACATTTTTTTTTTTTTTTTTTTTTAGATACAGCAAATGTATCTAAATCTATGTTCCACATTCACTTGGATCCACTGCCCCTGACACTGCCTTCCTCACAAAGGAAAGAGTGCTTTGATTCCTTGCGAGTATAGGTAGGAAAGGAATTGCTCCTTCACGTTACTGACTGTTTTGACAAAACAACAGCCCTAGAGCATTTTTTTTGCCTATCCATAGAGTATGTAGAGCACAGCAGAGACAGCGGTAGGACAAGATTCACCTCAATGCTCTGACAACGTACTTTTGCTTTACAGGAGGGAGGGTCACTAGTTCTGACACTGGCTTCATCCCTACCCATTTGCCAAGACTGATGACAAGGTTGTGTATTGCAGATTGTAATGCTGAAGACCCCTTTCTACTAAAATCTAGACACCAATCAACGATGTCATGGTTTTCATTCAGTACTAGAATAAAGTTGAAGTTTTAACTCCCTGATTTTTTGAAAAATCCAATAACCAGATACTTATAAAATAAGTAACAGAATATTCACAGTGACAATATAATTTTGGATCCAACCCAATTCCTTTAGCTTTATCATAACAAACATTCCAAGCAGAAACAACCCAATGCTGCGACCCCAAAACTTTCACCACTAGCAACTTTACTGAGCCCCACAAGCTTGCTTGCTGATAGCACACAGTTATGAGACATCACTGCCTTTTAGGAGGGAAAGACTGGAGATTTGAGACAACTCCATAATGGCAGAAATGTCATTCTGCTAATTAACGGAGCAATTCCAGAAAAAATAATCAGCAATATTGACTTCTAATACATTTGATCTCACTGAACTGCAGTGTGCTGTTTAGTAAGGTGGAAACTTTCTATTTGTGTACAATAAACATCCTAAACACATGAAACAAAGGGCTGTTAATCAAAAGATACTCCACAATAAGACCAGTATGTTTGAAAAGCTACACTTAGAAAGCAGAATGGGTAGTAAACATTGCTCCCTGACCCCTAACATTACTGTAGCACAAGCCATCATAAGATGAACTACTCCTCTCCTACCAATTTATTTTGCTGCCTTTAGAAGCCTTCTGGGTAAGACCTGGACACATCTAATCCTCATTAATTTAAACTAAAATAAATAGATAAAAGACATAATACATCTGAGCAGTACATAAATTTAGTAGTCAATTTTAGCTACTCTGATAAATGCGCTTATGTTTCAGGAAAAAAAAAGGCAGTGGTGAAGCTTCTAGGCAGTTAGATTCATATACCTATCTAAGTAGTATATCTTATGATGTCATGTACCAATATGAATCCGTCCCTATAAATTGCTTGTGGCTCACAGCAGGCAGTATCTGCTCAGAAATTCTGCGCACTCATGTATATAGGGGCATAAAGCGCCTGTTCCAATGTTTTGATGGTTCATTTTCTGCAAGGGTGACATTTCGAGCATTATGCACTATTCTTACCCAAATTCAACCAGTTTATGTGGGTTATATCATAGCTAATGGATATTAGTAACTTACAGATTATACAAGTACATTACTAAGAGCTAGTTCTAATTCAGATTTCGGTAAGATTATGTGTATGTATTTAGGAAGCAAAATGAAGGACAGATATCACATCATAAACTCTTAAAAGCTGTTTTTCTTGCACACAGTACAGCAGCAGGTATTCCAACACCTAGAAATAAGGTACTTTCAGGTTAAAGAAACACAAACTTGTATTTCTTTTCATTTGTAAAGTCTCAAAACAACCATGAATGTGAGAATATAATGGACAGAAATTAAACAAGAATAAAATGAAACATTTGTACTGGAAGCTCAGCCTTCTCCATCTCCCTGGCTGTAAATGAAACCCCATTGTCTTTACGTAACCAGGCTCCTATATCCTAGCCAAGTTCCAAAAAACAGCTCTACCCAGAACACAACAAAGAGAATCCTGTTTCTCCAGAAAGAAAAGGACCAGTACTCTTCATCCAGATATTAAATCTGTACATATTTATGGATGCTGTGGTTCCCATTACAAAAAGGATACTGACTTTCATGGGACTAATCCTGGTATTAATAAGGACTAAGATGTAAATGTTGACAAGTCTCATGTCTTGTATCCTGCAGGTATCGAGAGGATTTCTCCCCATTTATCCCCTGTGTGCAGAACTCAGTAACAGAAGCAAAGATTCCTTCACCACAATACCTTTTCCTCAGCCTCTAAATCCAAACAGCACCTTCTGGAAAGACAGGATACTTACATGCCATAGTTGGTCTCCGACATAGTTGTTTACATATATGGTCACGCTGTGGGAGAATTTGGGGGCCAAAGAATTTTTTTCCTACCTAGCTGAACGTCTCTCACTGCATGCATCTCACATGGTAAAAATGGAGGCAGGAAACACTCTTTTCTCTCAATCTGAATATCCAAAGACAAGGTTAGACTTTGAAGGAGAGACAAAGAAGGATGTGAATGTACTTGTGATAACACATCTCAGAGAAAAACAGTAACAGTTTAAGTTTCTCTCTACCGCAACCTCTACCTGTTTAAATGTGTTGTGCTATTTTATTAATTTAACTGTATTAATTATTTTAGATGTATTAACTTCAATGTACTAAATACATTGGGGGGAACTGCAAGTAGGAGCATTCTTGCACCTGCTCAGAGGAGAGTCTTCAGAGATCCTAACCAGACAAGAGGACAGTAATCCAAGGTAGCAGATTGAAACCTCATAACAAATTCTCACATGAGAAAAGGACAAGCTTTAAGTCAGCTGAGCAACTGGGAGGAACAGGAACTCACTATCCACTTTATTACACTACGGTATGCACAGAAGGAGAAAGCAAAAGGAGTCTGGAGACTGCACCTAATGTACTGCTAGAGTAAAAAAAAATAAAATATTAAAAACAAACAAAGCCACCCAAAAAATCAAACAAACGAAAACCCCCAAACCAAAAACCCCCAACCAAACAAAAAAACAAAACACACAAACAGAAAACCACCCCCCAAGAACCAAAAAACTCC
>JANXJC010000029.1:1251835-1292911 GCA_027564655.1 Leptodon cayanensis
CCTTTCTTCCTCATCCCTCAATAGTCCTTGAAATCAAAAGAATGAAAAAAACCCAAAACCCCACAAACAAAACACACACCTTCAACATGTACCCACAGCATGAACAGATGACCAGACACCTTAGAAAAGCCTTGGAACGCAAAGCCTTTCCCACAGAATTCGCAGGGGTCAGACTGCTCCCTCCTGCGCATCCCGCAGAAAGGCCCACCCCAGCAGGTCCATCTGCCCGAGGTCCCGGCGCCAAGCGCGAGCCCACGGAGGCAGCGCCTGAACTTCGGACCCAGGCAGCTCTGAAAGTCCCGCTGCGATGGAGAGCTGGAGGTTTTGAAGCGGGCAAAGGAGTCTTTCCTGAAACAGGCCCTTCTCCTTGCTGAAAGTGCAACTCTTGTGCCAAGAAGTGATAGTTAGCCTGGAGAGTAGGACACAAAAGAGAACCCTAAACATGGAAAGTTTAGGCCAGTTTCCGTGATTTCTGCATCATTTCCATATGCAGATTTTTCTCAACAATGAAATGTAACGATCAAGTCAAAACTCTTCAAAATGTATCCATAACAGCGACACTGACTATCTTTTTAACTATTGCTATACATTTGGGAACCAGCACATTGACCTGTATTATTTCTATAGTTTTTCTAGTACAGAACTTTAATCAGGCTTCTAACAAATTGCATTTTACAGGTCTGTAAAACAATCTGAGGATGCAAAAAGAAAAAAAAAGCAGAATTATGAAATGCAATATATTTCAACATATTATTTGGTCTCTATATGTAAAGGGTCTTGTGTGCTTATTCTCTCCCTCATTCGCTTTTTTTTTGATCTAGCTTGCCTAGAAGAAATATAAAGATGAATGAGGCCCGATAGGTAAAGGTAGTATTTTTTACAAACATAGTATTTAGTTTCTCCTTCAACATTATTTGATGAGGGGAAGAAAAAAAAAAAGGCAATTCAAGATTTTCTATTTTAGCTGAGCCAACAAAAGATACCTATTGCTAAAGAGAAAAAATGTGAACACAGCTAAGCATGCAAGGCATGTAACTGCTACTGCTAGGTCCAAGCAGATTCATTTAGAGACTACTCCCTCCAGGAACTGAAGTCATATATTTAAAATGAAATAATCAGGATGTCAATACTTCTAGATCCGTTAAAATACACCATGTTGGAAGTACAATTTAGCTCTGAATTATAAACTACATTTTCTTTTGTTTCATTAAAATAAGCTGCTGTATAAAAAAAGAGAGTTGCCACACTAACTGCAGCTGTCCAACAGCAAGTATGCTTTCAAATAATTATCTTTGTTGATTCTGTAAGTGTCAGTTTAACAGCACTTTCAGTGAATGACAAAGTAAACATGTCAATATGAGCATACAAAGAGCAGAGTTTGGCATGGTTAAAAGATGCCAGTTTTAGGACTTGTTCTGGGTACATGCATACACAAGCACATCTGGGGTTTCTTTACATGCACACCAGTGTCTACTCTCGTAGATGCTGCTCATGTAATGTGCTGTGGGAGACTCATTCCACTTCCGCAGGATGCTTTGCTCAACCTCTTGGTTTGCAAAACAGTAAAAGTTTGATAAAAATTTACTCATGCTAACTAACTCCTCCGGATAACACACACCTTTGTGCACAAGCATGAACCTAAAGAAAAGTACTTGTCTAATGAAACAGACTATATATTGGTTGTCCCATATTGCTACTGCACACACTTCAAAATAGCTAGCAATAATTATTTCATCTTTGGTCACGTCAATTTTATTAAAAATACCTAGTTTGTCTACTGTACTGCTAATGACACCTTTTCACAATTTATTAAAAGAATAGAACATTTGCTTGCTGTTGCAAGTGATGAGCAGACAGGGAGAATTGTTGTTTCCTCTTTAGCGAAAAAAGCCCATACTGTTGTGTATTGCTAGCAAGCGTACGGCCAAATCGGGGAAAAAAGGGTATCAGCAGTCATATGGTCATAAAACTGGAACACATGAACACCCCTACAATGTAGCTCAGTGCCTTTTTCTGTAATGGCTCTTGATTTCTTAAAGCCAAACTCCTCAAATTTTTACAAATCATTTGAGAGGAAGATTGCTAGAGAAAGAAATACGTAAAAAAGGCCCTCTCATCACAGCTACCAAAAAATCTAGCTAAATTCTCAGGCAATGTGTATGCTCTCAATTCCCAGTCCTGACAACACCACTAGTGGCAAGCCCTGGAGCCCAGAAGTAAAAAGGGATGGCAGTGGGGAGCATCAGGAGGGCTGCATCAGTCTAAAATAGCAGTGCTCCCTTCCTCCCCCAGTGAAAAATGTGAATGTTGTGTGTCAAAAGACATTCACATTTCACTTTTTTCATAAATGAACTGTGATTTTTTTTTTAGTCATGCTTCTGCTAATAATATATAGACACAAGGTGAATAAATACCAAAATGCATTTAAATATTGTCTCCAAAAAAACCAACCAGTTCTTTTTACTATAGTGGTTAATCCTGTTCCCCTGCCAAATGCACAAATAAAAGCTATACCTCTTTATAATATAATTACTTTGAAATACATCCCTTACTCAGTATAAACTTTAGAAAAACAATTTGTATATCACTCAGATACACAATTAGATTTGAGCAATAGCTCAAAGATCACCTCAATAAACATCGAGTTGAGGCTGGAGGCTATAGAGCTTCTTCAGTGAAATAATCCAGCCATACACTATCGTGTCTCAGCACCGGACCCAGCAGTGCAGACTGTCTGCTATGTGGCAGAGTAGCATATTCTAATTTGTATTCTCATAAAGTGAGAGTCAGCTTCAATTAACAAACTGATTGCTGCGTTCCTTCAACTTTTTTTTAATATTGCCGTTCATTTCTGCAGTGGCATGAATTTTAAGATCTGCAAGAGGCAGTCACCCATCAGCTGTCATTGACTAACACAGTCAAACATCAATCCTTAAATTCGTAGTGACATTCTGCCAAAAGTCTGTTAATATCTGTAGCTGATGGTGACAACTCATAAAAGAGGAATCTGTCATCAAAGCTAGTTCTCCAGCGCTGCTCAAAGAGCTGCGGTACTTGTGATTTCTGCAAAGGAAGCACTGCTTCAAGAACAGCGGCCTGAGCGAAGCAAGTTTGTAATAACGCCTCAGATCTCATTTATGACTTCGTGGGCACGTCAGCCTCATCAGTGGGGCACAGCACCCGTGGACCACGGCTTCCTCGAGCAAGCACCAGCCAACCCAGCAGGTCCACGCAGCAGAGCACCACAAGCAGCTTAGAGGTAAGAATGAAGGTAGTCAAATCCACACGGCCTCGGCCCAAGTTGCAGCAAAATCTCAGCTCTTTTTTTTCGAGTGCCTTTTCTCTTAGCTATCCCTTAGCTCCTTGGCCTTTTTGGCATGCTCCCAAGCCCCAGATTCCCACCCCTGGTTTCGTTTCGTTCCCCTCACAGCTAGTCTCCTGGTCCAGTCATCCAGAGCACCTTGCCCCATGCGCTAATTGGGGCATCTGCCGAACTGTGACCTCAGCCTGGCCACCAGAAGGCGGTCAGAGGTGGTGGAAAGAGGAATTCTGTTCCTCAGAGAGACTACAAAGCCAGCACAGTTTTTCCTTTACAAAATAACTTTATGGAAAGACAAAATGGTAATCATGGTTGCAAATAAAGGCCTGAAAAGTGAGGAAAGTTGGAAGGAAAACCAGAGGAAGCTTAACAGCCAAAGGAAAGGCATGAAGTGAGAGAAAGCAAGCCAGGAGAGCGCAGAAGTGTCAGCTAGTGCAGGAAAAGGAAACGGAGAAGGAAGAACTGTAGCAATTCAGGGATCTACACACACATCCCTGCATTTCGTCTTCTCCTTTCCCTCCATACGACACTCGCCTGCTCCTTTTCCAGTCAGTACTATTATCGGCAAAGCAAACACATTTTCTTAGGGCCCAAAAGATGGTCAACACCATCAACATGGCATACAACACAAGCTGTTCTGTAGTAAAAATATACTTTCAGGTGTTGTAAGTAACAGCGGTTCAGTAAACAGTCCTCACCACAGCATTCTGTTGATTTTAACAGATGACATAGCTTCACAGTGGGATTGGGCAGATCCTCGGAAGAAAGGATCCACTGAGGATTATGAAATACCCAGACACTCTCACTTTGCAGTGTGAAATTCAGGAACTTCTTGAGCCTTATACTGCAACGATATGCATGAAAAGTCCCACTAGCTGCTTGCTGGGGTCTCACCCTCTTCCCCGAGTCATGAGCTGTTTGCTCCTGACAGAGAGCAGACGCTGGGCTGGATGCACCCCTCTGAGCGAGCACAGCCGTTCGCTCCCATGTTCTGCAAAGGTCTGAGCTCTGCGCTGCACAACATTCGTAGGCTGTATTTTATTCACTTGTATTGCCGTACAGTACATACAAGTCTGTATTTATGAGTTATTTCATCAGTTATTCATCAAGCCTCATGAAAAGTGAACATACATATCTGACTGCAAGACAAGAGAAATCCATTACACAGCTATTTACAAAGCACGTACTACAGTACAGGAGTTGTGACCACGAAGAGAAACAGCATCCAGAACAGCCAGTCCATGGCATTTTTTCTTTAATATTCCCTCACCCATCTAGCAGGAAGCCCTACGGTTTGGAAAGAGTTCTGTCTCCTGCTTATAGCTCAGTCAGCAAAGACCTCAATTTCAACAGAATCATGTAGTCATTAACTGGACTTCCTTACAAACTGTCACAAAACATGACATAAATTACATTTCAGAAGTTTCTTTCAATTTATCCAGCAATGCTGTTAGTGGCCCTTACAGATATGCTTTCCAGCTATCACTGGCACACTCTTGAGAGATGAAATATACTATATAAAGCTGTGGACAACAATTTTTAAAGCAACATGTACTTTCAGATACCTAGTAATGCTGCCCCCGAATGAAGATGCTATACTACATATTTCCACACCTCAGTAAATGAAAATTATTTGTGAAAAATCGTATTTACCCATTAAACCTGAATATAATAAAAGTATGCTAGTCCACCTCATTGAACAGGGATTAATAAGAAAAGCAATCACCAAACAAGTAAAGTATTTTTAACACTTATTTTCATCATATTTGTTAGCAATGCCATAAACTGTGACTGCATTTGTTTTTTCCTTTGTTTTAAGCTACATAATTATGTTGATTTCCCGTAACTAATTACATATTTCTTTAGTAGCGCAAAAAGAATGTTTCACTCTAGACAGGAACTACTGCAACGATGACATTTCTTGAACAGTCTTCAAACTCCGCTCTTCCCTAGCTTTACTGTTAATCCACTTTTTGTAATCTTCTGCTAAAAAAACAACTGCGTTCCTTGTATAATAAGGTGCTCACAGAAGTGAATTTTGAAATTTTGCCACTGGGAATTAGGAATCTATGCAGGATCAGAGTTACAACTACATGTAAAGCTGTGACTATTAATTTGTATTAACAATGTGCTGAAACTTCACTATATATAAAACAAAAAGTACTTTTAAATTACAAAAGCTCATGCTTTGAAAGCTGCCCACGTGTCTTGCCTTCTACTGTGACCTCTACCCAAATTCAGGTAGGTTGCAGGATGGGAGAAGGAGGAGATGCTCTGGCTCAGGATGCTTTGTCATCTTTTTCTTTTCCCTTCACATTATTATAAACTGTCTTGCACTGGGAACTATATTTATTAAAAATTAAATAGAAAATCAGGTTTTAAAACATAACTTGATTGAACAAATGGCAGCAGTTCAGGTTTGGGAGGAGATCTGTGCAACAGAGCAGCAGAAGACAATGCACTGAGATAACCATTGGAAAAGATATAGCTGAGAAGAGAGAAGTTTTATCAGCTGAGGGGAGAATGAAGAAGGTGAAGGTTAGAGTTGGATAGAAAATTTGTGTAAGATCTTGAAGACGTATAAAAAGTGGGTTTGAGTGAAGGCAAGGTTAATGGAAGCAGGTAAAAAAAGAGGTAATACGAAAGTAATGCAAGCTTAGCTGTCGCATTCTATGTAAGTTGGGAAGAAGCAACACAGAGATTGGAGTCGTACGTGTTGAATAATTAAGAGAGAAGATCACCACATCACAGATTATTGCTGTAGCCATCTGGACGTACTTTTTTATATTTGTAAACTGTACAGGAAAACATGCCAAAATTTGTACATGGATGTAAGAGAAACCAGAAGGAAGACAAACACAGCAACTTCAAATAGCTGGGTTTTAAAAAAAAATATTTTCAACTGAAAACAGTTCTCCACCATTTTGTATGTCACTGTACAAAAGTACTTGATAGTACTTGGGATTTAGCTTTCATAAGGACTTGATGTAATACATTTTTAAATGCGAATCACCAATCTAAATGACAAAATTGTACTGCTAAAACAAAACTATTAGTGGATATTCTGCACATTAATACTAGGCAAACTTCCAAAATAAAGACTATATTTGAGTAGTTATTACTTAAAAGAACTGCTGGATGAGCTCTAAAGTGTCATGAAATTACTACTGTGACAGCCTGCTTCAGTTAAATAATACAGGCAAACTTACCCTTCTCGTGGTGGGTTCAGTCCTGCAGTTCTTTGGTACAGTTTTAAAGGGCAGTGGTTATTAAATACATTTCAGCAAATGCATGGTGGTCACGGCTTTGAGAACTGAAATACAGTGGAGAATATACTACTGTATGTCAAATCCACTCAGCCCCACGCCCCCATTTGCAAATGCATTCCCGCCTCCTCTCGACTCCTAGCCGATTACCAGCTTTTGATTTGTTTCTTCCCATGAATAACCAACATAGTCTCTCTTTACAGCAACAGCTGAAGTGACAGCAAGGTTTAGCAGACTGATATGAAAGAAAGGGAGAGGTGAGGCAGCTCAGAGCTCCCATCCCACATCACCCCTATGGAACACTTCTTCTCCCCACCTATTTATGTATACGTAGCTTTTCTATCAAGGTAAAACACTCTAAACACTCACTCATCTCAACAAGCTTCAGGATTCCTCCTTCGGTTCTTGGATAAGCAATAGAGAGAGTATCCTGCAGAGAACGCTTAGGTGGACTGAACCATCCAAAGTCTCTGCAACGATTATACAAAATGCCTAGGGTAAGTCGGCTGCTATGTCACTTTCCTTGCTCTTCAACGTTACCACTGCAAAGATGATTATTTAGATTTTTTTTTTATACATCCACAGAAGTTTTCCCACACACCTACAAAGATTTAATACACAAATGAAAGCACTGTTTAACGTTCCTTCTAACCCCATGACTAACCCTCATGATTATAGGCAATAGTGTCCAAAGGGGACCCACCAATCCACATGACAATCTTCCATACTAGATTTTGCCTTTAGATCTCTGATTCAATTGAGAACTGCAACAGAAGAATCACAGAACTCCCTTATGTGCCACATTCAGTTGCATTAATATCCAGATAATTCAGAGGCATCATACAAACATGCCTCTTTTTAATTAGGAACATTAACCGTGTGGCTAACCATGCTGTCTTTTGAAGATGTCCATCACAAACTTAGGAAACCCTGACAAAACTATCAGAGTCCTGGAATAAGAAGCCTGAAGGGAAATTCATGGCTTCTGTTAGATCTTTCTGAACGTTCATCTACCTTTTGTTAGTTTTTCACTAAATCCTGAATCCAGATACAGATATTTTATACCTTCTGTGAAAGATCAAGTTAATAAATCCTCTCCTAAAATAAACCAGGTAAAATTAAAAATAATGGAAGGCGCAAAGATTTTCAGAGACCATTCTACAGCTAAAATATCCAATGTATCAGAGTCTTCAAAAACAAAAGGCAAAGTTCAAAATGAATGCAATGCTTATACTTAAAACCCCATGTATTCACAAAGGTTTTGTGTATATGAGGAACATCCCTACACATGCCTGCACTTCCTGTCGATACAAACTTGCTTATTTTTTCCTAGATCCTAAGATATGGCATGACAGGGGAAAAAAAAGAAAAAAAAAAGAAGAAGAAGAAGAATCCTTCTAAAAAGAATAAATCATAGTTGTATTTTCTTCCTCCAACATCACTGTTAAAAATTTAAGTTCTACTTTTAAGGCTGTTTAAAAGTAGTAAAACTTGACACAACAGAAATCATATACTATCTGGTGGGATGCACCCAATGAAGCTGTCAAACAGTGAATAAGGAGATGTCAAATAACCTAAGGTTAAATGAGGAATGGGTCTTGACATATTTGTTTCAATACACAGAAGCTTCTTGTGGGTTTCCTTCAGAGCACATATTGTGCGGCTCTGTGTATTTGTGTCTCAAAAAAATAAAAAAAATATACTCTGTTCTTTCCAAGTCTGAAATATCCTCTTAAAAAGTTATTTTAATTTACATTTCCATGTTTTACGTAATTGTTAATGATGATGCTTTTTTAATGATTTTCATTTAAGAGCTTTGAGGAGAAAAATCTATTCCATAAGGTTATTTCACAAAATAACAATGTTGTGAAAATCCAGTTTGTTTGGTGACATCTTACCCAATGGCTTCTCAGTGGCTGACAGTTTCCATCAGTCAAACACTAAGTTACATGAAGTGTCACTGATGTCTCCATCATAACCAAAATCACTTTAGACTTCTGTAGCTTTGTAAGCGTCATTTTTCATTTATAACTTTGGAATCTTATAAGCATACAGTATGTATGCACAGATTGCATACATTGAAACATATCTTAGACTCCTCCTTTTGAAGAATCTGAAATTCAGAGTCAAAATGTGTCAAAGTCACCTTGAGCTCATAAATAGAAACATGTATGACGATTACGTCTTCCCTTAGATTTTTCTAAACATAAAGGCACTGTTTCAGCCTTCCTAGGCTGTTTTGCTTGCATCCAAATTTTCTAGTACCCCCACAGGTGCTTAAAGGGAAACTTCCTAACCATCCCCACATTTTATGCCACACAGCACACTCACTGGTGTCATAGCAATTGAGTATGGACCCCCCCTCCCACTGCACCAGCTCTCCAGCACACCATCAGGCAAGGCTAGATGACTTGCAGTGAGAACATCCTTAGCTAGTGTTGCCTGAGACCACCAAGATTTATACCCAAAAGCCGTACAGTATGGTCTGCACCCCTTTTTGCACTCCTTTCTGTACATCTTCATACCCCTACACGTTGTGTTCCTCAAAAAAACAAATGCACACATGGCACAGGCAGGGATTCCTTTCCCGGGATGAACAAATAACCACAATACCAACACGTGCCACCGTTGAATGCCATACACTGTGCTGGGAGGACCACATGCCCACTTAGACAACAGCCCATAGCAATAAGCAACGGCATTCCCCCAGGGTAGACCAGTATAGCCTCCACTTCACTTTGCTGGCCTGCCCCTTCATCTTGTCCTGCACTGTGTCAACGTCCCTGTTCCAATACCACAGCCTATGCAAAGACCCTAGCTCCCAAGCAACTTAGATCTTCCTAGCCGTTGGTTGTATCGAAGCTTAGTCCAGTATCAGCTGAGAACAGCATGCCTCAACACCCAGATTCACGCACTCACTCATGATTGGCACCATTTTCTCAACTGGAAACCAGTCCCAAAGGGAAACCTGCCACCAGCTGCATTTTTAAGACCACCATAGCTGCTGTACATAGGAAGGGTAAAGCCCGAGAGAAGCTGTGCTCATTAGATCATGCTGCATCTCCTGCCACACACAGATCTTGTCCCTTCCACACTCCCTCCACCGGAGCCCAGCTTCCTTCTCCCCTTCCCTCAATGTCCCACCGAGAGGTAACACAACAACCTGCTGCTGCTGAGCTATACAGAGCCGTCTCAGTGCTGAGCTGGGTGCTGGCTAACCCAGGCTATGAACATGCACCAGCAACATAATTTGGTATAAGGTATCCCAAGACCCAAGATCCACTCCTCAGCAAAGGAGGATGGCACATTTATGAGTCCACTCCCTTAGTTCACCCGGAGCTGCAGACCTGCCAACCAATGCACTCATGACAAGCCAGACCAACCCCGCTGCCCGTTTGCTTAGGGATACATAAATTTGGCATGCTACACTGGGTGTACTGATGTCTGAGGAGAAGGTTGGGTTAAAAGACCAGGAAGAAAGGTCTCTGGATGACTGTGAGTAGCCCTGCCCTTCCCATCACTCCAGCAACATTTCTAGAAGAAGCCAAGAGGTCAGTTCACTTTTAAAAGATGACAGATGCTCAAGTGCTCCTTCACGGGATCCTTTAAAAGCATCTTCACACTGGCAGCTGAGGCTTGCACTGGGACTTGTACAGGTTTCTCATCTCCTTTTCATTACAGAGTCTGGGCAGATGATGACAGGACCACTCAGTACCCATCACGTAGGTCATGCGGCAGTCATGGCATGTACCACATGTAAGTAAATAAGAAAGCTAGGAAAGTCACATCCAAGAAGTTGCAAGTGGTTGTGGAATAGCCCGTTCCTGCTTGATGTGTCCCAAGACAAGCGACCAGCTATCCCACTGCATGAACGCCGCCCTCCACTATGCCCCAAGGAAGGACGGAGCTCAGAGTAAGGGAATGCATTAGCTCCCTACAAATCAGGGCATATTGACACATCTGCTCGCAGATTTCCAGTCACTCTAGGCCTCAGTGCCTCTCTTTTCTGAGGCAGCCAAAACCCTCTTTGATCAGCAGGAGAGGATATTCATTTAAACACAAAGAAAATGCTAAAACACTACCTTTCCTTTCCCATTTTTTTTTTTCTCAGCCTGTCAGTGGTACCAAGTATGCTCTTATTTCCTAGACGCTCCACCCCTTCTGCTCTTTGTAATCCCTCTGCAGTTACATTCCTTCTCCTTTATTTACAGCTCTCTGCTTTGATGTCATTTGCATATCACTACAGACAGACATGTTAAATCTACTTCCAGAACAGTCCAAGCATAAAGCTCTAGAAGGAATACCAAGGAAAATAGCCATAAAGAAAAAAACAAAAAAAAACAAAAAACAAAAAACAAACCAAAACCAAACATGAAACCCTTGTAAATGGCCTCTGTCAATGACACAAAGAAAAACACAAGTACAAATAAAATGTCTTACAAATAAAAGTCCAACTAAAACCTGCCCTTTGGCTGCAGGCTTTATGTTGAAAAATGATTAAGTCAGACCAGAAAAGTGTCATTTACATAGCAGTGGTGCAACAAGATACAAGCATTATAGGTATGAGAAGGGTCTCTGGAATGGAATTGTTGGAATTCAAAATAAAGAGCCCAGAAGGAAAATGCTGAGGATGCAAGGCCTTTCCATGGGCAGCCCTGTGTAATAATGAAATGCAGAATTTGACCTAGAAAGGGGCAAAAAGAAAAAGAGACTGGACACAAAAAACACCAAATAAACCAAGAAACTTGCTGATATTGTATGCATCTGGCCAAGCAAAAAAATGGCAATTTGTGGCAGCATTAGGAAACGCATAACTCAAGGAGACAGATTTAAAATGTGAATGATACTCAGCCTATCAAAGAGTAATAACAAACCTTTTAGCATGGAGTGCTTGCTATGCTCTACCTCAGCATGCTTCACCCCAGAGAGAGGATGGGACGTGCATGCTACCGAAGAGTCCCAAAAGCATAGTCTGGATACAGCTCCGTCCTTTCATACCTGGCCAACTCTCTCCTCCATTACCTGCCACTTCACCATGATGTTGATGGGACAGTCGCAGAGTGATCTAGCAGAAAATCTGTATTGCTAAAGTCACCATGATGCATTCTGGTTTTTAAATTGTTAACTTTTTGAATCTAAAAGGTCACATTTTATCATGTATTTGTTCAATCTCTACAGCCCTATCAATTTCTACAACTAATAATATAACTATAGACAAACAGATCTCTTTAACATGGGAAATCCAGTGCAGAGTTCATAGTTCTTTGCTTTTTAAAGACACAAAGCTGTATTTATACTGTAATAAACACATAATCTAGAAAGATATTGAAACCACAAATTGAAACATGACGCTCTCACTGTGCAAAGTCTTTGCACACCTTCAGTGGCCTGTAAATAATAAATAACTGAAGCAGAGGTCATCTCATCAGGTTAATCATGAGTCACACTACCAAGATACAGAGTTTGCTCCAGCTAGGCTGTGCTATCTAGTCCATGGATAAACAGGGATTTCAGTTTCCAGGGTTGTCAAACTTGCATGTTTTCCAGCACTGGATTCCACCATATTTTTATAAAGATGCAACCTGAAGCTGAGTGAAAAATAATTCAAACTGCTTGCAGTGGTATTGCAGAAAGGGCTTCCCGACCAAACAGATTATACACACTACATTAATCCACACACTGCAAGTACAAAAACCTGTGTCATGTGGGAAAAAAAAAAAACAAAAAACAAAAACACCAAACCTGGATCAACAGCGACAACTCAAAGGGTCTCAAAACAGTGCCCTTTTCTACAAATTCTTTTGACATTTTCAATGATCAAGGCAAGAGAAAGCAACCCATGATGCTTCAGGCAATTGAGAGATAACTGGAATACTTAAAGGCAGCATCTCTACTGCAAGAAGTGTGACCTGGGGAAGGGCAGTTGTGCCGGGGGCGGGGGAAGTTGAACCTTATTCCTAACTAGATTTTTAAGGAGGTGGGGGGGGAGAGAGAGAGAGAGAGAGAGATATTAAAATTATAAATCAAAGAACATTTAGTTTCACACTAGGTGTTAAAACCCTGCTTCTAGATGCCATTAATCTCAGAGATTTAACAACAGGCTTTAATGGGAAGAGTCTTACTCTCTGTAGCAAGAAACAAAGGGTCTTTCCATTAGACACAATGACCTCATCCATCCCTCTCTGATCCTCCTTCACCTCATATGCAGAGTCAAGTACAGCACAATTCATCACTTCAGTACAAAGCTGTTTGCAGCTTGGTGGGCAGTTATGTTACGTACCAGGCACAGAGTTTCTGAAAGAGAATGAAGCTCCTTCATTCCACTCTGACATTGCTATTGCTGCTTTGAAGCAATGCAGGTTCCTTTTAACAAACAACTACTAATGAGCCTTTCATTGTTATGCTTCATTTGTTAAAATTCCCCAAGCCTGGCACAAAGGGAAACCTCCCACCACCGCACACGCAGTGCCACAAGTAAGACACCAGAAGAGTTAGAAGGGCCATGAGGAAGGACTCTTCTTCACAGATGGACGAGCTCAAAGAATTAAGTGGGTAGGGAAATGGCTGACCTAGGTCATTACCAATTAAAAGCATTGCTTATGTTATATTACTCTTCCTTTTTCCCTTGTAACTGCTCGTATTCTGCAATTCCCTCCCATTTATCTAAAACCACACCCTTGTATCTCTTCTTCCTGCAAGAAAAATACTCTTTCCTCAGGACTGTGTAAATCACTATTTGAAATATTCACGCCATCTTTGTCTTGGCAAATTTTGGCCATGTTACTTAGAAATCCTTTGAGTCTCTATTTCAGCTGCTTTAGTCTTGTTTTAGCTACTGTTTTAACAAAATTCATTTTTACCAAGAGGAACTACCCCCTCTAATCTAATGGAAAAAACATTGTTCTCCCCTCCTGTGGGTTTTTTATTTCAAATCCCCTTGGCAAACTTCCCAGAGGAAGTACAGATACTGGTACAGGAAATTTGAATGCTCTTTAATACTTGCATGGGTCCATCCATCTCAGGTCCATAAACCACTGTCTGAAAACCAAAGACACTGTTTCTTTCATTCCCAGTACATGCTCCTCTCTAAGCTCCTAAAATCCTATTAATTCTTAAGAACTTTCTTCAGTAGTTTCTCATCCTTGCTTACCTCTTCCCATTCAATTCCTTCAGGTCACTTTACCTATTTTCCACTAATCTTCTTCTATGACCCTCTCTCTTCCAGTAGCCTAATCTGTTTTGGCCATTACAACTGCTAATTATGCAACCCTGCCACTTTTAGCCTTGCCCCCTTGACCATCATAATATAACTCCAACATTTTGCCTCTCAAGCTAATTCATAAACACAAAAGTATCTCCAAGTTCAGCACTCTTTTCTCATTCTCTTTGTACTCTCTCAAGGCTCTGGCATTTCATCTGGCTTATCTCTCCCCACAAAGTCGACTGTCTCTACACCGAAACGGGTGTCACTAGGACTTACGTAGTGAGAATAGGTATTTTGGTAATTCTTCGCCCTCTGACATGCAGTACAGACTGTACAGGGAACACACTAAGGAAAAAAAGGGAGATTTTTGGACTAAGAACTGAACTCTCAATGAAACAGCTTGAACATATTAAGAGGAATTTAATTGTAATTTATTAAGTGCCAAAATAAGATAAAAAGCATTTATTTTACAATGAGGGAAAAGTCTCCGAGCTCCCTGTGAGATCTCAAATTACATAACAGCTCTAATATTTTTTAAAATAGTTTTATCAACAGAGTTCTCTTCTGGGACTGCAACCTTACTATTTATAAAACAGTGCATAAGAACTGCCGCAGTGGACCAGGCTGGATGTTTAGCCCAAATGGAATAACCAATCTTGCTCAAACTAAATATCCAGCCTGACCCATTATCCTGTCTCCAGGACCAGCCAAGAGCAGATGTCTAACGGAACAGTGAAAACCAGAAGTCATATAGAAATATTCTCTTCCACTCCTCCCAAAACACCACATAGCTTTCCACAATTTGCAGCTCAATAACTTCCTTACCTAGAGGTAGTACGTTTGTTTGTCACCTCTTTTTTGTTTCCTCCCTTTTTTTTTCCTCCTCCTTTTCCAACTTTGTTCAGCAACACCCATGCAGCACGCACAGCATCCCGTGGCAAGGAATTTCAGAACTGACTTACACACTATGCAAAGAAAAACTTCTTTTCCTAGCTTTGAAACTGCTCCCTGCCTGTTTCACCTGGTATCTCTTCTAATACAAAAATATGGTGGCACTGAGTATTAATTTCCCATCCACACACCTCACAGCTCTTATCATTTTATAGGCCTCTAGCATTAGCATCTGGCCACTATCTCTTTTCCAGTCTTCAGACTCTTATTTAACTAGTTGGTCTTGCATGGAAGCTGCTTCACAGAAACCTTCTGCATCCTGCTGTCCTTCTTCATTCTTGTTGCCCTTCTCTGAACTTTTTCCAGTTCTACTCCACTTGTTCTGAGATAAGGAGACCAGAACAGCACACCATATTTAAGATGCAAACATACCACAGATTTAGAGTGGCCAAATGATATTTTGATCTCTCTCCTTTAGAGCAACTCCTGATATAAATTTGCTTTTTGACTGCTACTGAAGTATAGAGCTGATTTTTTTCATTAAATTACTTCTTCTAGTCCCAAGATCTCAGGCCAGCTCAAAATATTTTACCCCTACTGACCCTGAATTTCATCCACCATTTTAATGGCCACTTAGTTTTATAAGGTTCTTTTGCAGTTTTTCAGTCTGGCCCCTTTTCTTTTACCTTCTTTTGCCCTGAATTACTTAAGTTTCAGAAATAAACTTTGTCACCACACTTCTGTTCTAAGCCACTTATGAATATGAATATCCCCTTGGGCACCCAGAGAGATCTCTGTGGAAATCTACTAGTGATTTCCAACACATTTTTTTCCTGGTGTTTTGTTTCTTAACATTTAACCAATTATTACCCAGTTGGCAGTCCTCCCCCTTAACCTGTGCCTGTTTAGTTCCTTTAAAAGTTTTTTGAGAGGGCTTTGAATATGAAATGCCTTTTCAAAATTTAAGTAGAACAATACATCGTAAAAATCTCTTTCACCTGAATGCTGGTTATCTCTTTCAAAGGACCACAGCAGTTTAGCAAGACTTGGCTTCGAATCACAAAAATGCTGGCTAGAAGGGATCTCTGGGAGTCATCCTGCCTGACCAACCACTAAAAGCCACAGCAGATCAGGTCAGCTGTAGCATTTTCCAACTCAGACTTGAAAGCCTCCACTGGGAGAGATGCCACCCCCTCCTCCCTAGGTAACTTTTTCCAGTGCTGCACTACCCTCCTAGTGAAAAAGTTTCTCCTAGAGTGCCCAAGCAGAACATTTCAATCCGCAATCTGTGCATGTTAACCCCCTGCTACATGGTTTGCCACTACTAAGAACATGGGCTCCGTCATCTCTGTAAACACCCGTCAAGTAACTGAAGGCTAATATTAACCTGTTTCTAAATCTCCTCTTCATCAGGGTCCCCTTCACAGAAATCAATTCTTTCTCAGCATCTCCATATTTATCCAATGTCCTTTCTAAAACAGACGCTAATCTAATTTTTTAATTAATCCACTCCATTTAGACAAGAGGCCTATTGGTTTCTAGGCTCCCTGATTCCACATGAATGCTTTCTAAAACATGGCATCAAATTAGACATCTTCAAGTTCTCAACTGCTGAGACACTTTAAAGCAAGAGGCTGCACACGGCAGTCAGTAGCTGATCTACTTCACTCTTCCGTTCCTTAAAAACCTGGCTAAGCTACATCTGGACCTGTTCAACTGGGAACATGCAATTTGTTCCACAATCTCTCCTACAAATGCTTCCAGCTGAGAAAGGCAATCTCATAAACCTCCCATAAGAAGTGTTCCGAAACAGGAACCACCCCACGCTTTTCAGTGGTGAGCACATACACACAAGAATTATTTTGTTTTCTGCCATGGCTTTATCTCAGATCGTTCATTTCATAATGTCATTATACACAGGCCCCACAGACTCTTCAACTAGCTTCCTGCTACTGGTGTGGTTGAAAGAAAACATTTATGAATTTTATGTTTAGCCTGATAGGGGAATTTTTTGGTCCTATTTCCTTCTTTGAATGCAGCCACAGCTTTTTTTAAGATGTCCTCTTGCTTTTAATAGTCTCCTCTACCTTGTCATTTAGCAATACAGGCTTCCTTATCCTAAGTCTTTTTTAGACTGATGGTAAGCCTTTGTGCGGAGCCTCCAAAACAGCATCCTGAAATAGCACCTCTGCCACCTACAAACATGTTACTCTTACAGTTGCCCTTTCAGTTTTTCTTTAAACAAACATCCCCATTTTTACATAGTTTCCCTTTTTGAAGCTGAGCATAATTTAAGAGAGGGGAGAAGAAAGGAGAATTGTGGGTTGTTTTTCTTGTTCCTCCCATTTCCATTTCTTGCATTTCCTTAGCTTAGGGAGGAGAGAAAGGCAAAATACTTGTAATGGTCTACAAAGCCACCTCACAAGTGCTTTTCCAGACAGCATCTTACAATCTCTCCATGACATCACTGTCTACCCACTGGACAAAAGACAGTCTCTTACCTACCTTTTAGTCACCATCCCTCTGTAATCATCTACTGCCTCTGTTCAGTGTTTGTGCAGAGCCTAGCACAGTGGGGTCCTGGGTCTACCTTGTAGGCTCCTAGGAGATAAGGAAACATAAAAGAGAAATAACAGGTATTGAAGAGAAAGCTCATCAGCAATTCTCAGACATTTATAGCAGTCATAAAACATCTGTCTTTCAAGACAATAAATCAGAAATGTAAGGCACTGAACTACACAGTGTGAACAGAACCAAACAGAAAGAGGCAGAAAAAAAAAAATCATTCTTTAAAATAACTGGCAGCCTGGGATGAGAATCAGAAGAGAAGAGTGCTTGTCACAGAATTACCAAAATCCATGCGACATACGAATTTGAGAAAAATTCTTACTGTAAAAATCTCCCTCAGTGCCCTAACCACCACTAAAATTAAACTTGCCTAAAACATGGGCTGAAATCTGGCCCCAAGTGAAATCCATGACAAAATTCAGGTGGGCAAAACTTTACTATTCTTTCACCTTTCTGTGAAGCAGAAAGGTCAAGAGAAAAATGCAGTTACTGTCTAATGTCTCACAACAATATAAAAGACATTTTCAAGAAAAAGAGATGCATCATTAAGAACACTGCAAGATGTTAACCCATTTTGTAGGAACGACGAAGACAATATAAACATTCAAAAAGTTATCTTGCTTTTTTCTTTGTTGAAATTAAGATGGTACTGCTAATCAATCAAGTGCTATCTTTCCTTAAAACAGCAAGACAGGAATCACATAGCAGCTTCCTGCTCTCAACACCTCAACAAAAGGGACTTCACTTCAGAAGTAAAAAACAATAATAGTCCATCCAACTTAAGCATTTGTTTCTTTGATTGAGAATGTCTACAGCACAGAACAAATACACTGGCAATCAACAGTTCACCTTTGAACCTAAACAGGCACGAGGCAAAAAGGAGTCATTGTTCTGCTGTGTTTACTCACTTACATAAAGTGACTCTACTAGAGGACTGGAAGGGCTTGAGATTTTTTTCCAGTGCTTCTCTGACCTACGAAAGTCTCAGGAAATCTGCCGAATTCATAAGCAGCACTGCATAAAAATGTTTTACAACAAGGAAGCATCATATAAGCAAGAAGAACTCTCCAGGTTAGACAATGAAGATCCAGATTTACATTCACCATGTCAAAATTTCTCATGAACCCCCTGCTCCCTATCACCGAGTACTTCAGATTTTTATCATTTATATATTTTCTTCTAAATTAAGAATTTATATCATATGCGCACATATACACACCCCTCCATGAAATTCAGCGATGTCAAACTCTGCTGTAGGAGTTGCCAAGAGCAGATTTAGATAGCGTTCTCCATGGCATAGGGATCAAGCGAAGCTAAAGAATGGAAGGTCACTTTGAATTTCACAGTCCAAGGTGGTAGGTGAAGCTTATATTGCTGAGAACACATTGCATCACCTTTTCTTTGCCTCCCACTTTTCAGAAAGGCAAGGACAAATTTAAATCTTGGAAGAGGACCAAGGTCTGCTTTTTATATTACTATGTAATATAAATACTTGAACACCTCAGCGCAACTACCCACCACCCATGCACATTGATGACAAAGTACTCTAAGACATTCAGTCTGTCAAGTAATTAATTATAACTGTTACCATGCTGTAAGTTCTACAGACAACTACAAGCAACCCATCCCTAAAATGCAGTGTGCAAGTGATTTATGTATGCACTCACTACACCAGAACGAGCAGCTGAATTACTATGCTTTGAAACATTACAAAGAAGGCTGTATACCTCAATTTTTCTAAACAAACCTGACAGTACTAGTGCTTTCTATATGCACTTCAGCCCGCCCACTGACCCCTCACCACTCATTTCACAATTCATATTTCTATATAAACACCTCAAATTTTATTTTAGCAAAATAAAAGCCTTAGCAAGTTTATTTTTATTCTAATCTTAAGAATTACCTAGACAAAACTGGAAAGCAGAGTCTGAATGCACCGTACTGATTTGGGGAAAACAGGCACACACACACAGACACAAACTCATAAAGCTTGGATTTCTACAGATTCATGTCTTGCTTCCCTTATACCTCTTAATATGGCAACCCTGACGTTCCTAAGACTGTGGCGGCACTCTTATCGGGCACAATACAGTATATGCTGTTGGTAGGATAACACCAGAAATTAGCCCGAGTATTCATTTAGTTAAGCTAAATTTAGGCTAACTCAGCCTACGCAGCCCACATTGAACCAATCCTACAGAAACTGTAAATTAAGCCACTAAAATCAGAAGACTGACTGCAAAAAACACATCAACGTGGTTTTTTTTTTTTATTTGGGGTATATAACCATGTTTTAGTTTACTTTTGCTTTGGTTTAGCATCACTTACTAAAGGAAAAAGGCTACAGTGGCTGTGCTCCCTGCCTGCGTCTCCTACCCTTTCCTTTCAAAATGACTTCTGAAACTGATGACCAGTTTCAATCTAACACAAAAACTTCCATGAAAATGGCCAGGCAAAACAAGAAACAAACTCACTTTCCAAATAGCTGGTTTTCCCTACTCTCAGTGACAAATACAGGCACGCGAGAGGGGAATTCAGCCATGGTACATTTTATTTGCCCAGAGGCACATTAATTTAAAACAACAGGGGAAAAAACCTTCTGCAATTGGATAAAAATATACATAGGTGTGTACTAGTGGAAGTTTTCCAGAAATCTTCACTAGATTTAACGATAAACACATAGGAGCGCTGTTTCCCACTGCTGTTAGAATATGGTACTGAAGTCATCGGTACGACCAAGCAGTATGATTAAATCTGGAGGGGGCGTGGAGGAGAGCGCACACGCAGTTAAGAGCCTTGCTGTCATACAGATACAGGCGCTGCTCTCACATCTGTCTAGTATATTTGGAGAGACGTTTGGCTACGCACTGAACTGAGCAAAGAAATAATCGTAGCATGTCTAGACACCGTGGCTTGCCTGCATGCTGAGACTTCCCGCTGCTGCCGCAGCTGCACGGCACGGCTCAGTTCTGCGTGCCACAGCAGCAACCTCGCCTTACCCGCTCAGCTGGGAGCTTGCCCGGGCACCCAGGATTTTCATACAACACCTAACAGCAGCCGTCGCTCACCCTGCAAGGCAAAAAAGGGCACTGAGAGGGATACGAACACGCCTGCTCCACACCACTCCGCCAGCCAGCCTTGGCTTTTGCTCCACAGAGACGACAACCCCAGTTAGGCAAGTTGTTCCAAGTGACTTCTGCTGATGATGGGGCTGAAGTAGAAGTGTCAGGAGCACCGGGGAGATGGCGGTTTTCAGTGCTCTCACCACCTACACACAGGAGAACCGAGCACATATAAGTAAACTTTATGTGCTGCTTAAAATACTGTTGAACAAATTATTTGCTTTTGTTGCTATCTGGCAGCAGCAGAGAAAATCATGACAAAACTGAAAATGTACCAAACTTGAAAGGGAGTGAAAAAAAAATAATAATTAAAAAAAAAAAGATACAAATATCCTCCCTCCTCTTCCCTTCCTCCAAAACCCGCCTGAATTATGCAAATATATCCCACTTTTAGGGATGAATCAAGGATGAATGGTTAGAACAGCTGCTATATACAACCTTGTGCTCCTTCTACAAAAACTAACATTTCTCCTTATAATGTATGCTAGCTAATATTACTACTTATCTTTCTCTTTTCATGCTGAAGAGGTCCTCACATAAGGAAAGAAATCTCATTAAATCCAGCTTATTTGCTGGTCTAAAGAACGGATGTGGAAAGATGGCAATTATTAAGCAAAACCTAGACATAAGGAACACGAAAGAAACAGGAATACCCCTCTTATAAAGCTGCATTTTGTTTATATGCTTTTCAAATCACAATATTGAGTAGAGTAAAACCAAAACAAAACAAACGTAGGAATTTTTAGGGAAAAAAGCAGAACAAAGAAAAAAATCAGCAACGTCCTTGAGGATGTCCCAGCTGCCACTGTTTGAGACCACAGAACCAGCCCACACAAACGCATCCAGACAGGCAGACACCCGCAGACACACACTGCAGAGCAGAACCCCAATGTATGGAGCGCTACGCCTGCTCCCGTACTCCTTCACGTGCAGGGATGGGAAATGGCCAGGTCTTCACAGATGTGTCTCCTGGTTCAACTCAGAAATCACATCCAGACAGACCAGGATCAGTACCAGGACTCCCTTAAGCTCCAGCATTGTTCCTGCCTTGCTGAACACAAGCTCTAAGTCATGAAGAGCCGTGGACATCCGCACACATGCTCCCACGCGCAGATCACACAAGCAATGGATCTGACTCATTCAGAGTCTGTCAGGCTTACTTCATAGGCGTGGTAAACCTAACATAATCAGAACACGAAACACTCACGGCCCATATGAAGATCCTCTTTGAAGAAAAGAAGAAAAAGAAGAGTCCCATAAAGCAGACTCACTGTGTTTGCTGTAACACATGCCGATGCTCAGCAATAGGAGTCCTGGTCATATTCTGCATATTCATAGCTATACTACTGGCCATGGTACCTTTCTTCCAGTTTTACTGAAAGGGAGGCTCTTGACGAAGAAAATTAGATTCATGTATTACCAACCGCTTTAACTCTATTTACAGTATCACTTTATTCTCCACTAGGCCAAAATAAGAACAAACGTAGAGACTGGAGTGCCAGGACAGGAAACGTATTGCTGACAGGAAAGCATAGGTCAGAATATGTGAAGTCACCAGTCAGCCAGAGTTCTCTGGCTGAAAATTATAGAACAGAATGACATAACATTTATTTGGTTTTGCAGGGATTTGACTAATAATAGCTCACTTAAAGTCAGTGAACTTGCCCTGCTTACTTGCTTTAGCTCCATCTAGGTCAAAGTGACAAGACACGGTAGTGTAAATTTAACCTTTTAACTAACTACCACAAATTTATAGTCCAGGAACAGCACTTAGCTCTTGCCAAAAACCACCATGATTCCCAAAATACTAATTTTTAAAGTATAATACATTCTTAACACTGCTGACAGAACGAAGAGCATTACCTAGTTTAAAATGGTAGAGATGGAGAAAAACAGTAATAAAGGAGAAATTATTGTGGTCTTCCTCCCACTGAAGTCATGTTTGTCATGAAGACTTCAAAGAGAGGGGAAAACATGG
Source organism: Leptodon cayanensis (assembly GCA_027564655.1). NCBI lineage: Eukaryota > Metazoa > Chordata > Aves > Accipitriformes > Accipitridae > Leptodon > Leptodon cayanensis. Next base: position 1,274,184 of record JANXJC010000029.1, read on the forward strand.
CCTTTATCCAACCTTCTGCAAATTATACCACTGAGTATTTTTATTTAAAATAAATCAGTTCTGATACTGCTCTGATCTCCTTGAGCTTGACAGCAAAACTTCTTCTGAAATATGCTTGAGCATGACACCATTTATCCTTGTGCTTTTCTGGTCTTTGACTGAAGTCTATCGGAGATTTCAAGTGCTCTGTTGCCACTGGTATTTGCTGTCTACATGTCTCCAAACTCTTACATGGTTTCCTGAACCTGAAGCCCATTAGATTGATGAACTAGAAAAGTCTGTCTGGATTATCAAGAATACTGACAAGAATAAAACCCTTCAACCAGGTCGTGTTAGTACTGAAAACACAACAGGCTGAGAGTTTCATGACCAGAGAAATCAACTTTCATTATAAAGTTAATGAAGAGAATTATTAAACACCGTAGCATAATGTACACAAGATGTATTTGTGTGCGTGTGTGTGTGCATGTCTACAAGACTTAAATAAAAACCAATATTTCTAGCATTCTGGGGTGTCCTTAAGATGAAACTCAATAGATATGTTGTGTCAGTTTTTCCTTTTTTTTTTTTTTTTTTTTTTTTTTTGGCGGGGGGGTTAAAATTGCAGGAAGGATACCATGCAACAATCTATTTGAGAAATCTCCTCTCTTCCCCAAAATGCAACACTGTACTGCTTCTACCTCTTCTACAATTTTCACCTGTAAGAAAAATAGTCTCAATGTCCCTCCACCCACCCTGATAAGAACAACTGCCCATGGAAGAAAACATCATTCCTCTTATGGAATTCTGCCAAATAATTTCATGTCCTATCTAACTGATTCTCAAATTTAAGTCATGCACTCAAAACTGATGTTAGCATGTAAATCTTAAATGCCATTGATCACCATTTAAGTTCTTCAATATCTATGACAATTTAGGAAAAACAAGCAAGACAGAATACCCTGTAATCTATGCATTTAGTCTGCACAAAACCAAACAGTTGCTCCCTTCCTTTCATTAACCAGTATATGGCTACTTTATTTTCCAAAGAAGGCAAGTAAGCTGAGAAAGGTAAAACCAAAACTATGGGTGCCATAGAAGAGAAATTCTGAGCAAAAGCATCTTTAGATACGTAACCATAAAATAATATATTACATTTTATCTGACCTTGCGCAAGAGCCAGTGAACCTTTTCAATCTAGTTTTTAAAAAATTCTAGATGACAGACACCTTTTAGAGAAAAAAATCCACAACCCTCAGGAGAACCCTGGTTTTTATTTACTATTCTGCAAGACATTTTCTGTACTGCACGATACCAGCTGGTATATTTTCTGTAGCATACTTAATTCAGAGACATCTGCTTGCTAGCAGACCAAGGATGAAGCTTGGGGTTAGGAGACCTGGATTATATTTCTGGCTCAGCAACTGATTTGTGGTACAGCTTTGAGAAACTTGCTCCGTCCCCATTTCACCATTGTAAAATGTGAAGATGTCTTTTGACATATCCCGGTTTCTTTAAATAAAATGCAAGTTTTTATATATCTCAAGTGAACTGCATTGTGAAAACTGCAGTTCCAATTAAGAGTGAACTCCTGAATATAGTGAACATTTCAGGACAGCTTTATGGTCACATTCCCTCAGTCAGAGAGCCCAGCTGCCTTCTGGAGAAACAGGACTGAACAGATTCATGTAGGTACTGCAGATGCCAAATAATAATGAAAAGACTAATCCTGAATATTGCAGCTGCTGATAATGCTCGTTGCCTAACAATGCAGAAAGCATTACACTCACTATTGCCTACAGCATGCGCTGCTACAGAGAAAAAAAAAGAAATTATATGTAGTCTGGGAGAATCCAAGATGATAGTCTGAAGAGGAAAATAACTCAGTGCATATAGCTTGAGGTTATGAGGAAAGCGTCTGCTAATATGCAGCAGGCTCCCGTAATTGTGCAGCTGAAGTAGTAATACCCCAACAAAATGCCATTACAATGTACAGTGTTTAACAACTGTGCCAGTTTTCACGTGTGTCAGTTTATTCCACAAGCTGGCTTATCCACTTAGTCTAAATGCTCCAAAGTGATTTAAAGAAATCATATCCACTACATTTTAAAGACAGGAGACCATATTAAATCCTGGGTAAGTCTATTAAATTTAATTGTGATGTATCAGGAAAAAAATAGATGTGTACTCTGCTTTTCCAAATGGGGGGAGAATTCTTAATACTGGGTGGGGGGTGGGTTGGTGCAACACATCCACAAGCTTCAGACAATTTAGGTTCCCAGCCCAAATGTATTGGAATAATTCATAATATAAGAGAGAGAATTAGTAAGAGTTTCTTAATCTACAGTTTTTTCATATTCTGACTCAATTTTTTTTTTTTGCTTAGATTGTTCTCATTCAATGATGGATGCTTTCCCTTCTTCCATCTCAGCATGCATGAGAGAAAGACAAAACTTAACATATCCATCACTAGAGCCAGAACACACAGCACAGTCCATCTGGTACCGTAAATCGCAAACTGATAGATGCTCCCCCCTTCCCCCACCAAGCTTCTTAGCTCTTCTACTCTCTCTTCAGCATGAAGTCTAATGCTGTGGGTTTTGGTTGGGGTTTTTTTCAGGTGTCTGTAGAGATAGCAAGAATATGGCGGTTGCGATCTGGACATATTCCAAGACTTGTCTGAAATATTCTTACCCAGGGCCAAATGTTTTCCCCATCAGCAGCGAAAGCATTCAATGCTTTGGCATTCTAGCAGCCTATCCCTCCCTTTGCCACCCAACATGCATGCACACTCCCATCTGCCTGGCTGCTTGCAGTGCTGAAGCCATCACAAATGCCTCAGGCAAAGCAAAGATACAGAGGTAAACACTTTAGTCCTGGGCATCGTCCCAGGGAGGACACACATAATAATTTCCAAGCTCCTCCTCAACTCATTATTTTTTTTCTTGTGTTCAGCACTAACAAAATTAAGGAAGGAGAAGAGTTTAATGCACAAGTAGGATCTCTGTCAAGAATTTCATTACAACGCCTAGTTCATCATAAGCTGTTATTAAAAGCAAATGTCTACTATCTCCTACTGTGCACTAGGCTTAAATGACAAAGCAGGCAACAGATCCCAGAACTGCTCTGCACTGTGCCTACAGCTAACTTCCTTTCACAGCCCTCCTTGCCCTCCTGCGGTATCTTCAATCTTCACAGAATCTACTTACTTTCAAGTGGCATATTACATTCACTTTACATTCACTTTTTTTTTTTTTTGAAAGTCAAACCACTAAGTAGAGCATAAAGTACATGATTCTGCATTCGCCACACTGATGTCCTGTATGTTCACCTCAGGCAGCAGAAAAAGAATACCTGGATCTAATTTTGCTCCTGTATTTCAAGTCTGCTCGAGACACCCATTTGATGTAAAAACATAACATAAAAGCAGCACGAGGTTTTGGTGGCTGGTGCTGGGGATGATCTGGAGTTTTCGCACTTAAGTGGTTGGGAGAACTTATGCAGAAAAGTATGCAGAGACATTAAGTACATTATCCTGAGGGGTGTTTATTAAAATGCAACATTAACTTCAGTATCTGATATTGGTTCTCATTATCTTTGACAATTCACCAAGCAACACTTACAATTTAGATGTTAATTCACAACTTAATAGTATGAATCAGTAATACATACAGAACTAACTGCAGCAAACTGCCCAATAAACAGGAAACTCCTATTAGAAATGCCTTTAGGAATATTCAACAACTTGAATGGTGACGCAGAAGATTTTGCTTACCAGGACAGGATGGGAGGATGCATGTCCTGTCTGCAAGCACTTGTACGATCCCACTGTTTCTGATTGCTTGTAATCATATAAGAAGAAAAAGGCATTTGATTTATCTGCACCAGAGCAAGTCCCTAACATTTTCCTAGAACAAGTGCAGGAAATACGTAGCACAACCAAGGAGAAGAAAGAACTAAGACACGCCCAGATTTGATATGGAAATCCTGATGTCAGGACTGGTACTCCCTTCAGAACTACAAACAAGACTGTTGGAAAATTTGCCATATTCCAAAGTTCTCGTCCTCCTTCAAAGGTAAGAGAACGTGAAACAACGCAACAAAGTGAAGAGAAACGTGCACCGCAGATAAATCTGAGATAATCACATTTAGTTTAAGATAAGGTTCAAACTCTACCACTGACTAAATATATACACTTGGTGCCCATGCTGCATTTGCCAGTGCTTTTAGCCATCCTACATCTTAACTTATTCTCTAACTTTCTACCCCAAGGTCTGAATTTTTTCAAAACAAATTAATTTGGCTCCCACATTACATTGTGCTGGAGGTAGTATTGATACATAGAGATTGTAAATGAAAATTAGACCACACAGAAGGGTATACTAAATTATCCAATTATCCCAGATAAAAACAATGTTAAAATGGTATTTAAACAGAATAACATTAAAGTAATAGGGTAAAAAAATACATATAACTTTGAAAATAAGTGTAGTATTTTACAATCATTATCACAGATGATAAGAAACTGAACAAAAATGTGAAAGGATCAGGAAATGTGAAAGCACATTTAAACTCCCAGATGACTTCAAATTTCTGCTTTACTTATGCTGTGCACTAAGTGTACATATAAATATTGCTTGTAGCTCCAGATCAGATGCAGCTGTGTTTTAAGAACACTTCAGGTTTCTTTTATTTTTTTCATTGTTTTTCTTACTTTGATTCTCTGAAGAAAAAGATTTCATGGTGAAGCCATTGCTTTCACAAAGATGAGGAGTATACTACAGACAATTTACTTCGGGTGGGGGGGGTGTCAAGTATCTGAAGTTTGGGATTTGTTTGTTTGTTTGTTTTTTTATAATTTAGACAACAAGCTGCAGGGATACATTTCATAGCTCCGTTACAACCTTTTTCCTAAGGAAGCACTCTTATTCTCTCATCTAGAAATCCAATTAGCTGCAAAGACCCTTTTGAATTACCTGCTAAGAGATTAACAGAAACGTCTACTTCCTCTTGCCACAACACAGGACTATTTCTGTCCCTTTTTGTACACTGCACCTCCACCTCCGCAGGGTTAGGACCTGTGCTCTTTGTTTTGCCATCATGACACCATGCAGCCAGTGCTGGTCCAGAAGGGCACATCACCCGGCACACCCAGGAGGTCCCCCTGCTTCTCTCCCTTGGGAACTTCTGAGCCATGGCGAACACTGATTAAACAGAATTCTAACTCAAACTTCTCCTTCCTTTAAACAACAGGAAGAAGGACTTAACCAAGAGGGAAAATTTACTTGTAAATATGCAACCTTGACTTACTGGAAGTTTCAGCGTCCTAGCAGGGCACGCAGCAATGTTTTCACCAGACACTGTAGAAGCCTCTTTGCTCTGCTCTGTCTTAATCAACTTAAAATGACGCAACTGTTTGAACTAGTCTCAGGACTATACCATGCTGTTAATAGAAAAATCTTTTCTTCTCCAAAATCAATCTATTTAAAAAAATTAAAATAAAAATAAATATTTGCATTGGCTTTTCTTTCCCCCTCCTTCATTTTTGTTTATTTCTTATCGCGCCCCCCCCCCCCCCTTTCTCAGTGGTGGAAAAGAAACTAAAATCAGTTTATCTACTACTGTTAGCCTCCACTGCCAGTCAAAATAAAGTCAAAAGATAACAAAAATCAAAAGATGCCTTTTGCTTTTGTTTGTGTCCACACACTTCTATGGAAAGAGTTATCTTCAGATGGTTCCTCTAGTGATATAACAGAGTCAAGATTCAAGTCACAGTCTTAACTGTGTTGCATTTGGAGAACTTCATCACTGAGAGACTGAATACACCCCCCCAGTTACTCAAAATCAGGCTCCAAATATGTAAAAAATGTTATTTGTTATACAACTTTAATCTATGTCGCAGTCCTTCCTCATTCCCTGAAAAATCCTCTTAAGGACATGGTTCGGATTCAGCAACATTTGGAAGAAAATTTTCTCTACTGACTAACCGAAAGAGATCTTTCACACTGTTTTGTATACTACTACTGGGAATTACTGGGAAAAAGTGGGAAAGTTTTCTCTATTCCCTCGTTGGAACATGCTCTTCCCCAGAAGACCTATGGGCCTTGTACTTTATGCTTGAAGTCCCAAAGGAGGTAGAGCAAAGAGACAATCAGGCAGTCAGCGTGGTTTGGGAAATAAGAGTTGGGCAGTTCTGGAGGCAGAGACCAAACAGAGCAGGGAAAATAAAACCAAGTGCTTTATTTTTACTTTATTATTCACATCTTGTTATGGCAGGCTGGTGAGGATATATTTCAGAGCAGTTAGAGTGGAGCTTATAGGCACAGAACACAAAGCAGAAGCTACACTCCTGTGGCTCAGTAATTCCTCATCCTCCTCTTCACTAAATGGCAGCCCAGAAAAATACTAACAGCAGAAGACAGAGATAATCACTTCTGGATACACTCGTTTTAGGTATACAGGCTGCCTTCTTTTTTTACCGAGTTTAAGGATCATCTGCTTATATATTGGGCAGTCAAGAAAACACCTCATTTTCCTATATAACATTAATGGGAAAGTGCTGCATAGCCTGTAAATACAAAAGCAGATCCCATTTGAGAGACAGGCATTAAGGCAGAGGAGAGAAAAGGAGAAAATCCCAATATCCCTTCAATAACTGAAGGAAATCAAAACTAATATTTAAATGGAAAGCATAAAGCAATTAATTAAGTGGGAGGTTAATAAACTCACCACCAAGTCTCTTGTTCTTGTTTACACATTCTTACATGCTTAAAACAAAGAGACAGTGCTATTTGCTCTTTCCTGACAACATCCCAATTCTGCATCTCTTGAAACATCTGTAAATCAGAAGGGTCATTACAGACAACGGGTTACTTAAAAATTTGATGGGTAGGTCATGTACACTATGCTTTCCCTTTTTTTTTTTTTTCTTTTTCTTTAAATACGGTAGAATTTACTACAAATTTCAAAAGGATATATCACTGGGATTTAAGACATCTGTTGTTATTTCAGGTTCAGAGCTTTGCTTGCAGTTTGTAAATTAAAATCAGCTTTCTCAATAGCTAAAAAATAGCTCAAAAGCTAAAGTTAATGAGTGAAAGCTAAAGAAGAAAGTTACAGTCATCACAGTATTTTCTCTATAACCTATTGAGTGACACCTTTAGAAACATCAAAGTCTTTTGACAGCAATATGGCAAAATTAACAGGCTTGTTTTCCAGGCATCTCATCTGTACAATGGGATGCGAAGTCAATAAAAGCAATTAGTGCTGCTCAACAGCACCTCTGTTCTGACTCCCCAAAGTGCATAGTGGAAATCTTGTGGGGAAACCTGTAAAAAAACCCAAGTTAGTTGCCCACCTCATACTGCTAACTCTGTATGTTATATACTGCACAGGGACAGTCTATTGCTTCAAACATCTTCTCCCATTCTGCATTAGCCTGTTTTCCATCAAACAGATTATGTCAGAGCTTTATTAATGCTCTTTTACTTGCCTCTGTGTGTCAACGATTCAAAGAAAGGAAAAGATGGAAAAAGTCAGGACAACAATGTAAGTCTCCCATCCCTTTTTTTAGAATATACTCTACAGAAAAGAAGGAACATCACCTTCAGTTGCACCAGCATAACCAAGGGGAGTAATTTTTGTTTTCTTTCAATTTATTTCTACAGACACACTACTTCTGATGTGTGGTCCACCTCCTTAGAGGAAAAAAAAAATGGCTAAGGATGCCAGAGCTGTCCCCTTGATGGCAAAGGAACAAGGAGAGTTGGAGAGTAGCAACCGTGGTAAAAATTCCATTCAGGTCACTATAAGCATTACCACTGGTCTCCATGAAACACCAAACAAACAAGACTGGAATTCATTCAACTCCAGCTTCAGCCTTTCAATACCTATAATTACTCCCAAAGGACTAATGAGGAAGCCAGTTCTCCATCTCATAAGAAATACTGACAGACAACCAGAAAGCAAGACACTTGGTACTGTGCACCAGACGAAGCTCGCCCTTAAAATACTGGGAGAGGTAGTAAGGGAAGTGGATTTTTAATGAATCCAATATTTCCAGTAATTTCATCCTACAGCTGAAAAGCATTCATCTGCTCCGTCTTTCTTCTCAGACAGTCCTATTTTTAAACCATCTGTTTCACAAAATGGCTCTATTTATATATTACAAAACTCAATAAGGCCCTCTGAAACAAATGGGAAGTGAGACAAAGAACAGAGGAGAACTATCTGTCACATAAGAATGGCTCTGGATGGATTTTGACAACTTGCTCTGTTCAGACAAGTTACATCATTTCAATTCCTTCCCTACTCATCAAAATGGGGTTCCAAACTTAGACAAGACAGACTTATATGAAGATGTGGGTAAACTCTTGTTTGCAAGGCAATAATTTTGCTTGATCCTCAAGAAAACTGACCAAGATGCAAAATCCTTTGTATTTATTGAAACACTGGATGTTCTTCTCCTTCCACAGAAGATCTAATACTTAAAGACACATTGCAGGAATGATTCTTTTTTGAAATGCATTGTAGGTACTGGACTTCTTGAACTTCAGACACATGATGAAAGTAGCAAATCAGCATCTCTGAATTCTAATGCATCATCACTCCCTATAAATCACCTCCCAAACAGAATTATTCTAGTAAAAACTTGATTCATGGCCCACTCTTAAAAGGTTTTTCAGTGTTTTATTGCACTCTTTTAATGATCTAATTTTGCAATGTAATTCTTCATTACTTATCTTGGATCAACACCTTAAGCTCTCATTTCAAAGAGCATCAAAAACAAAGGTAAGTTGTCCCCTAGAGTTCTCAAACATTTTTCTGAATAGCAAGGTTGGTCAAATTAAACTTCAAATATTATGGCAACTCTTCGGAAATTCTTTTTAAATATATCATCTGTCACACTTCGGAGGGCAAAGAGTTTTCTCCAACAGATGTTCAAACCAAAAACTAATTTAAAATGCTAGTACCTCATCCTGTAGATGGCAAGCTTTGAGTGAGTTCCCACCTGGTTTTTCGTTAAAAAACCCAATAACTCAGTCCGCAAAACAGCTCTAAGAACCACTTCTATGTCATAGATTATCAAACTGAACCAAAAGGAGGAATACGTTTAAAATATAACAGAAAGCTGCAACCCAATGAAAATCATCCCTTAAGTCCAGCCAGCATTTATTTTTACTAAACTCTCACTAAAGTCCTAAGAAAACTCGGTCACTTCCAGCTACAAAAGAATACAATATTTATGGTCATTCTTATGGATGCCAGCATCCCTTTTTGTTGCACTGTCTTCCCATTTTCTAGAACATCAATTTTAATACTAAGGAGTAGGTAAGCAAAAGCAAGCAGAAGTAAAACCATCAATCCTAAACACAAGAGATGACCATGTAATTTTATTTTATGATGTGTGCTTGGATAGGTAAATTCCACTGAAACAGAGAAAGAAATATGCAGGTACTATTTCTAACATCATCTCCTATCAACCTTAAAATTCAAGTATTCTAATATACATACATATATACGCACATGTATGTATATAAAATATAGAGTGATGATAGAATAACTTAGCATAATCATCCAAACAGTTTATATAAAAGTCTTAAAATATTTTATTATAAAACAGTGGGAAAAATCAGTCACTCTTTCATCTCTAGTTATGAGCATTACATGTAATTAGTTCAGAACTCACACCAAACATGTTTCTTTTAAGAATTAAAGGATGTTAAAATAACAAACAACAGCAAGAGTCCCAAGGCAAGATTTTAGAGAACCTTAGTTTTCTAAAATCCAGGCATCCACACACTGCATTGTCATTTTGGCTTCTACCACAGAAGGTGTCTCCTGAGATGCTGCTTCATCCTGGCCTAGGCTGCAGTTGCATTACTGAAGTTCAGAATCTCAGAAGCATTTCAAGCCAAGGCACAAAGTCACCCTGCAGGACGGTTACCTTCACTAAAGCTTCTGTTCCTGCACTGGGTAAATCACAGTCCCTTCCTTGTGCAGAACCGCATACTACAGATCCTACTGTTAACACTGCCATTAAAAAACAGCACATCTTCATAGAAAAGTGGAAAAATGAAAGCAGCAGCCATGACTCAGAACAATCTGGAAACTGAAGATAAGAATGGAGGGACAAGAGAAGCAACAATAACCAAGAAAAGGGACAGTGTTCAAGGCATTAACTAGAACAGATAACACTTTCTGTTAATTGCAAGAAACAAATATTGCAAAGAGAGGCGCAGAAAGGGCCACAATCTCCGTGCCAAGCACAAAAAAAAAATCCTCCTCCAAAGCACCAAAATTAAGCCTGCAGGAATGATAAAGTATTAGGAATCAGCTCATGGGATTAACCACATCACCATCAAGATGTTTAAACTAATCCGTTCTCAGTGTGCCAGTCACAAATTACAATTTACTGAGATCTGATTACAAAAAGCAGCTGTTCCACCAAAACCACAAAAAACCAATGACTTAATGACAAGGACCACTGTGCATGTTTGATCTACATTACTTCCCCAGCTAGTAGTCCTTAGACTGTAAATGTAGTGCAAAAATACCTTCCTGAGAACTGGAAAAAATACCAGCAATGACTCTTGTACTCTCTTCTACAGAAGGCCTGAGCACTAGTTGCACTTCTCTTGGCTGCTAGATACATGATGATGGGACAGCTTCTTCACCTCTGATGTGCCTAAAATGCATTGCTTACACTCAGCCACCATTTACAATAAACCTTGTACTTTATGAACTTCCATTTTAAACCAGTTGCAGCTCTCAGCATATTATTTAGAAGCTGTAGAAGAAGCTGCTCTTTTCCTGACATGAACACAAGCCTTTTAATTTGGATTTTGAAAAAGCTAAACTCTCCAGCAAAATGGCTGGAAATAGCAACTGCTTAGTAGTTCAAAACTTTTTCTAAGCACTGGTCACAGTCATCAATAGTCCAGCACTTCACCAGATGAAGGAGGACCAACAGAAGGGTACTTGAAGTAAAACAAAACTTCCTTCCTCTTGAAAAATAAAACAGAAAAAAAAAAAACAAAAGCAAAACATTTAGCAAAAAGTACTGGAGCTCGTATCCTCCTAAGTGTACCAAGAACAACTGGGGACAGCTGGGACATCTAGAAATACTCAGAACACATGTCCAAACACTGCCAGTGTCCTCCGCCTTTGTGCCAGACTTCCCACAGGCTGAGCGAGCTCTGAAGCACAAAAAGGTTAGAGCAAAGAAGGGAACCTGAGGCCAGAAACAAGTTTAAACCGACCCAGCTGTAATAACAAAGGCACACATGCTTATACCACAACACATTTTTATTCTAAAGAAAACAGCAGTTTAAAGAAGTCTACCTTTTTCTTCATGAAGATTACATCAACAGAATTTCTTGCTTTCACTTTTTTTTTTTTTTTGCATACAGCAATAGGAAAGCTTTTTAAAAGCAATGTGAAAAAGGTGCATAAACGCAAACACTGCTAAATTACAAAAGCCCATAGTTGAATCCACACTGAAAACACTGATCAGTTTACCCAAAGATGGTTTGTAAAATGATTAGCTTTTTACCTCTTGGGAAAACTGCCTGAGAAATGAAACCATTTCCTAGAGGTCTGTAATTCCTGGAGGCATAATTGTCTAAAAGCACTAGAACTCCCCTACCATCTCCACTACCTTTCCACAACAGGCAAGAATAACGTGCAACATACGCTTTCCACAAACAGGGCAGTTGTCAAAGTCACTTGATATTTTAACATGCTGGAGGCTTCTGCAGATTAAGGCCATGGAGAGACTTCAGGGTGAGGAATGCTACATGGAGGCAATTTTCTCATGTCAAAATACACAAAGCAGCTGAAACTGAGGACCTTTTATCTAATGTACAAATAACCTTCCCACACACATTTTTCTAAAGCCTGGTTCTTCATACCCATCTACGTAAGACGTGCTCCAGAGGTGAAACACAAAGGATGTGCAATTACTGCAACATCCCTCACTAACTGTGAAATACAGCTGTGGGCTGTTCTTACCCATTCAGATACATGGCTGTAAACAAGCATTTTCCTAGCACGTCTTTTTCACTAAGACAGTATTTCCACCCCCTTCCTGAAGGTTTCAGCTGCACTTAAAATAAAAACAAACAAACAAATAAATAAATAAAAGATCTTTCACAGCCCCTACGTGGACTACTTTCTCTTCTTCCCAAACCAACTGCCAATTTTACCTCCAAGCTGCCTTTGCAACCAGCCGCTGCTACTTATTCATCACCAGGCCTTCCTCCCACTCAGTCTCTCTTAAGAGAAGCTGCATGTCAGCATCTGCAAATCCCTTCGCTGTTCTCCTACCCCTCCCTGCACTACTTTGCTGATGCCTTAAAAAACCACCTAGCACAAGCACCAGACAGACTTGTTTCCCTGTTCCTGGGTACTCCCTTCCACTCACCATCCGCCGTTTTGTTTTAAGGGGGAAACATTTTGCCTTGTTCCAGGTTTCCTCAGTGTTTAACAGAACAGTTCTCATTGCAGCTCTTCATTATTAAAGATCTGCCTTCTGTCCTCTACTTGAGGGCACAAACATGACAGTCAGGGACCACTTCATATGATAATTACCTTTTCAAAATAAAACATTCAATAATAAAATATACTTCATAAAATCCGCATACAATATTTATAGTGAGCATACTCCTACAGAAAATAAACAGTTTACATGGATATATATCAAGGCGATGGAGTGCCAGGTAAGCAATCCAATATACGTAAGTGACCCAATGTAAGGGATGTACGTCAGAAGAGGAACCACCGGAAAACGGTAGGCAGTCTGACCCCAGCTACCAGCACAAGTGTGAAACCTGGGAAATGTTGGAGAAGAAATGCAATCTATTAGCTTTGTTTATGTTAAAGGATATTATCTTTAAAGAGATACAGTCATCCAAGATAAAAAGGTTTGCTTTTCATAAAAGCAGAACACCATAAACACATTGTTGGATTGTGTATGAAAAGCTGTATTAACTGATTAAAAATTAATTTGCATATGGCAAGAAAACACAACAATAAAATTAGCAGGATAAAAAGTATCATGGCTTTACACACTTGCCAGAGCCTATCCTCCTACATTAAAATTCCTAGTAAGTTAGTCTAAATCCTTAAAAAGGAAAAACATCAACAAGTGATAGGAGATGAAGATGTTTAGTAAAATTCATCATATAAAGAACATAATTTTCTTTTCAATACAAGTCAAAGATCCCTTTAAGCAAGAAACAAGGCTTAACTTATTATTTCCTATTTATGCTACTGTTACTATACCACAGTGATTAAAGATAATCTCAACAACAATGAAGATGAAGTAGTTCCATGTTAATTAAGTACTCATCAAAGTGAGACAACTTTATCCATATACCAATGAAAAGCATTCTGAAACATCACAGAAAACCTCATCTCTGTATTCAGCGCTAAGCATTTCAGTCATCTCATTGATTCCAGTAAGCTCAGTAAAATATTCTATTCAATGTAGCTGATTAATATTAGGAAAACAGCCAGTCATGCCATGGAACTGGAGTCACAGTGACCAGCGTGGCAGGCTTGTACAATTAGAAGTGAAGAGCTCTAATTTAGAAATAAGCAATACTTCAGGTAGCGTGACCTCTTACAAACCCTAGGCATTTAACTAGCTACAGTTCGGCAGACTAACAAATCATGTGTCTGGAGGGGTCGCAGAGGATCCCCCCCAGCAGAAGCTAGGCAGAGGAGCACAGGGAGGACGAGCCCTCGCTGCGGTGGAAGGAGCGGCACCAGGCGAGCGCAGGCGGACGGCGGCTGCTCCGGACCCTCGGGTGCCGGCCTCAGCGCCCGGGCAAGGCCAGGCACCTCCCGAGGACACGCCAGGAGGGCCACACAACACAGCTCCTCTGCGCGCCTCTACGCAAAGAAAACAAACAATAACCACGAACGAGGCCTTACGATTTACAAGAGTGTCCTCAGGAAACCAGTTTTTACGTAAAAATACGGTCCAATATCTCTGTGCGATGACGGATGGGGTTTTTGCTAAGGCGGGAACAGAGGAATCGGATATTTCTTTCCTCTAGATCTTTCTCCTTAAGAACCAAGTGAGCAATGTAAAAGTCTTCCTGGCTCGCCACTCGTCTGCACCAGCATCCCTCTTAACTCTGTTTCTATAATGCTTTTTCCTATATAAAACAATGTCTACTCACTTACTGTGTATGTGTTACATATTGAAAACATACACATAAAACCCTAACACTGAGGACTACAAAAAAAAAAACCAAAAACATTAAAAAAAAATAAACCACTTTAACATATTAAAACAAAGTTTTGTCTCTGCCTCCAAGCGACTCAAAATAAACTATAAATACTACATATTTATTAGATGAGTGCATATGAGAATACAGCTCACAACATTCCCAGTTTCACTTTAATTTTTCTTTTTAAGACAGGAACTTCATGACTTACCGTGTTTAAGCAGAGTTCACAGTGTGATGGCTACTTTAAAGGTTACAAAGAAGGTATTACTCAGTTCTTTCTAACTTGCATTTCCTATGCATTGAACTTACCCAATTTCAATAAAAAGTGTTCTGCTCACCATTTATGCATCTGAAGCATTTTTCTCTATAAAGCTGGCATTCTGCCAGCTTAGAGATTGCCTGCTAAACTGCCCATCTTGGCTTGCGTTATGAAAAACAGGAACGGGCATGCTTTTATAAGGCACAGAGCCAAACTAGTAATACCTTACAACTTATGTAATTACAGAAAATACATACTTGCTGAGATGCATATAATAAGAAAAGTAAATTTATTTCTATTTCCATTTTTAAAAATCTGTCTCACCAGAAGTAGCTACATACCCACAATATTCGACTTCATGAAAATAGACCGCCATCTACTAATTTCTAATACAAAGAGCATTCCATAACAAACTGAGGGCAAGTGCATTTTACTCTCACTTTGTTACATGCAGGTATTTTTAAAAAAAATACGCTGAAACAAAATTATACTGGGGGCAAAAAAAAAAAAAGTAAGAATCCAGGTGTTTAGCATTCATTATCATCATGCAATCAAATCATATGCCAGAAATCTTATCCCCACTGAGAGGGGTTTTTTTTTTTAAATACAAGGCTTCACTATTTTTCCCTTTAACACTAAACACTGAATATTTACTCAATGCTTACAAAATGCAAAGTGCTAACTTTACTGTTATCAACCACTATTATATTCCTCATCAAATATCCATAACATCGTGAGTCTGTTAATACTACTACTTGCCAGTCAAAAGCTATCAGTAATTCCAGTTCTTCTGACACAGTAATAGGGGACTTGAGTACAAGAGTTAGAGAAAAGCAAAGAGCTGTGAAAGAATACAAGTGTCTTCAGAACACGCACTTAAGTCTGCAATACCATACCACAGCAACACAGAAAACCCCAGTTTCCAGAAACCTGTGCCCCTGTGGTATGAGTAATACAGGGGGAAAGAACTAGCCCCAGAAAAAGCCAACCTCTGAAGCCCACATACAGATTATGGGAAAGACAAGGTCAGTTATTCCTCATATAGCCAGTCACCCTGTATCACCTGCACTTCCAGTGATATCGATATAGCAACTCAGTGACATTCATATGCTTATTTCCCATAATAACAAAAGTACATTTCCTTTTTTAAGGGTCAATGGTTTTTTTTTTCCAATTCTGTGCTTCACCAAAACACTTCAGGATTTGGCATCTACTATGATGGCAGAATTTTATCTCAGACAATCCAAGTTTGACTTCAGATCAAATCTTCTCAAAAGTAACTTGGGAACTTACAGTTATTTGTAATTGAAATTGATCTGTAATGCATGTGCAATGATCTTAACGGGTTTTGCATGGGTATTATCTAGACTTATTCTTTTAGACTCACATGCATATTATTCCAATATGACTATCTTGGTTATTTCACAGTATCTTCTTTTTCCAGCATCCTGTTTCCTTTTTTTTTTTTTTAAATGAGACTAGAGCTCATAAAACCATCATTTCCTTAGTTTTATTTTTCTCCAGCTTCATATGTTGAACAGACAGCAACAGCTTTAGAAATCTAAGAAGCTTCATTTTGTTTTGCTAACTCTGAGGAGTCATAAGATTTCCATCATCTTACATCCCCTGCTCCTCCAACATCTTGAACTTCTAAAACATCACAGCAGACTCTAAACAAACGTGGCTTACCCTTGTGTTGACATCTACTGACATCACTGCGGTTCAACCATCATGTACACGTGCCTACAGACAGATGCACACAACGGACAAGATGATACTCTTTTGAGTCTACATATAGTACTTTCTACCCTCTTTTAGCCTAGAAGCAAGCTCTTATATATATGAAAATATGATCCAGTCAGTTCAAGCTGCTCAGAAATCCACTGTAAACATAAAATTTATCAATTCTGACTTTGTACTGAAAAGTAAAGATAAAAATCAAAGGACAGGAGACTACACTGGTTCCATTGCTTCTTATCTTCTACAATTCTTTATTCAACTCCACATTTTTATGATAATCAGCTTTACAGCATTATTCCCCTTGAGTCAACTGGTTTACTGCCATGAAACCATTGTGTAATTAGACTAAAACATACAAGTTACAAGTCCCTGTAATTGGACTCTACTTTCTTACCCCCTCCTTATCAGAGCAAACATCTCTCTTCCAAACAGACATCTCAGAAAAACATTGACGTAAGTAGTAAATCCATTGCATGTGATTGAGGAAGAGACAAGTAAAACCCAAAAGATTCATGTACAGAACATCAACCGCATGCTGTTGAAGCTGGAAAGTAAGAAGTGGGTATGTAAGAAGCAATTATCACAGGGTAGTAATAAACCACTTCCATTTGTCTCGTAATTTCCAGCTGTCAAATTTGGGAAAGTGTCAAAGCATTAAGGACATACTAACAATACCCTGTATTAGGCCTAAGTGCATTCAGCTGTGTACTTGCTCCTGACTGAAGTCAGTGTCAGAATATCCAAAATACGTCTCTACCAATGGAACAGGCTGCTTGTTCCATATAAAACAAGGTTAAAATCACAATTTCCAAACCTTTGGTTGTACTTTAAAAAGATCTATGTAATAGTTAGCATTTGTCAATAATAAAAATCATGATGAGAATTACAGAAGCTAAGTTAATGAGCCAATTATTTAATATAAAAATTTATCTTTTCAAACTATTAACATTTTGCATTCTGGGAAGCAGTTATCCATCAAAGCAAGCATGCGAACATATCACTGGAGGGAAAAGAAAAAAAAAAAAGAGGCAAAAAAGAGTACTACTGAACAGATTTATTCAAAACAGCTGTTTCCTACTTAAAAAGAATTAGGGAAGTTGCAAGCACAAGTTTCGCTTTTATATTTAGAATAGCCAGACCAGCAACTCACAGGAATGCACAAAGTTTGATGCAGTCCATGCTGGGATGCAATGCCTTGGTAGAGTCACAGTTCAAGCAGGGACAGTATAGCATATGCCAACATTTGAATTTCTGCCAGTACTGAAATAGCAGTTATGACTACAAACATCATCCAGTTTTGGCCAGAGTAGAACTTGACAACTAAACTGGATTTAGAAATTTAAGGGGAAATTATAGTTTGTTTTAAAAAAAGCAGTACTTTAAAACTACTTAATCCAAGCTAGTATTTGAAGTTTCAAATCAGATTTTGGCTCCCAGTTGGCAGGTATCTCTAATCTCCCGGTTCTTCTTTCACACTTCCCAGCATTCATAAATACGCAGGTTCTCGGAGGTCTTGATAGTTCCAGCAAAGATTCAAACAATCTCCAAAAAAATCAGGGCTGGCCTGGCACTGGAGCCAATCCAATCAATTTCTCCAAAAGCCCAGAGCACTAGAAAGTACACTGCTAACATGCCAAATGGTCATACTTACAGATAGTTTGGGTCCAGCAGAAGAATAACAGCAAAGGCATTTGCACATCACTGAACTAAGTTAATAGATTGGTTTTGCATTCCGCATGCCCAGCTTGCAACTTGGCTAGTCAGCAGCACCCTAATCGGAAGAGAGCGTATACATGTGCAGAACAAAACAAAAAAACCTCAGAACTAACAAGAAGAAGTCAGAGGGAAAGATTAAAAGTGAGATATGGCTTGCTTTTGTTAAAATCCAAGAGAAAAATTCAAATACAGCTAATTGACATGATTATCCTGGTCATGTACAATCACTATATATGGCATCTCTTGTGGGGTCCTCAGTAGCACAAGCTGTGAGGACACTTGAGGAGAAAAGTTAAAAACCAAACCTTCCAGGTAAGCAGAGAGGCCCTTGACTTAGATGGCAACCACAGACAAACTCTAGCTGTGGGCCTGACGCAAATTTCCTTCATAATTTCCTCCAAACTGAGAATGAAATATTAAAAACTTACATGGCATACTCTTTGATACAGTCAGTGAGAAAGCGAGTGGAGAAGTGCTGTGCCGACCCTCACATAAACTCCTACAACCAGGGAACACGAGACAGATTTTTGCATTACTGCCATTTCACACCGGTGGAAACCATCAGCTGCCAAGCACTAAGGCATTGCTCTTTAAAGGACAGGTCAATAGCATAAGTGCTATTTGTCAGGTACTGGGAGGACACGGGGGGGCAAGTGACAGGAACACCTTTTGTTCCCATTTTATCAGGGGCGGGGGGGGGGGGGCGGAAATCACATAAAATAATCACTAAGTCCACCTACTTGGACTGGCACACAGGAGCAGCAAGCAGGGCATGGTCAAGTGTGAGCAGATCA
>JANXJC010000029.1:1293011-1324947 GCA_027564655.1 Leptodon cayanensis
CCCCCCCCCCCCCCCCCCCCCCCCCCCCCCCCCCCGCAATTCACATAAAATATTCACTAAGTCCTCCTACTTGGACTGTCTCACAGGAGCAGCTAGCAGGGCATGGTCAAGTGTGAGCTGATCAAGTACAGTTGAAAATCAACTGTGTGATGGACCCGGTGGGTCTGTGGCAAGTCAGCGGCCACAGGAAGGAAATCCTGACTTTCTATTTAAGTTCTGCATCTGACTTCTCAAAGTGCTACATGTAAATAGGTAAAGTGTCCAGAACAGAAAATACTAGACTTTTGATATACCTATAAACACCTCATTTTAAAGTACTAAAAAAATTCAATGCAGAATTATTCATTGGATTTATTTATAAAGGTTCTCACACAAACAAGCACTGCATTTCTGCAGTGCTTCTAATAATATTATAGCTTTCTGATTGTAATATTATTTGGAAAAAAAACCCACATTTAAAAAACTGCTGTATGTTTAATAGTAGGCAATAAACATCATGAAGTAAAAATATACTTAATATAATAAAATCTACACAGCCACCTTTCAGTCTGAAGATAAATGTGCTTTTTAGGATCCTTCCCAAAAATTTAAGCCCAAATGTTAGACAAAATGGAGATTTAAATCATTATCAGCTGCATATCCACATACAAAGATCACACACCACGATGAAGTTTACTGGGCAAATATGGACAGGCAGCACGCCATTTTCACTTGTTCAAATTCGAGGTTTTTGGATTCCTAAGTCTCAATGGTACTGCTGCTATGACTAATTCATCGCACCAATTATTTCATTCTTATTATTTCTTTCAAGAAAGTTCCCACTATCTTCTTCCAAAGGACCAAGTTCCAACAAAGTTCGGGTTTGTTTTTTGTTTGTTTCTTTCTTTTCTATTTTAAGTGGCAGCTGGCCAGAACTTAGTACAGATGCTGAGTATTTTGTTGCTCTTCAGGAGGGGTATGTTTCCTCAGCCAATAGCCTTGATGTACAGGCACAGCAATATAAATATTGTTACACATACCTGTCACTCTACAGGCTTGATCCACAATCCAATTCCACACGATGATAAAGACAGAGTCTGTTCTGCAGGGGATTCAGCAGATTTTCTATACATGTATCACCAGAATTTGGCTTTTAAAGAAAAAGATAACAGACACGACCGTATCACTGCATTTCTGTTTGAAGATTTCTTCTTACCTTTAATATCACAATGAGAACATCTTTGAGTGGAATTGCAGGAAACTCAAATTCCTGATTACAAGGACCTCGAAATTACTTTCATGAGTGGATGTAGTCTTGGTCAAAATCTTAAAAATTAAAACCCCTGTCTATTTCAAGAGTTTAAAGCAGTTGCAGAACGCTGTATTCTAGTTGGGTCATTTCAGAAGCCACAGACAGATCATCTAACAACTCAACTGCTGAGATGATGTGGTCTTTTGGACTCACGATCTGAAACCATTTGTTTAAACAAACATTAGTTTCATTCACTATGTTTTGTTATAAGATGACAAGGCTTTAGATCCAATAACACAAGAAAATTGAATGTGCAAGGAACACAAACTTGTAGCTAGCTCATTTGTTTACACTGTACAGAAAAAAGACTTGTTTCATTATAATGAATAATAACCAAAAGAATATATTGAACAAAGACCTATTAGTGTTAAAAATATGAAAGAAATCCATACAACAAATTCTACCTTCACTCCTTATCTTTCTTCAACCTTTCTTCCACTGACAAAACTACATCATACAGCTGTAAGCGTTACAAAAAAAAACCTAAAAATGCAAAAGATATATCAAGTCATCTAACCTCACCTTTGATTAGCACAATATTGCACTGGCTCACAGACTATGCGGTACATTTCCAGTTAGATTGGCTTATGGATGCAAACTTCATAAAAGTCTTGTACAAAAGGTAGCTTCTCATAAAAGCCAAGGAAGTAAGTAATTCCCTTCATTGCACTATATATTTTATATCCTGACTAGATCTTTGTGAGGAAAACAGACTTGATTCTTAATGTAATCATCGACTTATATCAGCATTTTACTGAAATAGAGTTTAAAATATTAAGTGATTTAAAGTACATTTATTTCTAAAAATGCTATTTTGTTATTATTATAAGTAAATGTATGCCATTGGTATTAAAAAAAAAAAATTAATATTAGAGTGCAGCCTTGGTTTTCCCTCCACACATCTAACTACCATTTCTGAGTAATAAATGGGCAAGGCAGTCCCCTCCTCATTTTGTTTTCCTTGGGTGTTTCACCTAGCAACAAGGAATAGGAGAAAAAAAACAACAAACCAAACAAAAAAACAAACACCAGTTTATAAGGACTGCATGAAGAGTGCAAATGCACAAAAATCAACATAGAAACTCCAGAAAATGCACTATTATGACTCTAATCTCAAAAGTATTTATCCAGCCTCCAACACCTTCTCAGAGCAACAATATTATCACATACACATACAAAAGCAGAAGGAGAGAAAGGGACAAACATGACAGTGACTGTTTTCTCCTCACCACACACACCCCCCTCCCGCCTCCTTAGCCTTTGGGTATCTTCTGGCTGCACATCCTCAAGGCTTTTCTATGATGTATCCACTTTTTCAATCATCCCAAGAGGTTACTCTGGAAGCCAAGAGACTATTAGACCACAGAAGCACTGTTACCTCCTTTCCCCTCAAAGATAATCCTGAATTCAGGTTAGGAGCTATGGTGGCATAAAAAAATTTCGATGGACAGCAGCTGAGGGAACTTCATATTCCCTTTGCACTGATGGGTTAAGGAAGAGGGATTTAGCCAAACTCCTAAATCTTTAAGTGCTAAAAATGCACCATGTGTCAATACTGTTACCTGCAAGAAGTTAGCGAATGCCGCGCAGGGTCAGGCCGATGGTCCGTCCAGCCCAGTTCTGGGTCCCCAACAGAGTGGTAGGAGATGTGTCCCAGGAATACCACAGGCCTGGCCAGCTTCTGTAGCCTATTCCCTCCTATTCCTCCAGCATCCGAAACTCTTGCATTTGAGACGTTGGAGGGCAGTATTTTTAGTATCTATTTATGGACCTGCTGTCCATGAATTTGACAAACCCCTTTTTGATCCCCTCTGACTCTCTCTGTCTCCACTACGTCCTGCAGCAGCAAGCGCCAGGAGTTCACTGCCATCTGGAGCTCCACCGAGTTTCCCGTTTCTCTCCGTTCTTGTATTGCAGGAATTAGTGAACAACAGTTCCTCACTTCCCATACTGTGATTTTCTAAAACGCAGTCAGCTCTCCTCCCCCCGCACAGTCTGTTCCTCTCCACCATGAAAAGCCCCTGGCCTTTCTATTCCCTCCTACCACCGCATTTATCCATCTCTTAGTGACTACTCATCCATCCCTAGTCTCAAACAGCTCCAGGGAAAAGGGCTCAGTTATTTGCTTCAGCATAGCCCACTTGGAAAAAGTTCAAAAGAAAAAAAAATTCAAACATCTGGTAAGAGAATAAAGGAAGAACATCTCACAGCTGCCTGACTTACACCTCACACGCTGGACAAAAGCTAATATTTCAAACAAAAAGCTCATAACAACATTAGCTTGAATACAGACACAGTAGTATCATCCACTAATATTCAATATTAAACACTTTTCTGGTTTTAAAAGCATTTTTGTTTGATTAGGAGTTCTCAGAAATATACCCATGTTTTCATAAGCATTCATAATAACTCTTTGATATAGCTAACTAGATGGTTACCTATTTTACTCCTGAACAAGAAAACAAAGATGGTTTGCTGTCTTTCCCAGAACAAACCAGATAATAAAGAAACAGGATTCAAACCTAATTTTTAAGACCTTTAGTGCCTTGCATAGGTCAGAGCCCATTTCACCTTTTTTTTTCTGGGCACTTGCTCAGAACCATTCCACACTATGCTGCAGCAGTTCTTTGTGCACATCTCTATTCAGATATAGGAATACTACTTATCACCATGAAATCATATAGACCTCCAATTCCTCCTCCTTCTTCACAGCATAAGTTCTAAATAAATTCATTATGCTTACCTGCTTTTGAATCCCACCTATGCCAAACAGTTTTCAAAAAAATATTTCCTTATTTTTGTTTCCCCTATCCAGAAATGCTCTTCATAATCACTCTTCAGAACAGAATGAAATACTTCTGTTCAGGAGCAAAACAAAAACTAAAACTAGCTGAAATTTGGATGCTATTTTTCAGTGCCTTCTTACAATTAACACCATTTTACCAAGTGAACAGATAAAGTCAGCTACAAGTTAGCAAAAGAAGTCATCATAGCAATTTACCACTGATTGGAAAAATATTAATAGCCTCAGTCAAATCAGTCATTAACTGCTACTGATTTGGAGGGTGATATAGCATTAATAATTCAATAAAAAATGCTTTGAGCAATAAAAGCTTAGGGTTATTTATTTAACCAATTAGATCCTTTTTGGCAGCATCCCTGCTTTTGAATGAACCATGCATATTCTTCAATTAATCATGAGAATTGAAAAGTACAAATCTGCAGTCTCTCCCTTCCAGTCAAAGAGATTCATTGCTCAAGAAGCCCAAAAGATTGAGGGAGAAAATAAGCATAATTTACATTCTCTCTCAGTGGACAAAAGAGAGCTGGCACTTGAAGATGTGCTAATTAGCAAAGCTTGGCTACTGGTGCTTAACGATCTGTTCCTCATGCACCACTTTCAGAATCCAGCGAGACAGGTACAAATTGCACCTATAAAAAGTTATAATCCATTAGCATGCATATGAGGTGCATCTTGTTTCCACTAATGTTCAACAGTCCCCTCTAATCTACGAGAGAGGCAGAAAGATGCAAATGTATTTTTAGTTATAGAACACTATACTGAATTACCATGCATGTCATTTATTAACAGCTTTATTTTATTCAGAAACCTCAGTGTGACAAGCCATTACCACCCTGGCAGCCTAAAGTCATGACGGTTTTTTCAGTATTTTGAATGCTTCAGTTTTGGTCTTTCTCTCTCCATGGAATCAGTACGCGTCTTATGCTCCATATAAACCACTTAATACTTTACCATAAATTCTAAATTCCTTATAATACAGTCCAGATCAAATTCCCTGTTTTGGGTCTCTTCTTCAGTAAGCCAAACAGACCAAACTCTCTGGAGTGCACCCATAACTGGCCTTACAAGCTGAATACTCAATTTTCTCTTATTCCTTTCATGAATTGGAATTGGCTCTGCTTATTTGGACAAAAGCCAAAATTAGCCATTATAAATCAAACAGTCTGCTTCTATCTGATAACTGAACTGGCCTTAGCAAATGGATGAAAGGGAAATACAAAAGATGAGGGAACCCAGCCCAGTCACGGCCCTCACTTCTACAACTCATAATGAAGTTGTGTCCTTATAATTAAGTCTTTTGATATTTAAGCTGGGATTTCATGTAAAAAACAGAAGGTGATGTTTATTTATTTTTAATGTTAGTCATCCTAGCAGTAATGCTTCATGTTTTAAAAAACAATCTTTGTAATGCTCATTTCAAAAAGAGATTTCACCTTCATTAGACAGACCGGAATCTGTCAAACTCACTTTTGAGAGAAATAAATGAGTGCAAAAGCAACGTTGATCCTACATATATACCTGAAATGACAACAGTAAACTAAAAAAAAGAAACAAACAAACAAACAAAAACACCCAAGGATTTTAGAAGATACAGGGCACAAGCGTGAATTCTGAGACGAGTTTGAAAACAATCATCAACGGATTCATACTAGGGAACCCACACTAGGAGCAGAACATACTTGCACTTCGACAACCCTGAAATGTCAGCAGAGGACCTAAATGAAGCAAACATTTAACAAGTCACAGCAATAATAATAATATTCCCATTATTAATTATTGTTCAGACATCTGGAAAGTATGTTATATGGTTCCAATACAAAACCCCTGACCACAACAGAAGACAGTAACTTCGACTTAAGACAAAAAGCAAGATACACAAAGAAAGTGGACACCTGAATAAATAGCACCACAGTGACAACAATATAATCATACACTCTTTCAAGTCAGCAAAGCACACAGCTGTTTTAGGAGATACTTTTGGCTTTTTAAGCTGTTCTCCTCAACCCTCATGAGGAATACGATGTGGTGCTGCTTCCAGAATTGAGCTTCAGCATCTGTTCTGCTAAACGATGATGATTCTATCCCAGTTTCTCACTTATGCCCAAACTGAGAGTGCATACCTCTTGTGAATAAATAACCAAAACTTTCAAGCCACCAACACCAGCAGTTTCCTCCTTTCCACTTCCAAACAACTCATTTCCCTTTCCACTCCTATTTTTTTCCCAGTGTTGTCCTCTTCCTGTCACAGTTGATTCCCACCGCCCACTACCTCCTATTCTGCAGGGATCCTATTACTACCTGTCGTTAAGCATTTGCAGCGGAGCAGGTATACAGGGTTTTCTTCCTCCTCCTCTCCTTTAGCCACGTAAATAGAAGGGGAACAGTGAAACACATAGTAATATCAATTAATTATAGCAGTACTGATTAATCGGGATGTGACCCTAGATTTGGAGCCATTCCTTTTTGTTATTATCAGACAAAAAGAATTACTTCAAACAAGCAGTAAAAAAACATGACTGATACGAGAGTACAGACCTGGAAACAAGACTGTCCATGGAGGAAGCAAACCTTTAAGGGCAAAATCAGCTTCAACTGAAGAAACACGATAGCTTTCAGCCCAGAATTCTCAAAGAACTGTCCCATGAAGTGATTGGTGTGACAGCAAAGAGTTTTAACAACCAGTCTATCAAGACAAACAAAAACACTTAAGTGGAAAACAAAAAACCCACCATATTTCTTAAGTCAAGGGGGAAGAAAGTGAAGCAGGCCACCATCAGGAGCAGTCAGGCACACAGGGAGCTACTTTCTTTCAAGATGGAAGATGGTTTATTACCAGAAGCGGAAACATACTAGAAACCTAGGAAAGACACAAATGCAAATAAACCAAAATAATTCAAAAGTGCATCTGTATGACATGTAAAGGAAGATACACTCCTTGCCTTAGAGAACAAAAGATAGGAGACTCTTCAGGATGGAGTGGAATTTGTAGGTAGTTTCTATAAAACCTTGTGGTAATCAGATAAAGCTACTTTATAAGTAGCTATATAAGAGATGCAAAACATATTCCGAATATGAACATTTCCTTCAGATTTCTACAACATTCGCATACTGTAAAACCTCAGCAACAGAAACTCTATCTGCAGATTTGCTCTAACAACTTTTCTTAGCTCTGCACCAAACTCTTCTCAGCAGTTTACAGACCTTGCACACTAGCTATATAGCGTGTCCTGCATTGCACTCATCCCTTAGCATTTCATATAATCGCAGTATCCATCGGGTTGGAAAGGACCTCAGGAGGCCCCTAATCCAATGTTCTGCTCAAAGCAGGGACAACAATTAATTTAGACCAGGCTGCTCAGGGCTTCATCCAGCATGCTCTTGACAGCCTCCAAGAACAGAGATTTCACAATCTCTCTGGGCAATCAGTTCCAGTGCTTAACTATCTTCATAGTGATTTTTTTTTTTTTTTTTACTTTGGAATTGGAAACTCCATACTTCAGTTTTCCTCACATCACCTCTTCTGCAGGCTGAACAAGCACAGCTCTCTCTGTCTCTTCTCCCCCATCTTGTTGGCTGTCCACTGGATTCACTCAAGTTTACCAACACTCTTCTTGTACTAGGAGGGCCAAAACCAGACACAGTATTTCACACGTGGTCTAACAAGTGCCGAATAATGGGAAATAATCGCTTCCCTCCACCTATTGACTAGACTCCCATTGACATAACCCAGGACAGTGTTAGCCTTCAGCATTGTCAGGGCACACAGCTGGCTCATGGTTAGACTCCTGTCAACCCACCCCCAGATCAATTAACTCTAAATGAAGTCATCTTAGTTGCATTACAATTTTTATCCTCACAACGATATCTATATATATTTATCCAGATTTTCTCAGCCACAAAACTGACGCTCTGAGCTACAGTATAAACTTTTTGATGAAAAACATCTCACATACAAAAAAAAAAAAAAAAAAGGCTAGCTAAGAAAACAACAGACAGATTCAAGTACTGTAACAAAAAAAAACAGATCTGTTTGGAAAGAGTTGTTTGAATATAAAAGCTAACCAAAACACAAAGGTATGGTAAAACAAATAAATCAAAAGCTTTTTACAGATCAACAGGCACCCTGAAACTGATTTTTCCACTAGGATTTTGTTGAGCACGCAAGCTCAGAATTGCTGAAATGAAGCTAAGTTATCATATTATCACTTTGAGTGACTGTAGCACCTTGCTCTTCCAGTCAGAGGCTTAGCTCTACAGGTGCAGAAGGATTTTAAAAATTAGTTTTAAGTTTAAGTAATCATCTGTCAGTGTCCCCAAATTTTTAAATGTTTGACAAAACTTCTGATGAGCCTGTGTGTGCGTAAACCATTAAGCAGCTCCAATTTCTAACTTTGCACTTGCATTTGACAAGCTCTGGAAGAGCTTTGTTTTCCCACTTCAATATGCAGCAATTTCATTATCCCAAAGAATGTCAAAGCATGCAGACTTCCGAACAAGTCATTAACAATTTAACAAACATACAAACATATTCTGAAGACTAACGGATCAAAACAATGTGATCAACTGAATTATTATGCTTGCAGGATATCCAAGTAATTTCTCACTTCATTTATCCAACATATTTAAATAATCGACTTAAATCAATAAACATAAAATATTTTGTGTTCATTTTAGCATCCTGCAGTTCACTGGAACATAACGAGCACCAATTAATCACAAAAATAGAATAAAAACTACCCATATGAATGCTGGAATAATTTACTGTGCTTATAATATGAGTTATAACATTTTTCACAGGAAGTACATTAGCTTCCAGCCTCAACACATAATATTTAAACTTGCAAAGATTGAACTTCATACCCCTGAAAAACTAACTTGACAAACACAGACTGCTTTCACAGTAAATTTTCACCCTGACCAATAAAGTTCAAACAAATCACAATCTTGGTCTCAGAAGTGTTGTCAAAAAAATCCATCACATTGCAAATACTGTTTTTTAAAAATAAGAACTTAAAAATAAGAACTGTTTTTCCGGTTTTTCTCTTTAATTAGAGTCTAACCATTTAAACATACAGCATTCTTTGAGTACATTAAAACCAAATCATTTTCAGAGGTCTCTATTGCCAGAACTACTCCACAGTTTCGACATCCATGTATCATTTTATATGAAACAGGAATAGTAACTCTTACTCTAGGCAATTTTTGTGGCCCTGACACCATGATCCAGTGATGAAAGATAAAAACAATCTGGCCAGTAGGCAAAGAAAGAAAAGCATTGCCACTGCAGCATTGTGCTCTCCTTCCAAAACTGAACCCCCTCCAAAGCAGATCTCAGTTGAGCTGTTCATGTTAATTATGGCAATCTGGATTAATGGATATAGAAAGAAGAAAAACATCTATATGGGTGCCTGTGCATAATTCACACTGCAACCACAAGGAAATATCTGCACGTCTCCTTGATTAAAATGCAATGCTACCCTTATATTCAGTTCTAAAATCATTATGTGCTTATAACAGAGTAACACATTGTAGTGACAACTGGGATGTGCTTTCAGGCCAAACACATGGAAACAAAAGATTACATCTACGCGAGCACACAGCCTGATAGCGACAAGCATTCTTTAAAGTCCTAAACCACCATTATCTCTGCAAGAAAAACAGGATCAACCCTTTTAACTATGTTTGTGAAGTCTCCTGGTCTTCCAGAAGGTGTATTTAGAAATTCAGAACCTAGAATTTAGAGGAGAAACGTTCAACAAGTGCACTCAACGCCTTCAGAAGCGGCTCAGCACCACCACGCAAGATAAACAACAGTGCACAAAAATCACCGCCGCCTCTAGCACAACACAGGTAGAACGAGACACAAAACTCATCCACGGAGATCCTCTAGATGCAACATTTCCGAACTGGAGAACAGTCACCTCACAGGGGGAGATGGAGGGACCAACGCCCTTGGGGGGCGAGCCCCCCCGGCGCTGGCAGGGCCTGTGGAAGCAGCCCTCGCCGCAGGCGGGAACGCTCCCACCCCGAGCCGCCACCAGCTGCGGCAAGGCCCCCCGGCCCGCGCAGGCGCCGTCACTCACAAAGCCGTGAGGTCAGTCAGATCAGGCGCTAATCCGGCCGAAAACTAGTCCTCCTGTTTCCGCTCCTGCTCTTCCCTGGCTCTGGAGGCGAATAAAAAAGCCACTAGGGACAGCGCCTGTCGGCATCGGCGCAGACCACTGCCACTCGTCAAGTGCGACCCGAGAAGACACTGCACGCTGCCACAACCGCTCCGCCTCCCTCCCCCGCTGCTTTCCTACTGGCGGGGTTGTTCGGCGGGTTGCCATTACAGCGAGTCGAAGCGCCTTACCAACAGCGTAGCAATCATGGAATCATTCAGGTTGGAAAAGACCTTCAAGATCACCGAGTCGAACCGTCATCCGTGCCCACTAGACCATGGTACAGAGTACCTCGTCTATGCGCTTTTTGAACACCTCCAGGGATGGTGACTCAACCACTGCCCTGGGCAGCCTGTTCCAATGCCTGACAACCCTCTCAGTAAAGAAATTTTTCCTAATATCTAACCTAAATCTCCCTTGCCGCAACTTGAGGCCATTTCCTCTCGTCCTATCTCCAGCCACCTGACAGAAGAGACCAGCACCCACCTCGCTACAACCCCCTCAGCCAGCGCAAGAGGAGGCCGGGGGCACACGGCTGGCAGCAGGCGGCATGGCGGGACGGAGGTGAAGCCCTCCCCCGTCAGCGACGGAAGGCCCACGCACCTTGTACCCGGCGCAGGTGTCAAGGTGTTGGCAGCAGCGGGGTCTGCGGGGGCGGCCGCTCCTGTGAGGAGAGACGAGGGGCTGCCCCGGGCCGGACCCAGCCGGTTCCCACTGAGCCCCTCAGCCACGGGCAGGTGCCTCGGGGAAAGCCTGGGGAAGAAAGGGCAAAAGGGCTGAGGGAAATTGTGTGAGAAACAGCCCTGCCAGCCACGAGGGGAGAGCGGGAGGAGGGCAGGAGGTGCTCCAGGCCCCCCTCCACCCCCGGCAGAGATGGCCCTGGGGCCCCGGGGCAGACCCCGGTGGGGCAGGAGAGCGTGGCTGGGTGGGCAGCTGGCAGCCAGCCACGGTCAGCTCACGGGAAAGACCCTTAGACCAGCCGAAAGCAACGCTGAAAGCACACTGTAACGCTCTCAAGCGTTGCTGCGCACCCTCGCGTTTCATCACCCGTATTTAGTGCAAAGGCAGACGCACGGGTGCAGCGTCCAGTTACCAAACGAGAACATCATTTCAGGTTTCTGTGTGGATTTAAGCTCTCAGGGTTTTGGTAAACGATGCTGCAAACAGTGCTGGCTTTTAAAGGACAAATCCAAATGCTACATGCTTAAAAAAAAAAAAAAAAACCAAACCTTGTTCTTTTTAGAAATAGTGTGGCTATAAAAGTGCAAAAATAAGTCAGAGACTCGAGGTCATATATAACATCTGCAACTATTTTAAACTCATTAGCTCTCAAACAAAGAGGGCCTTTGTTTAAAAAAAACCAACTATTTTTAAATAAAATATTATTCTGAAAATATGGAAGGTAGGCTGCAAACAAACAGCAGTATTTTTTCCTTCTTCCTCTCCCTATTGCATTCTAAGAGCTCATACCCTACCACTATCAATATCCAGCAACAGGTATCATAATTACTATCAATTTCAAATGAAATAAGGCTTTGATTTCAATAAAAGACTCCTTCCATTTCTGTTACAGGCAACCCTGCCCTCTGACAAATCGGCTGTCCCAAAAGGATTCCCAACCAAACTAGTAAGCAACTCCTAAAAGGTTCCTAGAAGCCTCTTCCCTATATGAAGTGATAGTACATACCTGCCAAAAAAATGTGGGGAATTGTTAACATGCTGTTGACCCTCTTCAATGCAGGAACATCTGATGCCCAGTACAGGAAGGGAGAGTGGAAATGCTGAGACCCACCCATCATTTCTGACACAAGAGGGTAAGGAAAAATTCCCCCACCAGAAAGAATAGTTGAGTTTAGTCCTATCTCTATCTCAAGCCAGGTATTTCAGTGGCACTACCTTTTCAACTAAATTGACTTTCACTAGCCTGAAACATCGTCATCATCATCTGAGTTAATAACAGTTTTCTTTAGTTTCTCCATTATTAAGGAAAGTATTTCCGTCATTAAAGGAGACTTCAAGAAAAAAGGTATTGAGTAACTGGCAATGTAGTTCGAAAAATGTTACACTATCATTTACATGTCCAAAATGGCTGAAATGAACTCCTTAAAGAGGCAGTTCATCTATAATAAAGGGAAAATTAAGCAGTTCAGCTATCACCACTTGAATGCTGCAAAGCCCCAAAGGGGGGAAAACGTATATACTTTTTACATATACAGTTGGAACCACTCACTATGGAGAAAGCAACAGCTGATGAGGTTTTAAAATAGGGAACGGGAAAAAAACAACGCCTGCATAGAGCCTACAAACTAGAAGAGGGTGAGCTCAGCAGCTCATATTAGACTGCAATCAATTTTACTATTTAAATGCTTAATCCTAATGTATATGCTATCACAGAGGTCTATAGGAAAATCACTGGCTTAAATGAGGTCAAACATTAAGGGGTGAGGAAAAATGGAGGGGAAAAAAGATACTACTGGTCATGTTTCCCCCCGCCTTCTTGATTCATCAAGTGTAGTAATTCTGTTCTAGCCTTAAGGCTGCTTTCGGCTGGACTCAACTGCTGCAACTGCTACTGCTGGTCATACCAGTATACCAGGGTTTTCAGAATAAAACTGTGTCAAATTTAAATTAAGATGAATAATGCAGTGGACCACTATGCCAATAAACTGTGCTGAGCAAATTATTTTGGGGCGCATGTTGCGCAGCAGCAAGGACACAGGCAAGGGTATAGGCAAGGGAAGGGAGCCCAGCCCACTAAGGCAGCCAAGATGGGAGAAGGTGGATCAGAAGACAGCAGCAGCTGTTTTGGAGAAGTGTCAGCACCAAGAGCCAAGCCTACCTGAGACAAGCTCGGGAATCCCTGCTCTGACCAAACGCCTTCCGCCATAACAACACACGTACACTACCATGCTGGAACAGCGGTCTCTGCTGAAACAGGGGTCTCAGGAAAAACCGCCTTGTCTGCACATAATTTGCCACAAGGGGTATTGGGAGGGTAATGGCAGGGTTATAAAATAGGCACTCGGTAGACATCTATTAATTTTATTCATACAATATACAAGAAAGATTTTTTTTAAAGTTATTAATTAATTTGATTTTCAATTTAATATAGTTTTCCTTTAATATGTAAGATACTGAGAATCAGAAGAATATTTTATTGCATATTACTTACAAGTTTATTAAAAACCTGCCAGCACTTGCATTAAAGTTGCTTACTAATGAGAAACTTTTCAATAGTTTCAATTAAAGCCATTAGGATAGTGCAAATAGTTTAGTACTTTAAGCAAGAAGGTGTCTAAAAAGTTACTATGTTACTAACATTTTACCAAAATGTGGTTTGCCAGGAAGCTGAGAGGGCAGGAAAAGGAATTAGGGATGAGCAAATCCTACGGGGCAGCTGCTACAGAGAAAACTGATTCCCTTCCCCCCGAACACAATCCCCCAGCCCCCACCACGAGTGTAGGTCCAAATGACTGTATAGAGATTTAAATTTAATTGAATAAAATAAAAGTTTGCCACAGCCATACAATTATCATATAAGAATATTCACATTACATTTGAATGTTCTAATATGTATTCATAGGGAAATTTATACAAATTAGTTTTGTATCAGTTTCAGTATTCTGCAATATGAAAAAGGGCTCCACTACTAAAAAAGATGCAATAGACAAAGGGGAATGCACAGTTGTTAAACATTTTAAACATATTTTCCCTTTCATTTGGTGATCTGTTCCTGAATGTGTTTTTGGGACAGCTATATAAAAAAAAATACTAACTTGTATACATGTGTCAAGACACATACTGTCTTTATCAAAAATACATTCCTACTATTTTCTAAATCATAATTTCTCTTAATTTATACTCAGACTCATTGGTCATTTTTCCTTCTAAGACGACAACTCAAGAGCTACCAGGTCTTTCATCACAGCCCATATATTAAGCATTCTGGTTTGTTTTAAAAGAGTTTTTACAGAGAAGCCAAGTAGGATTTCTTCCAGGAGAGATACTGACCTTTGCAAGTATTATCCTACTAGTGTCCCATTTTTTACAAACAGTAAACAAACTTGTAGCTTCACTGATAAAAGCCTGCTATGTTTCAGGGTACTTTAGAAGCAGCAGTCTTCTCTACATAAGGATACAAAATTGTAAGTATATAAATGCCTTTTAAGAATAATCTCAACCTTATGCAATTTTTTCCCCCCAGAAATCTTAGGCATCACAGCAAGTTATACAAAAATGAAATGTCACTGACTAGCAATCACTGGCTGAAAGCAGAGAATTTTCACACCAAAGCACAGAAATATTTCCCCCCTGCCAATTTATATCACTGGATTTTGCACATCAAACTTTCTTTGATTGGCAAAAGGTCCTTCCTAACCTTTTGCAGATATAAATGTTAATATGTATACTCTTCCAAAACATAACCAAAAGGCCTATAATCTGCATTTTATAGGTGACCTCTTTAGAGATTTGTCTAATCCCTGTTCTTAACATCTCTAAATCTTTACCAGAGAAAGTCTGGATCTGGATACTACATTTGTTTGAGGCAATACGAGACGACAAAGTTAAACTTTGTGAAGTAAAAAAACAAAGAACACAAGAATTGCCTTAAGAACGAACATATCTGCTTTATCTTCCACTGGAAGTACCTATACACACAAACTATGACTTATTCCAGGGAAGCTGAAAACACAATTCAGGAAGAATTACAAGTATGTTTAACAAGTACACTAACTGTGCTGAATTAGATCAAAACTATTAAACCATGAATGCACATTTTTTTCCTAAGTGAAGACTGCATCTTTTACACCAGCTTAATGTCTTTCGCTGCAGAATAATGTCATGTTTCATAACAAGAATTATACATTTCAGATCAGTGTAGCTGTTCAAGGTCATGCATTTGTGGCAGTCATCTAGCTGTGCTTTAATAGAAATCACAAGTTCAAGATTGTATCTAAAGGTAAAAAAAAAAAAATCATCAGTGTATGCTAGTTTTAAAGTCTCAAAAAAATTTGGAACTTTTGAAACAATTATTTCAAGCAAACTATCATAACAACAACAGCTGGCCTGATATTTAACTGTGATTTTTTAAAAAATGCATTTCTATTGCTGTTAGTTATATTTAGGATAAATAAGTATGTCCCTGCATTTCAAGCTATGAAGTTACAATGCCTGTAGTGCAGCTGTTTGCAAGGGATCGTTCACTGGCTAAGGCCAGGCCTTCTGGCCCTGATTTATTAATATTCAACCTGGCAGATTAGCATAAACAGAGGCTGTCGAAAAGGATGAATGGGACGATTGGAGCGTAAAGTATATAGAAGATGACATCTATCTTTAGGAGATGGTTAGTTTAATTATCTATGAAGTTATTGATCCCGAGTTAGGAAGCAGCTGAGCAAGTTTTAGGGAATGCCATGAGCAGCCAGCTCATGATTAAAAGAATACTCATGCCCTTAAAGGAAACTGGAAAGCAAAAAATACTTTGGCAGTTGGGAAACACACATTAACTAGAATCAAAACAGAAACTGAAAATATTCATGTCTGTGTGTGCCAAGTCTATGGTCAATTTTTTCATACAAAAAATTCCACATGACTTCAAATACAAGTTTTTTAGAAATATTTTCCTACTTTTCTCTTTAAATTTCCTCAAAATGAGTTATGTTGAAAGATGGTCTTTTTTCTACAGATAAGTATTGGGCAAACTACAAGCTTCTGGTCAAATAACTTTCTCATGAGCCACAGAGCAGAGCAGGCGCACAAGTATTTTTTACACCAGGAAAAGAATAAATGGTTATGTTCAGTGAAACAGAATACCAGTTTAGAGCCAAAACCTCACCAGCTGGGAACCCAAAAGTTTAACCCCACTCTATAAAACAAGCTCCTTCAATTTTTTTTTAAGGTGAACTGTTTCAATCATTGGCTCAGTCCTCCTAATCTCATTTGTACCTTCACCACGTATGACCCTGCGTATAGTAAGGTTATTCCAAGTTCCCATCAACATCACCTTTCTGGTCTCTTTATGTGAACATACACAATTAACAAGCAGTAGACAAATCACTTCAGTTTGAATCATAAACCAAATGCTGCCCTTCCTCATTCCCTAAATACCCATAAACTAAGCTGTAAAGGCCTCAACATTCACAAGGTCCATGTAAGATGTGGGATGAACAGAGTTCCTTATCTGCAACATGCTACGGCCAAAGTCTCAGTCACGTACCAAAGGCTACACATTTATCCTCTTCGGAGGGCAGGGCTCGTTTACACAGGGAAATGCCCGCACAATTCTGTGGCTACCGTTATTGTGGGACTTCTCATAAATAGGTCAGAAAAAAATGCTCCTTTCTTTTTCTCGTATGCTGCTGCAAACCATTTGCCAGTGGAAACCCCTGGTCAGCTCGGTTAGGGCAGCATTTCACTGAATTTTCTTCTCAGAGTTTATCTATGCTGCAGACATACCGATTTAGCTCTACATTGGTTAGCATAGGTATCAATAGCAGGGCAGGCATGAACCTGATCACGTCCTTACAAATCTATACGAGGAGCGAAGCTCAAGTCACCAATGTTTCCAACCTATCAGCCCCTGAAATAGATATGTGAAAACTAGCCTGGGAACATCTGCATGCATGTCAGTCACACTTCCCCGCTACAGCATGGCCCAACCCAAGACTTAGTACCTACAGAACCAGTATTTGGCACCTCAGCATGACTCACTTTTACTGAACGATTACTAAAACTATTACTGAAAACCATCTTTACAACTTCTTTCATTTCATTAATGTGTGCTTATCCACTGGTGCTAAAATATTATCATTAGAGAGGACATAAAAATTAAACAGATTAGACAGAATAATTTATTACAGAAAGGAACCATGCCACAGGTCCTGAGACAGTACTAACACAACTGAAGCCAAATTTGAATACATGGCTCCCCTGTGAACATTTGCCTTAATTCTTTTCTTTTTTTTTTTTTGGAAAACAATTTTTTGATTCACAAACCCTCAAGATACACTTTGAAAGCACAGGCAGACATTTAAGTTAATGATTAATAGTGAATAATAAATACGCACACAGAAGAAAATGCTAAGCCTTTATACGAGGAGGGTCATTTTGGTTATTTCTAAGTTATTGATCTTTTCACCTGTTTCACTAACGTGCTTCGTGAAAGTCTTGAGCTCAACCTTTTCTACCTTTTAGCCCTATAAAGTCAGGAAGAATGTACAAGTTACTACTTTGAATGTAATATGACATAATTCTCATTTGGGGGTATTTTGAACTTTGGGGGGGTTAAAATATCTTCTCTGTGAAGCACAAAGAAAAAAAGGAGTAAACCCTAAACACGTTCCTGACTCAAGCACACACTTCTACATATGCCAAGATTCTTCTTGTCAAGAGCCATATCCAATCAAGTATTTCTTCACTCATTTCATCAACAAAGTATTACCTCAATATAGTATTATACTGTCACATTCACATTCCCAACCCCTATGCTTGTAATTTTCAAAAAATATTTCACTATTACAAATAGCCGTCCCCTTGAAGGCTACAAAGTAAGATGACTTTTGTGTTAAAGGGCAATTTTTGACACATGATGTTACAAAAGAGTCAATTAAAATGACACTTATATAAAAGGATTTGGGGGGCTGAAAACTTTTCTTTTCTCCCCTTTTCCCTCAAAAATTACTTTATTCATCTCAATGTGCTTTTCTTTTACGAAAACAGTGTCAAAGATCGGAAAACATATATCCGTATTTGAAAATGTGTGAATAAAGTCCTATTTTGACTACCCAGTTGCACAATGATGACTTAAGTTTTGCTTTTTTCTTTGTATGATAAAAACGTGTAAGTAAATAGTTAAGTGAGTATGAAGAAAAATGCCCACAATGATTGTATTCTAGGAAAAGATGACCCGGATTGGTTCTTGAGAGGGTGAATGACTGGGTGGTTAGCATGGCGTTTCATAACCAAGGCTTCTCGCAAATCAGGCGTTAACAGTTAATTTAGGTCTCTTATTTTGTGAATATACAAATACAAGTGCTATACACATTAGTACTGAAGTGCATGAGGCAGTTGGGCGTTCAGTTTCACTTCAGAGGAGTTTAAAAAAAAAAACAAAAAAAACCCCACAAACTTACCTATGAAGCTCAGAAATCCACAGTAATTTGAACTGAACACTTCCATTGAAAAACTACTTTCTTTAAAGTCAGCTAAACAAACAACTCCTGGATGTCCTAAAAGACGACAAAATATGCTTTTCTCCTGTCTCTGTGTATATTGCAGTCAACATGATGCTTTCAAATGGCTACACAAGTCCCTTGCTCAGCGCCGCGCTCCACGTTTATCCCGAGACGAGACTGCACTGAACAGAGCAGTCCGTAAAACAACAGGCAGGGGGATGTCTGACGCAGCACAAACCAGAGACGGATTACAGAAACAAAGCGACAGGCATTGCGATCAAGGAAAAAGCACCCAGGAGGTGACTGCAGCCGCGTCCCTTCCTCGCCACCTCCCCTGGGGTCCTTCACCAGTGGCATACAGTTTGCAGATGTGGCTAGCCCCCGCGCTGGTCGGAAGCCGGGGGGGAGCATTGTGGCCCCTCTCGTTATTCTTCCAGACAGCGCTACACCCAGCCAGGCATCAAGGACACAAACATGAAACATTCATAACTCGTTCATCCCCCACACCCAGAGAAGTCTGCAGAAGGCTTTACGAGAAAAGCAGCTGGATTGTCAAGGACAGTTTCCTTCTACAATAAAGTCTATTTTAAGGTCTCATCGTAACTACTACCTCTATGTTTTTATTTTCATTGTTTGTTTCCAAAAAAAGCTAGTCAGTTTAGGACCAACTTTATTTAGGACCTTAAGGACACTACAAAAGGCAAGAACTAGCAACAGTTCATTTTGGCAAGGCTCAGCTACTGGAGTTTATCTCTATGTAGGAGGATAGGGCTGAAAAGCGCTTCATTTAAATGAAGTCAAAATTTGTTGATATGTCAAAAGGAAAACTACTAAACAGATATTTCTGTTGTTTTATTTTGACAGAAGCTAGCAAGCTTGTTTTTAGAACAGTATTATCAACAATAAACAAAAGCTACTGCTTTTCACATTAATGGATTACACTTGCCACACAGCTGCCAAAAAAAAAAATCATTTCAGAAATACTTTTTCTACCATCAAAACTACAATAAACACACACAGAATAAGAATTGCTCTATGTTTCTCACCTGTAGGCACCTTTGTATTTTTTTTTTTTTAAGCTCTCTTGAATCTCAGTGGTCACAAAAATGCCAGACTGTCAGTACAAGAAGCTCTGTTAAATCTCAGCTCAGCGAACGTACAGACAACCAAAACGCAACTTTCCATACAGTATCCTCGCTCTGTGCCTAAATCCTTGCCAGATGAAAGCAACTACTGCAACGCGATACAGACAGGAAAGGTACAGTACAGCAGCACACCATGAGCCAAATTATTACAGGTCACATCTACATAAGAGTGCCTGACCAGTATAGCAACTTCACCCCTTCTAATTAAGAGGCAGCTACCCTGGCAGAGGTATCACAGAAGGTCTGAGGTTGGCAGGGACGTCTGGAGATCACCTGGTCCTGACCCCTGCTCCAGCTGGGCCACCCAGAGCCGGTTGCCCAGGACCATGTCCAGGCGGCTTTTGAGTGTCTCCAAGGATGGAGACAGCACAGCCTCTCCTGGGAGGTTATACTCTGTGTTAAACTCTGTATCAACACTGCAAAACCATAACACGGGCCAGAGAAAGCCAAAGAGTTTAGGTTCCATTTTAATGCTCTAAAGGCTTTTCCTAGCAAAAAATCTATTGAGAACAAATCACACCTTTCCATCTTTCTACACAGCTGCATCAGTCTTGAGGTACATAGGGTAGACAGAAGTCATGCAGGTAGATAAAGTTGATATTAAACATCAGTCTGTCCTATCACTTGTGATGCATCCCATCAAACACAATGAAGTCGATCAGCATGATCCAATAAATACACATTGTGCTTTTCAGACCATGCATAGTCATGTACTAGCAATTATGGGTACCAGGCACCGCGCCTGAGCTGCCCTAAGACTCACAAAGACCAGGAGTGGAAGTAACTACCATCCTATGCATCTACTCAACGCTGGCAACTACCACATTAATTTGGTCTACAACAGGTGGGAAGGGGTCCCTGATAGTCCAGCGTAATCACAGATTAGTTATCCTGAGCCAGGATATTAGTCTCAGCATAGAGGGCTCCTATCCGCCTCAGGTAGGATTATGTGGAAGATCACCGCAATGAAAAAGTAGCACCTGGTTATTTTCCATTTGCAGGGGTAGCAACTGTCTTTTTGGTGAAAGTTTCCCAGACAGCCACTGCGTAACACTATTCTTCCAGTACCTGCTGGCATAGATTCAGTCTACCTATATTTCATGCAACATGTATTGTGCAGAGTCATAAGGAAGCATTAAGGTTTGGTAAAGAAAGTGGTTATGGTAATTTGAGCAGTAAAACTTGGAAGAAAATAAATCAGAAAATTAGGACAATGTCTTCGAAATTAACAGGAATTAAACAGAGCGGTTAACAAAACAGAGCACAATAGTTTGCAGCACTTCTTTGTGAAAAAACTATTCAGAAAACTACATTCTGCCTCTATGGAAACACACAGGAACAGCTAAATTAAGCTTTTAAAAATATTTAAAATACGTGTTCTTAGCGAGAAGTTACATGGACCACGAAGTTGGTCTGTGACAGATTGAGATTACTTGTCACAAAATAAGAACACCAGCTTCTCGCTGATGAAATATATTGGGCTGCAGTTCTAAGTATCAGCAGAAATGGTAAAGACGACCGCTACATTAGGATAAGAAAAGGACTTTAAAGGCTATTATTACATCACAACAAGATTACATATATGGCTTAGAGGACATTTTCATTCTCAATAGACCTATGGAGAAAACTGAAAGTGAAGGGGCTTAAATTTCCTATGCTTTCAAAGTCATTTTCTCTCATAGCAAAGTTTTATTAAACAGTTTCCTTTCAAACTTTCTGACAGGTGAGCAAAGTAGTAAATGCACAGGCAACAGTTACTGGTAGAAGAATAAAGTGCATTTTTAATACATTTCTAATGGTTAGCTGGGAAAGGTGTTGGGGTTTGGATTTTTTTTTTTCCCTTCCTTTACTTAAATAAGTGGGGAAAAAAACCTTCAAAATCGTGTTTGTCATACTTAGCCCTGAGCAAAGACATGCAGTTTGTCTTGGAAGAGATGTAATTCAAGTTGATTTAGCAATGAGTTAAAGAAAGAATTTCTTTAAAGTCTTTAACCGAGACACCACTTTTCTTGAGGGAAAGGGTAAGAGGCTGTAAGAGAAGCAGCTGGGAAGCATGCTTTGTACCTCCCCACCACTGGATGTCCAAAATTAGAATCTGCTCGTAGAGAAACCTCAAGAACTCTGGCTTCCTTCAGGTGCTGTACCACCCCACAGCACAAATACAGACAGTGCCTGCACAGAGCAGTTAAGAGGAGGCAGAGCAAGGGTGTCAGCAGCAATGTAAGAAGTCAGGCTACAGAACTTATAGGTCTGCACACGCTGTCATTTCCTGGTCAATATAAAAAGAATTGTGCCTGTGGAAACAGAATTTCCCTAGAGTTAACCTAGGACAAGAGCAAGCTTACCTGGCCACATCTGGAATCCGTGGCAGAATATAGCTGTAAAGGATTTCCTACAGAGCCCGCTGACATGAATGCAAAAGCATTTATTGCCTCCAGGCATCTTTAGCTCAGACCCCAAAGGCTGTGTTGCACATCTAAAATTCTGAAGGCCAGACTGAGACTTAATAATCCTACAGTAACAATAATGTTATGGTACATAACTGTTATACTTGGCTATTCTTCACTTACTGATTTATGAGGCAAAGATGACCTGTTCAGCCCTCTGGAAAAAAACAGAAACTTCACAGGAAGAAGTAGATTTTCTCCTTTTAAAAGGCAAAGACTTCATCTGCAGATAAATAAATAACAGGATGAGGAAAATATAAGGGATGTGATGTTCCATTAGCAAACATCACATCTGTTACTCATATTTTAATATCTTCACTGTCACCCTGAAGCATACCATGTGCAATTAAGAGGAAATTGCAATGCAATTTTTTAAGTAAATTATTGTCAACAGGCATACAGCACTAAGCCAAATGCAAATCACTAAATCAATTCAGCACCAGTTTGAAAAGTTTTGATTAATCTTCAGTTCATTGCTACGCTATTATAATATGTTATTAAACGCACCCGCCACTTTAAGATTCCCTCATTTCACTTGTAATTACAGTAAATATTGATTGCAAGGGTGGCCTGGAGACAGCTCCAAACTGTGCAACTGTGGTCCCTGGAGGCAGAGCTTAGTGACAGTATTCTGTTCCCATGACTGCCCTTCAGACAGACTCAGTGAAAATATAAAAAAATTCAGTATCTTAATTTACTGGTTAAAATGCATACCTGCGTGGATTTTGCACAATTAAGCAGATAAATTTGTTACAGCACACTTTTTTTTGTTATAGAAGCCTTAATCAATTTTATCTTTAAATGCTGTTGTGGAAACTGTTCCAAAGTAGCTCTGAAAAGTGAACGACAGTCTCAGAGTACAACTAAGAGCCCTGGCCACCAGTACCTTTCTTCTCCCTGGTTCTTCAACAAAACCAATCCATACAGGTAAGAGAAGCCACAGCCAGTTTGGCAGAGTAAAAGCTGAGCTCTTCTAAACAGAGCGAGTGACTACATCTCTGTTCCAACGTCTGCTCCCGCTGTTGTAGGGAGGCAAACACAACAGTCCTCCTCCAACCCACTCTCCCTTTCACATCACCCCTTCTCCTAAGGGGGTATCTCCAGCCTCTCCCTCTAAAACCTACTATGCACCCC
Organism: Leptodon cayanensis; assembly: GCA_027564655.1. NCBI lineage: Eukaryota > Metazoa > Chordata > Aves > Accipitriformes > Accipitridae > Leptodon > Leptodon cayanensis. The sequence continues at coordinate 1,316,167 of JANXJC010000029.1, forward strand.
GTTCCCAAAAGGTGCAGACACTCAAAGCTTCTTCACACTCTTACCAGGTTAAGGGGAAGCCTAGCAGAGCGTCCTCATTTACAAACTTATAAGCATCTCCACGCCAGCCTCCCTGCAGCCTCTAATGGGACAGCAGCTATAAAAAAAAAAAAACAAAAAAAAAACAAAAAAAAAAAAAAAAAAACATTTTGTCCATGAAGCTCCCTCTACCATAACCAAATTGATACACTGCAGATTTGATCACGGTTTTTCATGCACTTCAATAAAGAATAAAAATAAGCTGAATTTTAATTTTCGCATAAATAGGTTAAACAATCCTGCGAAACATATCCAGATTAGCTGATGTACAGTCAGGGTGCACACCTCCTGGCTAGTTACGTAGAATGATGCTGTTCTAACTACGGGCTACAGCACAGTTTCATTTAAAGGCACCACCAACATTTGGCAGAGAATTCGGTTACACCTTGAACCCAGTTCCATTAGAAGATTTTGCAGAGTACAAATGCCACACATGCACACACCAAACCAATATATTAAAAAATGCACCTAAAACCAGACAGCTAAAAGGTTGGCATGGGGCACAAGTTAATTCATCCACAAGCAGTACTTCATTACATGAAAGCGCCATCAGCACAACTGGCAATTTTATTGCCATCAGAATACACTTACCATTTGTGTCAAACATTTTTACCTAGCTGTATGTGCTCTATTGGAAGCCACCACGGCTACATCTGCACAAGCTGATTAAATAGTACCAATAAATATTCCCAGGCACTGGAAATTTCATTATCCGTAATGTTTGTTAGAACGACCCCCAGCACAGCTTCCATCAGAGCTAGCCATCATTCATCCCAACACCTCCTACGCATGCTCCGGGAGCCAGCGGTATCCAGGAAATATTCCATGGATACAGTCCCCTTTCTCAAGGCTATTTAACAGTATCAGGGCTGTTTGGCTTCAGTGTGGAGAGTGGTCCTGGGCACACTAATTTACAAGCAGAGATGCATCCTCAGAGATTTGTATTTTGTACAAAATCACCCTTAAGAAGGAAGCGGAAGCCCATGCTTCTCCTAAAGATAGGCAAAGAAGAAAACCTCAAAGGGACTGACCCTTCAGCCCATAGCAAAGAATTGTTTCCTCTACATCTTCCTTGCTATAACCAACACAGGTGGGATTGCTCTTTGTTTGTCATTAGACTAAAACACATCTCCCAACCCAAAACACCATCACACATATGGAATACCAGGAATTACTAAAACAGCCTTCCAGTAACCATATATGCCAAGGAGAAATCTACATGGAATTTTAAACTAACCAGTTTGTTTCGCAACATTGATAGGATGTACTAAAGCACCGTTTGCACTGTAACTTATCTTCCCTCTTGCAGTCAGCCGTGACATAAGAAAATGCCTAGATTCTTTCTGTCAATTATTTGAGGAAGGAGGCTGGGCAACAACCAAATTAACTTTTTTTGTAGTCCATCCATTTACGTCCTCTAAAGATTGAACGCATTTCAACCAGTAATAAAATTTCTTCTGTTCTTTCTCCATGTTTGCTGGATCCAGAATGAAATAGAGAGAGAAAAAAGAAGTATGTGTATGCATGTACATATATCATATGTTAACAAAACTAAGGCCAGGTCTTGTGCGTGTGTGTGTACGCTGAGAACAGCTGACACAAGTTTCCATACTGCATCTACAGATCAAACTTGGCTGTACTGCAAGTTCATATGATACAGTACACACAGATGAAAAAATCTAATTAGATTTTTTGGAACTTTGCTCTCATTAAATACCTCAATAAAGCAGCCAAATGTCCAGAAGTGCTCAGTAGTAAGTGGATTACATTTTTTGTGGGCACTGTCAGATGCTAAGAACTTTCAGACAAGGCAAAGCAGAGTCATGGCGTGATCACTTCTGCCATCTGGTGCAATGGCAACTGGCTCAAGAGTGAATAATAATTATAGCAACAGAAGTATGCTGGTATAATGCTGGTATAAACACAGGCTAACATGGTGACACTGTCACTGTCTGGCACAGGACTCACTCACTGAACCATCCAGCTCAGGCTGCAGAAAGCTGCCGATCCCTGTGGATCCACTTGGAATCAGCGTTTCACACAGAAACGGACCTCCTCTACCACCAGCCCTTCCTCAGGCTCTTCCCCGGTCTAAGGTTCACCCGTAACTCCTCTGTAAATATAGCCACACACCCTTCAAATGAGAAGGGCATTGAGCCGCTGAAAATTAATGAGCCAACAAGAAATATCCAAAGGCTATTTTTCTGGATAAAACTTCTCCCCAATCATAAAGTTAAGGGCACAATGTCCATAACTACACTATATATATTTTGGGGTGTTTCACTTCATTCTATTTCTAGTCTTGTCTCCTGGAGCGAACATCTGTTAGTAGATAGAGAGCATCCTTTGTTTAGTTTTAACTGGAAAGGAACTCGGTATCTGTGATCCAAGGTCTCTTCAAAATGCAAGTTAAACCAGTAACAACCAAGAGCTTTGCTTCAGGTAAGCAGCCCAGGACTGTAACAGTAACGTAGACGCCAGCCCTCCCAGAGGGCTTCCTTGAAAAACGGCTCGCCCCGAAGCCAAGAGCAGCAGCTCAAACCTTTGTTCAGGTCAGACTGGTACACGCCAGATCCTCTCACCTCACATCCTATTTTATTGTGGTTAGAAACACACGCCCTTCCCCTCAGCTCCACAGCACCTGCGTACCCCGATACTCCTCAGGACTGTCAGCCCGTGGGCTGCTCCCTCTTCCAGCCGGCGGCCGTACGAACCAAGCCCAGCAGCAGAAAGGAAAGCCGTCCCAAGGGCCCGGCTCCCGCACCGGCCCACAGAACAAGCACGCAGCGAGGCCGGAGGGGCTGGCACGACCCTCGCGTTCCCTCCCGCCCAACGCGGGGCCGGAGGAGCGACGGTGCCGGGTGCTCCTGCCAGCTCTCCCACGGCTCGTGGGACCCGCGCCACTGCCTCACACCGAGGTGACATCTACAGCTGAGCAACCAGAACGTTTTCAGTGAAATAGGAAAGAGAATCCTCCAGGCACTGCAGTGCAGGGCAATCGCACGAGAGAGTTTTGGGAATCTGAACAATTGCATTTTCTTATCCTTTGTTTTGCACCACGTTGTCCTTGTAAAACATTAAGGCAACATAAAAAGCATGCAAGAGTCTATTTCTGCTCCATTTCTCTTTTTCACCATTTGGTTTACTTGACCCCCTCCGTGTTCCTCTCTATCCCTTCCCCTCCTCACTCCTCCCTCCCTTCCCCTACCCCCAGCCCCCAGAGCTGCCGGAGCCGGGGGGACGGCACTGCCAGCCACCAGCGCTGCCTGACACCTCACACGGTAAGATCCGGTTTTCACCCATTTGGACCGCGGCCTCCCACGGCAACCGCAGACCGAGCAGTTTGGGGAACTTTCAGGTGAAGGGTGCAGTCGCTGCCTGGACCACGGTTATGGAAAATACAGGCTCTTGCTCGCACCACGGCGTAGCGAAGACTATTCTCTGAGATGCTCCGCTGCTTTTGGCAACAGGGGAAGGATGGGGCACCAAGCGTCTTCCTCTTGCTGCTCTGAATTCCACCTAAATTTGCTCTACGGTCAACCGAGGCGGCTGAGCTAAGCGAAGAGCCTACTGCTGCCGGAGTGGATGGACCCGCTCCCCCTTCACCCTTGCTTTGTCCACTCCTCGGAGACCCCTGCGATGTTTCACAAGCCAGTTCATCCCTCTGAGCAACAGAAGACTGTTCGCAGTTTTGGGTGAGCTGGGTCACCAGCCAAGCTCTGATCAACAGAGGACGACCGAGCAGACAGCCAGCACCAGGACCGCCCTTGCAGTGGCAGCAAGCACATGGATAATCTTGGGGGCATCTTGTCAGGCTGGAGAAGGAAAAGCAAAATCTATTTCTGCATAATGACTAGACACCACCTAGAGCCATGAATCTACAACGCTGTCCAACTTCAGTATGTTTGTGTAAAGGCAAATATTCACTGACGCGATATTTTTTACAGCCCTGCCATTTCAGTTTCCCTCTGTTCTGGAGCACAGGCCAGGGATCATCATCCTCCACATTAGTCAAAGTGTTGTAGGGTTAAACTTCAGCACCTATGATTGAATGTCGACTGAGAGTTATTAAACAGATACTACCCTGCAGTTCTCTAGTAAACACACAGAAAAATTACTGCCCTTTACAGCGCTTTCTGTTTGGAGTATTATGAATAACTTTTAAATGGAAATGAGAAAACAGAAAACCTATTGACATTCTTCACAGAGACTTCCCATCATTTGTTAGTCACGTTTTGACATCTTGCATTGAATAAGTGTGTTAAGGGATGGGAGCGCAAATGTTACTTATCTCCTTTACATACCGCTGTTACAGTGGACTATTAATAGGAAGCATGTCACCTCCACTCTGTAGTGGTTAAGGAGAAAAAAAAAAAAATAAAACAAAACCCACCAACAACGTCGGGCTCAGGCCAAGCGTTTCAGTCCCATAAGTAACTTGCCTAGCAATTTCCACGGTCCTGGCCACGTTCCAGTCCTTGCACTACGAGCTGATCCCTCATCATCTGCTGGTGAAAACAAAAATGTCCAGACTGATCTTGAGTGGTATCTATCACGTTGACTTTTTTCCCCTGTCAGTATAACACTTTCACTCCACAGGGTGGAATGAAGTCTTTCTCAGCCAAACCCTGGCTCCTTTGGAAAAGGTGTCATCCACCAGGCGTATGGCCCAGTTCTCGGAACAAATACAGCCTGTCCAAACTGGCTGACATCTTTTACTCTTGCAGATCAGCCCTTCCGACCCTCCGAGCCCCAGCTGGTTCACCTATCAAAAAGTGAAAGGGTACGAGCTTACTACTGCTTCAGAAAATAAGAAGTCTAACCATTAAACGCCACATTTTATTTCTGAAAGTTTCCAGATCCTTTTAGCTGAATTATCCTGGATCATAAACACAGTACGTTCGGAGAACAGCAGCATATTGTATTTCAGCTACGGCTTATGCTTTCCCCACTTACTTCTCTCTTTTGGCCAAAGCCAAATGCTACCAGACAAATACATGTATTAGAAATCACATCTCTCAACACCAACAGTTGGCCAGCCTGCCTACAGCGTGGACGTTGTGGAGCACGCTCCCTCGGGTGATAACGGGTGGAAGTGAGACCACAGATCCGGCTGCACTGGGATGAAACTAAGAGGGGACAGAGTGGGAGGCAGAGACTCTGCTGCACTAGCAGTGACTCCCTCGAGACACCCAAGGAGAGAAAGAAGCTGCTTGGTGAGAAAGGAAGAAAAGAAGAGGGATAGGAAGCTATTTAGAGGGAGGGAAATGGTTCCGTTGAGATCCATATCTCCTGAAAAAGAGGCAGGAGCAGAGAACTACCTACCCCCACAAGATGGGGATCATTTGACCTGAAATTCAGATTCTTTTGGCTGGTTGAAGAGACTGTCACAGCCACATGTGGCTCAAGAGGGAAAACACAAGGTGGGGGCGGGGGGGGATAATAACAATAATTGGGATCTTCTGGTTTGTTAGGCCTGAGATAAAAGGAAGACAAGGAGGAGGACAAAACAAACTTTGACAAGAAACCAGAGATGGAACAGAAAAGTAATGGAAAGGTTGGCCTGTGAAAAAACAACTGAAGGACACTGCATTACTGAAGGAAAAAAGAATAAAAATGATATTACCCAGGGTAGTAAGTTTGGGATTAGCTGGAGCAGAAGGGAAGGAAGGACTGTGAGCAGACAGGACAGCAAGGCTTCAGGAGGACAGGTTGGGACTGCACAGCAGAGAGAGCAGAGATGGCACAGAAAGCCTGCAAAGGCAAGACGGGCTGGCTAGGTGAGCAAAAACAAGGCACTGGTGGGGGAAAAGCAAGACTGGGACAAGCTGAAGAAGCAGAAGAGATACAATATACTTACAGGCCTGCATTGGCAACAAACAAAAAAAATAATCTGTGACCCAGACAGCAAAACTCATAGAGATGCTGCACTGGAAACCAACATGTTGGCCCTTACATATATAAAGGGGACGTATAATAAAGACAGAAAGAGACTTTTTACCAAGGCCTTAGTGACAGGACAAGGGCCAATGGTTTTAAACTGAAAGATTTAGATTGGACATAAGGAAGAATTTTTTTTACTGTGAGGGTGGTGAGGCACTGGAGAGGCTGCCCAGAGAGGCTGTGGCTGCCCCATCCCTGGCAGTGTTCAAGGCCAGGTTGGATGGGGCTGGGAGCAACCTGGGCTGGTGGGAGGTGTCCCTGCCCACGGCAGGGGGGGTGGAACCAGATGGTCTTTAAGGTCCCTTCCAACCCAAACCGTTCTGTGACTCTGTGATGATTTCCAACCTCCGCGCTGCCTCCCCTTAGCAAACAGCCCTGAAATTCACTGGCCATGTTCTGGTCTGTCCCAAAGCTGGTTCCCAGAGCAGTAAATCAGTTCCCTATAATATCCTCCAAGAACTCATGCAAGAGTGGCCTGCACTATAGATCTAATCATCGATAATGACCCATATCACACACTTTTCACACAAACACACATGATGCCTTTCTTCTAAAGCATATGACAGGCCTGCTGGATCAAAAAATAAAATAAAAATAAAGACATAATAAAGGTGGGATTTATACACTTTCTGCAGAGAGACACACAGAAGTGAGGAAAAAGAACAGAGTTTCACAAGTACAAGAGTCACCCGTAACATTGGAGAACTAGTCTCTTGTAAACTTCTTCTTTGATCCTAAATCTTGCAGTAAGCCCAGATATATTATTCAGTTCAATCACACGACTAGAAAACATCAGGGTTTCAAAACCACAATAAGACAGGGCTGTCAATAGACAGAGTCAGAAAAAAATAGATTGAAAAAAATGTAGTCAAGAGGGGTTTGTGGCTTTTTTTTACCTTATCTAGATTAAGATGATTTAAAAAAAAAATAAAAATAAAAATCAGTCAGAACAACAAAAAAAATTACCTGGCACCAGGAAAACATTCCTCTGGCACAGAGTAAGTATTCATGTTCATTCTGCAGATATTCTAAAACCCTCCTTAAAACATTCTCTAAAGTTATGTATGATTTTCCATCCTGATAAGCTGGCTTCCTGTCAGTGTTCTTTAAGATAGTCCTTAATTACCTACTCCTTCTTTTCACGTTTTCCTTTGTTTTCATTTAGTAGTCACATAATCATCAACTGCATACATTTTGTACAATTGTATCACATGCATTTTCTGTCATGTCTGTATTGTCCTTTAGTCTTTGCAGTGCTTAAAATTTCGTACAAAATACCAATAATTATAATTAAAAAATAATAAAATAATCTAATGAAATTTGTAAATTTTGAAGCTTCTTGTAAAGCTTACGAAGGAGACTAGAGGCTGCACAAATGTAAGCTACATGTCTTGAACAGAAAGTCAGATCGATTTTTGATCAGAATCTGACACCGAGTACTTTGGAAAGTAAATACAGATCTGAAATGTCACAGACGGACTGAGCAAATCCAGGTCTGCGATAGCAAGGCCCGTTCCAACCCAGCACAAAGCTGGCAGAGTGTATGCCAGAGGTACGGGTGAGGACAAGCCCTGGGCAGACAGACGGGAAGGAGCATCCCTCCCGTCACTGCCAATTTCTGATGAAGTCTTCCAAATCAGACTGAGGCGCTGGCCCTGCCATTATTAAAAACAGTGAACGAAGAATGGTAACGGAGCCCTGTGTCAATCGTACGTTAAAATATCAGGTGAAGAACACTGGACAATGAAGTCCTCCGAACTGGGGAAGAACACCGATTTCCACGCTCCAGCTGGCAAGCAAACTGCACTCCCCTGCTGCGTCCTCTCTTCCCCACCCATAAAATGCCTTCCACAATCTCCAATAAAAGAGACATACCAAGTTCTACAGGTCTGCAACACATGGCAACACTCATTACATTCAAGCTACCAAAAAAAAAAAAAACAAACCCACCCCCCCGCCAAAAAAAACCCATCAAATTCTGAAAGATTAGATTAATAACTCTTCCACCCACAAGAGCTTTTAAAGAAGTTTGAATCCAGAAGTGTAAGACTTCAGTTATAAAGCAGCAGCAAAGTCAGGATCACTGAAAACTTGGTCTTGGTACTGCTACAGACACAAAGGTTTGAAAAAACTAGTCACAAAGATGAACGAGAGGAAAACAATAGTGCAGGAAAAGGTAATCTTTGATTTCCTTGCCCTCTCATCAGTCCCAATTAAAGCTGAAGAATCAAAATCCATAGCTCATCTTCTTCCTTCATGTGAAGAGCAGGAGGACATTCTAATTATCATGGTCAACGTCAGACCTTCCAACCAAGCAGAACAAACTGTTAAACCTGAAACTCCCCCAGGTTCTTAGGCACACAGTTATGAACCAAAGATAAGCAAGAGGCTGATCCTGCATACACATCAGCTCTATTCCTCCTCCCACAGCAACAACAAAAGAGACATTAAAAAGTTAAAATTCATATGAAAATCTAAAATAAAGAAACAAATGGAGGATCAAGTAGCTGAACTGTTAAATTTAGGGAACCAATTAAAAGCATGACTAGATACCAACCTCTTATCTCAGGTAAGGATTTCTTTAAAATAACTAATAACAACAATAATAATAATACACTTTTCAAAATCCAAGGTTAAAGGTACTGAGGTTGTAGCCACCCACCCCAAAAAAAAAGAAAAAAAAAAAAAAGATTTTTAGATAATGAAAATCCTGGTCAACACCACCTTGGGTCAAGAAGAGCCGCTCGGGGAACGGCAAGA
>JANXJC010000029.1:1325047-1345805 GCA_027564655.1 Leptodon cayanensis
GCCACCCACCCAAAAAAAAAAGAAAAAAAAAAAAAAAGATTTTTAGATAATGTTGACCAGGAGTTTCACCACCTTGGGTCAAGAAGAGCCTCTCGGGGAACGGCAAGACGCAGCCCAGGCCCTGCGATCCCACCCGCCAGCCCCCCCCGGGCTGGAGCAGCCGTCGGCCCTGACAGTGCCACCCCGGGCAGGGGAGCAGGGGCTGGCTGTCACAGCCTCCCACCTTTAGAAAGAGAAACTGTTACCAGGTTTTGGAGCAAGCCTTAAAAAACTACATTTTAATAGCTGAGCAGGTCAAACCCTTCAAACAAATTTCTGCAAATATTGACAGAAAGATCTGGTGCTAAAAAGGAGCAGGTCACACTTTAATCTTGCAGCTGGGATCAGATTTCCTTGCTACAGAAAACATTGCCCATTAATCTGTGGTTTTCAGCCCCAGCTAACAGATGTGTAGAAATTACCAGAGCTATCTAGAGGCATCTTTAGGGGAAAAAAAAAAAAAAGGCTTCTCTCCTCTGTAGTTGTAAATGCATGCTAGCTTTTCTAAATGACAAAGCAGCAGCCAAATTTTCCGATTATCCAGGGAACGCAGAACCTGCCTGACAACAAGCAGGTCTGATTAATGCCTGCACCCTCGTGACTTCATCACCCCTTCTTTCAAAAGGATTGACCTTTAATTTCTGATAAACATCACTCCCAAGTTTCTGAAAGCAGCAGAGAGATAGTGTTGCTGATAAAAATGAATTCTGTTTGTATTCTCGAGAATATCATGACTCGCTTAGAGGGGCATGAAAAGAAAGTACAAAAAACGTCACTTTAGCTTCTTTTGCTATCCCATTTGAAGGGTCAAGGGAATTTGGTGGCCTGCCACCAATTAAGCTCCTGCAACAAGTGGCCCTTTGCGATAAACGTGGAAACAGTGCAGCCAATGAACAGACCCGAAGTTTTCTTGCAGGGCAGGAGAACGTGTTTGAACGGTGACCCTTGCAGAGCTCAAGCTGACCACAAGTACTTTGAATTCCTGCTCCCACTCCGTGTTACTCAGCCACTACTGCTCCGTCACCTGACGCTTCGACTCGGTTCCAGTACGAGCTTGGGCTCCTCAGCCCGTGCTGGAAACTGCTCCAGTTTCACTCGCCAGCCTGTTGGTGCTGCTCTGTCCTTTTCCAACATCTCCCACGTTCAGCCCTGCTTCTGTTCCACACTTCTCTACAGCTGGAGGGGCTGGGGGAGGTCATCTACAGGTAGGTTCTCACTTCGATAACACCCAGGGTCACAGAGGAGAGAACGGTGGAGTTGTGGGTTCCAGCCAAAGCTTGGGGCAGCACGATCCCTCCCCTCAGCTCTGATTAACAAGTCACTTATGCTAACGTCCCACAGGAGCCTCCCTTGCTTTCTGGGTGCCTAGCTTGCAAGTGGGATGTGAATTAAGTCATCACGATGCAGATATAAAACCTCTGGGTTAGAGTCTCCAGTTTTAAAGTTAGCTACGAATTTTCTAACTTGCAAATTCTTGACTTTGCTTTTCTTCCATACCCCATTTTTGAAGTGCTGCAGTAACAAAAACAGCAATTGAACACAAAAAACACTAAATGTTGTTAAAAGTTCCAAACAGCAAATAGGTTTGGGCATGTAGGTAGACAGGAAAAAGTGAACAGCCTTTTAAGTTTCTAACCAAGAATCTCAATTCATGGCTTGCCAAAGAAACAAGAGGCATATGCGACAAAGAGCATAGCTATGTCATCTTTTGCAGAATGGCTTATACCTCATGATCTCCAAGCTGTCCAACAAACCCACGGGAAAAAATAAGACTTGTAGACGCAGCAGAGTGGTGTTAACTTGAGTCTGGCACTGTACTGAACTGAAAGGCTGCTGCATTGCTTTCAGATGGGAGCTGGCTCCCAGCCAGCCAGCTTGAACCACAAACAGAACAAGCTTACTTCTGCCTCAAAGCGTTGTGTGGGCATATTCAGAACATGATAACGAGATGCACGACAGGACACCGAGGAAGAAGTAGTACCTCTGTGCTTCTGATCATACAAAGGTTTTGGGTTGGCTTTTTTTGTTGTTGGTTTGGGGTTTTCTAAATACCAGAACGCATTCAATGCAGCTGGACCAAACAAACAGAACCCTGGAAACAGGGTAGTTCCAAGAGCGCCCTTAAATTGCCATCACTTCAGTGTTATAGTAGTGCGAGTGAACAATTCAGATACTTCCCTGCAGAGTCACCTTTCCCTACTTTTCTGACCAGGTCAGATGAATTTGTGAGATGGCTGAATTACGCTAATACAATTAGCTCCAACTGACTTAATAGTCAAGTCCAAGTAGAAGAGAGACGATGGCCACTCTCTCTCTGTATGCAGCATCACTTCTTTCTTGGTCGGGGCAGCCATTGGTGGATAATCCACCAGACATCCTCTTGTTCAAAGAGCTAAACACATTCTCTCTCAGACAGGTCCAGCGAACAAAGGACTCTGACTGCAAAATAAAGGAATTCATCCTGAAGTTACTTTCACACAGATTGCAAAGTATGAACCTACAGTAATTATTCAAGGAGAGGTAACTCCCAGAAAGACAGTGCAGGAGACAATTGCAAATGTCTCCTGCATTTGATCAACTTGCACTATCTCAGGTAAGTTGTGTTGTATTTAAATAGTCAATCAACCAATACACACAGCACTGCTGGATGTAAAATATCCTAACACAGCACTGCTAGATTTAAAATATTCCAAACTTACATCTACATAGTACCAAAACAACCTGAAACATATTTCATGGCTGAGGGATCAGGAATTTAGAGGTAGCAACAGAGCCCCAAACTTCAGAACTAACAGCATGGAACAAGAGATTAATGCCAACTAGTAAAGAAATTATTAACATATGTGGTACAGCTCTAGCAATGTAGCACTAACTGCTAAAACTGCAGTATCATAATAAAGAACGCAGATGGTATTTGATATCAAAATAAATAAATAAAAGCATCATACATGCCTCATTGCAAAAAAAAAAAGCCTACATTAGCTTATAATTTGTTTAGCAAAAAAATGTTCTGTCCTTTGCAAACAAAAAAACCTTATAATCAAAATATAAGTTAATAAGTGCACAAACCAATACTAAGACTATGTTTGTCAAAAAGTAGCCTTCATCTCACAGATTTCACATGTCTGTTCCCTGAAGCTGGGGAGTATTTCCATACATGCTGGAAGAGATGGCAGCCAAGGCTTGAGGCTGAGCAATACTCTTTTTCTAGCCCACTCAGAAATAAAGAACAGCACCCTTCAAAGCTTTTGAGAAAAAGACAGACATCTCTCAACATCTTCCCTTCCATACAGCTGAATACAAAGAACAGACAACCACCCATTGGTCAGGGCAGAAAAGAGAAAGTTTTTCAATTCACTGCTTTATCTGGTTTATTCCGAAGTCTTGAAACTAAGAAATAATTATTGTATATTGTTAGAGAAACTGAAAAAAATGCTTGAGCATGTTGGCTTTATTCTGAAAGCCTATCTTCCACAATCCCCAGAATCCCAAGGCTGAAAATCTGTTTTCTATAAGGATACTATTCAAGCTGTAATTATGCTTACAAGCATGAAAAAGGTCAGCAGACTTTTCATCTCTACCTTAAAATATGGGAAAGTAGTTAGCTTTGATGCTAGTTTCTCCTATTCACTTCTTTTACCAGTATCATTCACAGTTTTTAATGCAAACCAGATGATAACAGCACAATCCTGAATAGCACAAAATAGCTAGGTGTGTCATTTCCACCACCTGTTCTTTACCAAAGCAGAAAATATTAATCTCCCTCTAATTTTTCCATTTTTACACCGCAGCTGATCTTCTTCTGCAGCTCACACACAAATTACATGGCTGAAACATGCCAGCACTGCCAGAAAGAGTCACCTCTTTTGTGCCAGCAAACTCACGTTGACATCTCCATGCATAAGCCCGAAAGCCAGGACTCAGGCTCCCAGTGGAAAAGGGCTCCCGTCGCCAGCCCCTCTGCTACACAGCACCCGACCGACGGTGGGTCCAGCACCGAGCCCATCTGCCCAAGCCCTTGCATCACAAGTGCAGGTCACTCTGCACCGCTGGCTCACGCTGCGGGAGGGCCAGACTGCCCTAGACACCCACGCATGCTGTGGGAAGAACCTCCCCGCACTTAACCTGACTTTGAAAGTTAAGCATTAAATTTAATATACCAGAATATTTAGGTTCCAGAACAATTTTACTGTTCCTTGTCGAATATTCTTTGTGATTTTTGTGCCAGCTGTACCACCAAGAAAAAAAAAGAAAAAGAAAATGAATACGGTTATTATTGAATAGTTTCTAGCCAAGATTTTTGTGTCAGTAAGGGTGAAGTGAACACTGGAGACATCTCTAGGGCTATTTTATATTAATACACCTAGGAAAGTTGTACTTTTATATGTGACGTAGCTTCACAAATAATTGACCTACAGCAAAATAAGTCTGCCCAATTTATCGAAGAATTTATCCCACTGTAGTTTTGATTAGAAGTTACTCTTTTTCTTTTAGTAGACAGAAATACCCATATGAAGATAATCATGTTATCTCTGTAAGACATGTGAACTCAGATCATCCAAAACTCCTTCCATAATTCCTTAATTTATTGACCAACCATGTGCTTTGCTTTAAGTGCAAATATTGGTATTTAATACTCAGCACTAAAAATTCCCATCTGAAGATGAAAAGCATAAATTAGGAACGCCTACACTCTTCAGAGCTATATTGTAAATGTAATGCACACAATAACCCCAACGGGGTCTATGAAAATAATTGCATATGCAAGTATTTCAGAATAAGACCAAAAGTACTCAAAACAAATACAATAATAATGGATAAGTACACAAAAAGAATTTCTTTTGTCATTTCCAAATAGAGGCAAAATTGACCTTACTGTCTTTATCTCACACAGTTGATTGTATTTTATTACAAGGCTACTCTTACTAACTCATTATTCTCAAAAATCACTAACTAGTGCCCTAACCCTCAATTAGTCCTTCAAGAGGACTATTTCCAGAACAAAACGTTCCTCCCAGCACTTTGCTTTATCAGAAGCTGGCTCGGGTACCAACGCAAAGCTACTGTTTTAAAAATATCACTAATATCGCTATAACGTGGAATTCTGCAGAGACACATAAAAGCTGTTGAAGTCAGTCCACTTCCATGGCGCAAGACTGCAAACACCTGCTGCTGCCACACCTAAGCCAGAAAAGAAGCAAAGACAAAGGGTTGGGAACACTATAAGCACGCTGCCACAAAATATAGCACCCCAATCTCTAGGTAGTTAGTATTCTTTAGCACTTAGTTAAGGTATGAGTTTGGGGGGATTTTTTTAAAAAAAAATATCCAGGTTCGGTTTAGCTCACACATGCTATTTTTCCCCATGCTCTCCAGGTGTCCAGTTTTCAGCTAGAAAACTCTCTACAAAAACAGGAGAATAAAATTTTGTTATTAACACTTGGTGTCAACAAAGGTTGATGTCGAAGAAACTTAGGCAAGAGCACAACATATGATTCTGCTTTTTGATTACCAACTTAGAAGAGAGAAGAAAAAAAACCCACCACACCAACTTTGCTGCAAGCACAAGAGAGGGTGGGACTCCGTAACTCAGAAGAGACGCCAAGTATAACCAAAGGAGGCTGACACTTCAGAGGATTAGATTACAGCCGCAGTTCAAAACCATTAGAGTAATGAAGATATCTAGGAAGAGAAATGTACATGCTTGTTTATTTTTATTACCTCTTGTAAAGGCTGCTTGGCTTTGTTTAGCTTCAGTTATCAAGGTCGCTAAAGACGCAAGCTCCAAAACAGAGCGCCTACAAGACTGGATCTGTAGGTCCGAGTAAAGCACATTTCACTTACTGCAGTCTCCCACTCCTGCGCCCATCCCGATGGTTTCCCGCAGCTGAGCCACAAGGTAGGTCTTGCACCCGCGGAGGTACGGCCGGAGGCACGGCCAGCGGACGCCATGTGCAGGACCCCCCCACCCCCCGAGAGCACGGCTGTTCACGAGCTGTGGTGAAAAATTGCACTAGAAAAGCTCAGAGCTGGCACAAAACAGCAACCATGGTATGCACGCAAGTACCCAAAGCCGCCCGTCCAGCAGTGTCTGCGTGGATCTAGCCTCAGTTTGTTACGATTAGTAGGTACCACCGTGTGCCCATTGCCTGCAGAAACCACCGGCGGTCGGAGCCTGGCTTCGTATCACTAAATCCGACAGCAGAACCGCGCACCAGCATTGACAACTACAGCAGAGAAGAGAAAGAACAGGTAAGTAACCAAGTTTCGGTCACCAACAAGGGAAAAAAAAAAAAGAAGAAATGAAACTATGAATCTTAGAGATAAATTTACAACAAACCATTTGCATCTGAATAATCTGACACTACCTCCAAGCACTAGAGGAGGCAGGGGAAAAAAAGAAAAAAAAAAAACACCATACAGGACAAGTAAGATCTCTTAGTTTCCTTTGTTTTATAAGGAAAAGCATTCTAAAACTTAAATGTGATCGATGCTCCGTCCTCATGATGATCTACTGGATGTTCATGCTAAAGAGAGCTTTAATCTACAGCCACATTCTTTTAATAGCCTCTGAAGTTTATGTTCCAGGACAAGTGCCAGGAGCTAATGATCCTCCTGTTACCAATTCTCCCTAGATGGGATGAAAACACATTTTCCTGGTCTTGACAGACAAAGACCCTGTCTTGCTTATTACAAATATATACGTATACAAATAGCTGGGGTAGTGGAAGGCATTTAACAGGATCAGGACTATCAGTATGGCCAAACACGAAATCCACTTTTGGCACAGGGATTGCAAGCAACCCTTGTCACCTTACTACTGCTGTAGCTGCTCGAAATCCTCCGGCTACAGGAATTCTGCAGGGAAGGATTTGTACATGGGACACCTTTGTCTTCGCATGAATTTGTTTTTAATCACAAAGTAATTTTGTGTATCTAAAGAAAAGGAAACGGGTAATACAACACATGTACAGATGAAACATATGAGGTCAGTGGACAAAAAAAATGGCACACCACGATCCCTCTGCCAGCCACGCTTTTTTCCACTATTTCCTTACCAACAATAGGAATGACCAGCCCAGATGACAAGCTAGAATACATTCGAGGAGATCAAAACTCACGTATTCTGCTCAGAATTGGGCATTACCCCCTGGGTGCTCAGTCCAAGACACCAGGGACGAGTACACTTCCTTACACCTAAACCATGGGCCACAGAATTTAAACAGATTAGAAGTTCACGAAGAACTGATTAGGAGGATTTCCAGGGACACGAGACCTCTTAGGTGGCAAATTAAAGACAAAGGGAGTCTCACCTAAGTAGCTGGACAAGTTATTTGAGACAGCAGGAAAAATTCCTCTCCCCACTTGATAGTGAGGTGAGAACTCTGAATCCATGTAACATTTCCCACCTCCAGCAACAGTGCTGAAATAGGAAAAGAAGCCCAGTCTTTTAAGATCATGGTTAGCTTCATCAGAGGGGTATTTAACAGAAACTTCAGACGTCCTATTCTCCCACTATACACCAACTTTGTTTTAACATAATCTGGAGGAACAGATGCTTACCCAGGAGTCCCGTTCTGCATAGCTGTTAGAGAACACACACAATTCATCTCACTCCGCTTTTCATTATTAATTGTTCAGCTTCTAACTCACGGATATCTTTATCTTAGCCCAGTACCAATCTGATTAACAGATGCAAACCTTTCACCTTTCAATTACACAGTAAATTTTGACTGCTTCACGAAACTGATTAAGCCTGTCATATCCTTGCCCATAGATAACATAAAACTCATGTTCGGTACAAAACCAATTCTCTTTGACCAATGAAGGAGGCATTCTTCCTTCCTTTGGGTTTTGGGTTTGGGGGCTTGGGGTTTGGGCATTTGGTTTTTTTCATTCTTTTTTTATACCTACCAAGTCCTCTTAGCTGCAAGAACAGTGAAAAGTGAATTGTGAAACAGCACTATCAAAGTCCTCAAGAATACCAACTTTCTAAAGTTGAGATACTCCACAAAATGTGCTAGAAGAGGCTAAACGAAAACAAACATGGTTTGAACATGGGTGGATGACCAGGCGCTCTCCACCAGTCCCAACCAACCCACCCCCAGCGATTCCGTGACGGTGACAACAAACACGCAGCACCCACCTGGGGCACGGTGAGCACCCAAAGCAGCACTGGGAAACACTGACAACACAGCGGGGAAGCGCAGTCACTGCCCAGCGCTGTTTCCCTCTGTATTTACACGCTTGTCTAAAAGACCAATATAGAAGTAGTAGGATGGCCTGGAGAAGCCATTTATGTTCTCTATTCTCTTAAGCTGGTTTCCAAAAGAGCTGGAACTGTCAGCTTTGAATAAGTAACGCACACTCTGCAGCGTCTATGGGCAAGCGGCTACATTTACTTTAAACGCACTGTTAAAACACAAACATCCATGAGTTATTTGCCAAGCAGAAAACATTTTCTTTCACTACTGGATATCAAATGTCAAAAAGATCCCATGGAGCCAAAACAATGAAAACAAATTAAAAAAAAAAAAATCTTCTAATGCCATCAAGAGCATAAAGATCTAAAGATAAACTCAGAAGATATTATCACATACAAGAGTTAAAGCAGAGACATTTCCAGTTAGCCCTTCTTCCAAAAGGACACTCATGCTAAAACAAATTCTCCTTTCTGTTTTTCTTTTTTCCTTCGTAAAATATGTCTCTGTTTGGGGAAGTGGAAACTTTCAAACGCACAGATGTTTGTGATTGCACACTAGCAGCCTGCTGGGAACCATTAATGGTGTAGAGAGTAAAGTTATTCAATCATCAATAAGTCACTTTTCAAGACTGTTGCCCTCAGTCAAGGGGGTGATTAATGGCGTCCAGCAATGACACAGCTTACCCCCTGCCCATGCAAGCCCTTTGATTTTAATGCAGTTAAGTTACTGAAGTAAACAAACCAATTTGGGTGTTCAAGTAGCTCTTTGTCTCATTAAAAATTATTTGACTAGACTAGTAGTAAAAGAATATTGCATATGTCCCCAAATTCAATTTAGCATTCTGTAATCATAGCAGCAATTACATTTGCAAAAAGTTAAGAAATTAACAGTGGCAGAAAATGGTCAACCTTTCATTAGGGACTTTCATTAGGGATTTTCGTATGTAACGAAATTAATATTTTCAAATCACCACGGTACAGCAAGCATGCTTCTGTACGTTCCAAAGAGGCCAGCAACAGATACAGTCGCCAGGCGAAAGTCTCAGCAAGCGTTTGCAAATTTGCTGTTCAAAACCAAAGGGCACTCTACCCCTCCCAACCAGGATTTCTGCAAACTGCCAGTCCAGTGTCCCCCGAGAACGCCTTCCGCAGTCTGGTGTTCAGGCTGCGCTTGGCACTTCGTGCCGGGGCAAGTTTTCCGTCCCTCTCTCGTACAACCAAAACGACGAGCATGCATGCAGCGAGTTGAATTATCAAGGCTCAGGCGTTTTGTTTCTTTATTTAAACGCCAGGTGCCCCGTAAGGATTTTAGTGTTCTTGCAGTAGAAAATTTGAACTCGCAACACCTTTGAGCGAGCACACGGGTCCCTCTGTGCTCCACGCACACGCGGGGACAGAGACAACCGTCGCAGAAGTCGCGGGGTGGTTGGTACCCGGAGAATCGCTTCGGCAAACCGCTGCCGGAGGAGTCCTGGGGGGAGTACCTCTCTGGGCAGGACCCGGTGATCGCTTTAATTCCTTTCAAAGCGACGCAAGAGGACCGTGCCTCAGAGCCGTTTACCGAGGCCGTGCCGCCGGCTCGCCGCGAAGCGCCACGCGGGCTGGGCAGGCCGGAGGCTGGCGGCGACTGCGCAGGGCCGCACCGCGACCGCCGCTGCCGTTTGCGGCGCGTCTGCATCGCCTTCCCGCTGTGTCCTGCAGTCTGGAGGTTGTCTACTGCTATCGTTATCAGAGTATAGGAAGAAAAAAGGGAAAAAAAAAACAAAACCAAAATTAGAAGTCCTCATGCGAGGCGGAGCTGACAGCATGCCATCCTTGGTTTTAGAAAATGTCACTGGCCACGTATTTCACAATACATCAAAGATTGCTTTCAAACCTTCAGGCAGTTATCCGAGTCTCATTTTTCATCACATTCCTCCCGACAAATTAATACCAGCCTTCCGCATCTTACGAGTGAGAGCGACGTATCCGTTTCCCACACATCCTGAGCAGCCTCTTGGCTCTGAACTCACTCCAAACCCATCTCCTAACGCCCCGCTACTTCCTGACCACTCAGCTCGACCTTCCTTTTATCCTTCTCACACGACTTTTTAGCATCTACTCTGCACATACCTGCAGCACTGTAACCTGACAGAAACTTCGTAAAACCTGCTTAAATTCACAAAACACAATAGATGGTAGGGAGGATTATTTTCCTTTGGCAGCATGACACAATCACCATCCAGAAAGTACACTAATAAATACGGTTTCCAGATCAACACAAATAATACAATTCACGTACATAGATCTGATGAGCATTTCAATCTCCCTGTGCCTGGTGGCACAGGACTTTGAAGGAGAAGATGTTATTGTCTGGTAAATTTAGCGAGGAGGGACCATCTACAAGACCGAAAGCACACAAAGATGACAAAAAAGAAGCACAGCTTAGCAAGTAGGGGCAGAATTTTATTTTGTTTATCAACATCTAAATTAAGGGGGAGGGGGGAAGAAGGCTCCAGCCATGTCATCCTCAGAACAGACATAATCTGTACCAAAAGGGCCAAAGGTTGGCTCCAACTGATCTCGTTACACAGCATTAGAAAGCGGATCTTTGTCCCACTCCCAACTTCCACATCATGTACTCTGAAACATGGGCGAACTTACCACCCCCAGCCTGTAAGTCAGTGTAAAAGAACTGTAACCATCCAAGCCTCTTTTTAACTTACTGCTGACTCCCTAATCTATCAATTTACCAACTCCCTCACTGTATTTAATATGCAAAGAAACTTGCAAGTTTCTAAGGAAAAATAATCATACATTTCCAGCAAGACGTATCTGTATGTTGCTTTGGTTCCAAATACAAAGTGAAATATAAGATAGTTATATTGACTTGCTAATGCATTACAAAAAGAGTTTACATTTTTACAGTATGCTTCCTTTTTAGCTTTTAAGTTTTGTGTCCTACTTTCTGGTCTATTAAAAGAATTCTTTGCTTTTTAATTTTAATTATCTTCTCTTTACCCTTCATTTCTTTGTTGACAGGATATTATTACTCCTTATGGAGAATGCTCTTTGATAAATAGGATCACTACTTTAAAGCTGCATTTAATTCCTCTTACTCGCTTCCTCACCCTGAAGCAGTTTGCTATTGAGCACCTACTCTTTTGAAGGAGTTTCATACATAAATCAAATTTCAAGAATCAAAACCAGAGCATTAATTGTTACCATAAAACCTGAACCCCACTATGCAATGAAGCTACAGATACTGAAATCGAAAAATCTGAAGTCAGCATTAATGGATTTCTGTGTCACTTCCATTACAACTTTCTTATTTGACCTCTGCAAAACGTCTCTTGGTTTAATGCAAAGGACAAAGTAGAAGAGGCACACAGCCCTTTTAGTCGAGATTTCTTTGTTAACGCTGTTCTTACTGCTAGCAGATGCAGCTTCTTATAGCTTCATCTTGAATGATGTTTTCTCAGATAAAAATCTCCTCCAGTCTGTTACCTGTCCACAAAAGTTGAGAAATTTCATTGTTTTCAATTATGTTTTGCAGAAAGTGGATAAGGGTGATCTGACAGCATCAAGATAACGGAAGAGTGTTTATAAGTCAATAAATGTTGTTAATGATTTCTGTGTCTGATAGCTAAAATTCCAATTTTAGCTTCCTACCAGAATCAGGAGACTGCAAAGAACTCAGTAAGGCATGAGATAAAGAAAAAAAAACAAACACCCACCCTACTGCTCAGTCAATAACCACCCTGAAAATATAAAAGCAGAAAGACATGCTGTTTTCTGAAGACAGCCCAGGTGTTAATCACACAAGGAAATAGCTTAAAGCATAGCTTGCTCTTCTCTCCCCCACCTTTCTTCTTTTTCCAATAAAAGCTTGCTTTCCTCCCAGCACTGTTTACATAGAGCTAAGGCAGTGAGTTCTTACAACATCTTGTGTTTTCAAATGTCATTCAAGCTGTTTGTCAATCTGTCCTAAAATGCCACATTGTAAAGAACTAGTCATGTTTTCTACCTCTCGTGCGAGGTTCCAGTTGTCACCTGCATGAGGGAGATGGAGGATTTTTTCCCATATCTAAAGCAACTTTGTCTAAAATTAGTGTTAAAACTAACAATCCAGGAATAATTTATTAATAAGTTTAAATCCTTTTTATAAAAAGAGAGGACCCATCCCAGCCACAGCTGTGGCTCGTTCACAGAGCTGAATGACGAACCCTTCGCTCCTCCAGGCTGCTTCTACAGAGACGCGCAGGAGCTGAGGGGTCGGGGGAAGGAGGGTGTCCAGAAATGAGTTCTGCCTTCGAGAGCCCTCACCGGCCCCCAGCTAGGCCAGCACAGGTGTTGTATTTGAAACAGGCATTAAACTGGTCATTTTCGGGGAGGGGTGGTGTTGTTTTGAGGGTTTTTGTCATCGTTGTTTGTTGGGGTTTTGGTTTTGGTTTTGTTTGTTGGTGTTGGCTTTTTTTTTTTTATAACAAGTCTTAGAAAAAAGAAATCAGAGCTTTTTAAAAAAGAAGGACTGAAGAAACCAAACCTCTTCTGAATTTTCCTATTTTAAATGTGTTTTTCAGGTATTTATGTTGCTGTCCAGATAAACCCTAGGACACTATCAGAATTTTTTCTTTATCAGAGTATTAGTAGCTCCTAAGTGCTTACTTTAAAAAACAAAAAAAAGTTCACTGAACTTAGATATAACGGACCTATTAACCTACATAGTATCTTCCCTTGAAGCAGCCTGAACTGCTTTACAAAAGGTTTTGCAGACAGCATGTACAAATTAATTTCCTCCCCTAGACAGGAGAAAGGCATTATAGGCCTGTACTTTTTAAATCTATTATATGTTATTTCTTTATTTATATTCCTTTATTACAGGTATCATGCTAAGATAATAACTATAACTTCACCAGATCCCACGACACAGTATTCAGCTTTCCCAAAATTCATCCTGTACCATATACTTTCTTAGAAGGTTTTTTTTGGTGCTCGCATTTACTGCTTCCCTGCAGGTGAAGAATGAGAAACACACCTAAATTTCACTTGGACGGTAAACCAGATCTGCAGAACACATTTCTGCTTCAAGCTGATGCACTAAGTTTCACTGCGGCTGATGCTCTTGCAATGCCATTCACTCCCACGGCAGTACGGCCGTAACGTCTGCTCCTCCAAGACACAAATAAGAAGCCAAGATCCTTGTGGCACCATACCGTACTACAGGCGTGTTAAGGTCAGGTTTATTTTGGTGGGCAAAAGCCTACTTTTCTTCCTGAAGCCACTTACTTATTTAGTGTTCCCACAATAGCCAAGCCTTATAACTAAAATAAAATCCAGACTTGCTTAGGCCACTGGGTTTAGATTTACTGAGCTGTAGTACTTCCATTTCCATAAAGACATGAAGCATTTGAAACTTGGTATTTCGTAGATGAAGAGGAACCAGGGAAGTTGCTCTTGCTAGCTCATCCCTTTACACGTGGTGGAAAGGGCAGGCTACTCTGCAGGTGCTGGCCAGCATTCCTCTTCCACATCCCTTCCCCTTCCCTACGGGCTGCTCTGTGAAGGCAGAAAAAGGAGAAAAGAGAACGCCACCCTGCAGACCCACCTCCTGAAAAGCCTTCTCACAGTGCCAGGAGAGAGAAAAAACGTGATCACTTAAAAATACCTTTATTAAACATTTCATATATGGGGTTCCCCCCCCACCTCAGCTTTCAAAGCACAAGCGCCGTTCAGACCCCATCACTATTTTGAAGCCTGCAACTAACCTGCTATGGCAAATAACAGAAAGAGCCTCTGCCATCCATCTTTGGGCAAATTACGCTTCTGCCTTACCCACTGAACCTGCTGTATCACCACTTCTGTACATGTCAATAGCTTTCTCTTTACTGTAGCAGTGAATGTTACACCTAAAAATTCAACCTCTTCATCCCAGCATTACCTAAACTCTTAGAAGCGATACTAAATGAAAATATTAGACGTTGTTTAAATTAAGGATGAAGAATTTTTTTTATCCCCCAAGAAGTTGTTAAAATGCTCACAACTATTCAACACAACAAAGAATTATAAGAATCTATGCTTTAAAAAATGTGAACAAAGCAATAAAGATCTGCAGACAAATCTGAAAACATAGTACAGAAGTCTCTTGCCTTAGTTAAAAATCACGTTTTTAAAGGCCAGAAGCCAGTCTTTCTAGTCATAGTCTCCCAAAAAAAGTATTAATATACTGTTTGAATTAAAAAAAGTTAGGGTCATATATAGTTAAAATATAACAAATAAAGGAAACGTTCATTGTTTTCCTTGGTGTTTGTCCTCTAAGAGAATATTTACATAAACACACAGTTCTGTTGTCTCTCTCGCATCCCCCTCCACACACACAGCCCCATACACTGAAAAAGAGCGAGAAAGAGAAACACATGCTGTTGTTACCACTCTCTGAAAACAAACACAAGAACTAACACCTATACTCAATAAGTAAGTCATAGGAAAATCTTTTCTTATTTCTACAGGTCATTCCAACTGGTTTTAAAGAAACCTCCTGCCCATAGTCCTTAAAAACCCTATGTCCTTCTCCTTTTCCAGAAAGGGGCAGAAGAGGGCAGGATAACGGAAAAAAAAAGTCAGTACAGACTTTCCCCATACAACTAATCAGAACCTACTGTAATTTGCATAAATAGTGAAGCAATTAATCAAACCATAACACCCGAGTTCTGTTTTTCCTCAAGCTTTACATATCCCTAATACAGGGGATAGCACTTTTGCTCAAGTTTATGTGGCCAAACTCCATTGCAATGCTACAAGTAAAATAGCACAACATAAAATAAATCACTGTGTGTTCATATATATGTTACCAGAAATAAGTCAGGACCTACTTATACTCCCAGCTGAAGTCAGCTGGAATTGTGCCACCAACTTCCATTCACACAGGACCACGTTAGACATCTCTGGCCAAGACTTTGTTTTAATACTTATGAAACACATTGCACGTTTTGATGCCATATAAAGAACAACAGTAATAACAGTAAGTCAGCCTTGCATAAAACCATAAAACGTTTAAAATAAATATGTTAAAACCTGCTTGAATAACAGAGGGTGCTGAACACTACTTAGTGCTTGTGACCACCTGCAGTATCATATCCAGGATACAATGCTAATTTTAGATTTCTGGATGAATGCCCACTATAGGATACGCTATTTTTACTAAGTTTGACATGTCTGTCCAATGGCACTTCTCCACTTCTAAAGTGGTACTGTAAGGCTATTAAAGCTCCCAGTTACCACTTGGCTCAAAACTGCAAACTACTACAAAGTTCTTTTGCAAAACTCTTCTTCATATTCTGATTGACTTTACACAAAAGAACTTATGAATAAAACCACAATAAATACCTGGAAACAGTATAATTAGAAGAGGTCAGTGATGTGTATTAGTCTTCCCTCCTCCCACAAAGTCTCTCTCATCAAACCCCAAAATAACAGTATTTTACATACATTATTGCAACTTTCAGCTCAATGAGCAGAAAAACCATACAGAAATAGCCTTCACCTTCCTGATAGACTCTTCCAGGCGTCCATACTGCACTGACCACCCCTGTCCCTGTCTTACTGAGTGGCAAAATAGAACCAAAAATGTAACAAGCAAACATGGTGATAAATGTAGTACAGTATTGCACATGATACCATGGATGTGGGGTACCACCATTCATCAAGTTTCAATTTAGACCTGTAAGTCACAGAGTACAATGGACAATCGAGTTTTACGTAAGAGTTTATACTACAGAGCTGCTGTCTAGTTTTCCCAAGGAGATATTTTTAACCAAGGTACGGGGTCAGCAAGTTTGGAAGGAGCTTTAGCAATTAGGGTTTAAGATTTGTACCTTTCTACTCACGCACACTTCTTCCCTGCCACATTTCAACAGGTAGACTGAGACTGTTATGAGAGCTGTCTTCTGTAAAAATGTGTTAAAATCTGTTTGTAAATCACAGAGATGTAAGTGTGAGCATAGTATTTGGCATGCATCCTGAAGCAAACAATAAAACATAGCTTCTGCCAAAATCTCCAATGAAGACAATCCCAATAGTTAGGGGGAAGTGTCAGCCAGAAACAGTTACATGAAGCATAAAACCCCCAAAAAGGAAGAAGTCTTTATTTATTAAATTAAGTGCAAATTTTTCATTCGAATAATTCTGATCTGTTTTTGTGGATTTTCTCAGGTATGCTTAATTAAACCCAGTCATCAACACCAACTTTGTTCAAAAGAGCAATTAATGAATATGGCACAGAAGCAGCTTAGCCCTGGAGGAGTCTCTGACATTTGTTCATAGTGAAGCCTGTTCATTAATTGCTCCCTTTGTTCTAAGCCTCTTAATGATATTTTTGACACAACACTACAAGTCACTGTGACTTATTCCTCACAGCTAGTGACATCTGCACTATGTTAAGTTAATAAAACTACCTTTGAAAGATTTTCAAGAAGATATTTAAAGACACAGGGGAAAAAAGGTCTGGATGCGCTGACAGCAGAATAAAGAAGCTATATTGAAATTCTTACTGTTATCTCCAAGTACACTTTGTATTACAGATAATTTAAGCAAACGTTTTGTGTTCCATATTCACCATAATTAATGCAACTCAGGCAGAAGTCCACCATGCTATTCCAACCTATTTGAACTGCGCTCCCACACCAAACTGAACTGTAATGCTTCATAGGTCTTCTGCTGATCATAAGTTCTCAGACAACCAAAAGGATTGGCTTTTTGATTGCGTCAGTAAAAACATGGCGCTTTTAAAAAAAAAAAAAAAAAAAAGGAATAAAGGTGGAGAGTAAAGAGTCTGGCTCTGGGTTCTGAAGGAACCACACCAAACCAAAGATCTCTTGGAGAGAGTTAAAACAAGGTTGTTGCCATTTCACACTTACTTCTGGAACTCAAAAGAGATAAGCAAAGCCATCCCATAAATTAAAGCACGTACTCAGTATGCACTTTAGAAGTTTGAAAAATTAACTTGTTAATCTCTATAACACGTCCAGAGTATCACATCATCCCTAGTAGAGTTCTCCTGCAAAGCACACATCGTATTTCACAGAAGAAAGACAAAGCAAATAACAAACAAGCTGCACGGAAAGTTTGTACCTGGAGAACAGTGGAAAGCCCTGTAGATCCATACACCTTCAACACGCCAATGAAAACAGCGTCCACTCTCAGAGCTGGTGACATTACTGCAATTATCCTGACCCAGTTTTCCAACTTGGGATTGAGTTTCTGTAATTCATGTTATATAGCAACTCCTGCCTGCCAGTTATGTCAAGTGTCACGCAGTTATACGTGTGAGAAACTCTACGTTAAGCATTTCATTAGCTAATTGTATACCTCCAAGTACTCAAGAAAAGTAGCGCAACAGCAGCAGATACGGTTAGCTGGAGCCTTGTTTCTTGATCTAGTCCAAAAGGAGGCAGACCTCGCGAACGGCCGAGACGAGCCGAAGAGGGCAACGCGGTCAGCCCGGGGGGGTGGTGAGGGGGTGTAGTGGCAGAGAGAAGGAAGAAAGGTTTTCACAGTTTTGCAGTTGCCCATATCCAGTCTACTAGCTCCCACCATATTGTTCTCCTATGACACACGGGCTCTGGTTTCCTCCAAAGCTTTCCAGTCCCACTCACCCAATGCATCCTCTCCCACCTCTTATTTCTATCAGCTGTTTCCCCCCTCTTCCCACTACCTACCTCATTATCTTTACTCCTTGAACGAGGCATTAAAAAAAAAAATAAATAAAAGCACCCACCCACACAACAGCAGCTGCCCTTCTCTGTACTAAGCTTCAGGACGCAAAGCAGCAGGAAAAAAAGCCCAGACAGCCGCATGGACACCAGCAGGCTCCCACCAGCCCCAGCACCCCTTCTTGCCCAGTCCAGCAACCGCGATGCGCTCAGCCTGGGCCACGGGCAGGCAGGAAAGGGGACCCGCACGTCTTGGATGCGATGGAGGCAACGTGACGCTCGGCACACCTTCCGATGGCTAACTGAAGGCTGAGTTTGCACATGGTTTGCTCACAGAAACAATTTTACCTGCTGGGATACCATCTCGGCCGACTTACTAGCGAGCAAAAGCGGAAAAGAGAAATTCCACCTAGATACAAAATTCGCAACAGGCTGACATCCTTGATGGATTAGTCAGAGGGATCAGCAAGCTACACCAGCGCTGCCTTTCATACCTTTTTATCTATACGCACAAAAGAATCACTTGGGTATCTAGAGAATCATTTGCTCATCAATACATTTACACGCATGTAACCTATTATCAGAACGCAGGAGTACCCTGGCCTGTCTTATACCTTAGGCATCGTCCTGCACATGACAGACGTAGCAGAATTAAGTCAAATTACTAAGCAATAAAGCAAGGGACGTTCTGATTTTTTTTTTTTTTGCCTTAAAATGTACACAGAGCAAAAAGGACCTCAACAGAGCACAAGGGCTCGTTTTATTAGCGTTGCTATACTAAAAGGTAGATAACAAACCCTGTAGAACATGTATTTCCAAAATTGTTCAGACCAGCGCTAATGTCAACCCTCAATATTCCACCGCCCTTCATTAGCATTAAGCAACCTAATCTTTAATTGAGAACCCTACAAAAGCAACATACTAGTGTACATTATCTCAAATAACCTATTAGGACCTATTGATCCCACTTTTGGGACTACAGCTGCAGTTTGAGGGAACAGAAAAGGAACCTGAAGGATTTAGAAACTAAAACATAACAACTGTACTTAAATCTTACACAATACACAGACTTCATCACAGCCTGCAGCAAGAGTACATGGCAAGATATACCATCAAATCAGAGGCAAACTATGGAGAAACACTTGCACTTACAAAGTGCTCATCAGCTTTCAGGAAAGTATATTAAAACCTCAAACTTCCAGGCACATTCCTATTAGTCTAGTCCAGTTAGCTTGTCCATGTTTCTGGTCCATCTAAATTAACATAACTTCATAATTTACCGAAATTCTTCTGATTCAATTGTATCTTCTGAATCCAGCCAAATCACATCATGACCTCTGCCTTTAAAAGATCCCTCTATAGCCATCGTGAAGGATTAATTTAAATTACATTTCATTTATTCATTTTTTTCACTTTCCAGCAAAGATTGCTCCATTCTTCCCTGCAGTCCAGCTTGCCAGAATAAAGAAGTTTATGAATTTTAGATATCACACATAATCAATATTTGATGCCAACATTTCTCTGCTCTTCAAAGAGATGAGCTCGTCAGAGCTCAAAATAAAATTATCAACTATCAGAACGGTGTCCTGATCTCCATTTCAATTCGCTTTGTCTTTTGGCATGGTCTCGTGCACTAACCACTGGACTGAAGCTGGTAAGTTCTTCCCAGCAGAAAGGCCCTCGCTGTCCTTCCACTATTATTTTGTTTGCCTGAGATGCTGCAGCAGCACTTTGAGTAAACAAACAAAGGCAGCACATGATCTAGCCGGTACCAATGTTTGACAAACTTGAATAAACTGTAAAAATATGTGTGTGTGAACACACGTGTCTGTATGTATAAGAGAGAAAAAAGCGTACACACACACCCCCACGTACCCCTACATACATACATATATATATATAAAAACTGGAAGGTAAGGTTAATTTTGACCACATATAGAGTAAACCAGGAAACATTTATAAATGCTGTTTGCAAACAGTTCTTCAAGAAATTACAGGTGTCACAGATACATTTTATAATTAATATACAGCTTTTAAATTATACATAGGTTTTATTTTCAGGAGGTAGCATTACAATGATCCACTCCTCTAACTGGAATAATTTTGGTCGCTGAGCCCTACCCAACAATTCCTACACAGAAGTTATTGCTCAAATGAGTTTCGCCTATCATAGCCTGCATTTAATTCTAATACGTTTGTCACACATTACTAAAGCATCTATCAACACTCTAGTTTTACTATACAGATGTGTTACACTTGATCTTTCTTTGATGTTTCAGAACCTTGATCAAACCAAACACGTCGCCCGCGGGATATGGGCAGCTTCTAGTCAACAGCAACGCTAGATGGAAGGCAGTTAGCTAGCGTCTCCGGCTTACTTCATGCCACACTGCATAAGACACCAGAAACCTCACCGTTCCGATGGCTCTGCACCGAGTGACTCGCATCCTTCAAGTATGGACTTCTCTGTGTGAATGGAGATTCTGCCCATAGATGCCTTGGAGCAAGGACGCTATATTTCCATTCGGTTTTGAATGGCCAGGTCTACCACCACAAAAACTGATAATGGAAAACTGACGCAACAGCTTTCTCTGGTGATGAGCTCCTGGGACCAAGGGATGAGGAGTACAGTTATCAGCCTAAATGCTGTTAAAATGGTGAGAATATCTTGGGAACTACTGCTGCAAAAAGAAGCCAAACGAAACAACATTTCAGAAGATACTCATAGTTAATATATCAGTTGCCATTGCTAGGGCTGAAGAGATTATCAGTTAGGTCTGCTCATCGCGGGGGGGGGGGGGGCGGGGGGGGGGGGGGGGGGGGCGGG
>JANXJC010000029.1:1358372-1368422 GCA_027564655.1 Leptodon cayanensis
GGGAATGGATTCCTGGGTTTGCTTTGCTTGTGTGCGCCGCTTTTGCTTTCCCTGCTAAACTGTCTTCATCTCAGCCCACGAGTTTTCTCACTTTTACCCTTCCCATTGTCTCCCCCATCCCGCTGGGGGCGGGGGCGAGCGAGCAAGCGGCTGCGTGGGGCTGAGCTGCCAGACGGCGTTCAACCATGACAACATTACACCAGGTCCCTCTAGATTTTGCTAGTTGTCTGTTCCTTGTATATATAAATCAGAGAGTTAATATCGCCCTTACATATCCCCGTAGAGTATGACTTAGCTTTCTAAGAGACAACTCTTTCTTTCCCCTGTACTCTGACAAACACGACCAGCTAGGTCATGCAACCTTACTGTGTTGGGACCTGTTGCAGGGTGTTTCCAGTTGAGAATATTTCATTCTGGAACATGTATTTACCCACAGATCCCATGTGACGTGTGTACTTTTAGCCCTCAGGACACTGGGAGAATCGTGTTACAAGAAAACAAACATATTACAAAACCCAGTCAGATTATGGTCACAGATCGCCTTGAGGCACGTTGCTTACACCTTCATAAAAATATAAAAGCAGTAAGAGAGCTGTAGTTTAAAAAACGCAGTATACCCAAGATTGTTTTATGTATCCTTAGATATAAGGGTAGGAAAAAATATATCAAAGTCCTGATATACAGATCTATCAAGATGACCACTTTTTAGATACAGAAATATACCTGTATGAAACAGTCAACCTGCCATAGTTCAAATATGATTAAAGCAAGTATGTTTATATTATATAAGCTGTCTCACATTTCATTTGTGTCACAAGTAGAAAATACAAACTGCTGATATGCTATGTCAGGACAATACCTGCGTGCAGTCAACAATGCTAGTGAGTTTTTGTGCCTGAATGTGGCATGCTTTCATTGATAAATGAAAATACACGGAGTCAATTTGAACAGTAAATTCAAATTGATGACACGTTTCAGCAGCTGTATGTGTAGAATAAACATTCCAGATTGCCCACAAAATGAAGCAAATTTACCTTACAAGGAATCATATGTTCAATGCTGAAGACTGAATTCAGGTTTCACTGTGGTTGTTATCATCTGAGATATTCTGCTAAGAGTTCAGCCCCACACATCAATGGCTCATTTGGAAGTGGCAGTTGTATTTCAAATGGCAATAAGGAAGAGGAAAAAAGTGAAAGGAAGGGAGTTAACTCTAAAGTAGAAAAATGACTGCCAGCCCCCAATATCCATATTCTCTGTGCATAGGCTTAGTCGACTGAATCTAAGCTAGACTTTCAAATCAAACTTATTGACCTTAAGATTTCATTGATATTGAAAATGCAGCAGTAGTTTTAAGAAAAATATTGCTTGCTATGTCCACTTCAGTTTCAGCATGGAGCTTTCTTAAACAATGCTAAAGACACACAGTGCTCTGACTCAGCTTGGTATGACTTTATTAAGCTGACCCAAATATAAGGACAACGAAAGGCAAGCACTGTCTCTATAATCTATTTTTCAATTTCTTGTTAGGTTATATACATATGCCTCAGTATGCAGTACCCTCTCCCAGGTCATATGAAAAGAAGCATAAACACATTTTAAGAAAGAGATTATGAGGACCTACAGCAGACTTGATGGTCTGCGTTTAGACTGGTTTTGGTTTGTTCGTTGGGTTTTTTTAAGGCTATTAATTTCAACTTTTTATTTTAACACCAGCTGGCTACAGTTATCTCCTATTTTTACTCCAAGAGATATTAGCCAATTTACATATAATGTTTGATCATTCTCACCAAATGTTTTTGAGGATGGTCTTTGAGAACTCATCTTGAGTTGTATGACTAAACTTTATATTATTCTAAAGGCATAACTTAATTGTTAACTAGTATAATTAATTGATTTATCATGGATTTTAACCACATTTGCTTAGAAGAAACTTCATTTAGAATTCTTACTATCATGTTCTTTGTCTCTCCTAATAGTCTTCCAGATTTTTATTACAAATATGCTGTTCAGAAAAAAAGGTACAAAAAACCTAGAGTGGAAACAGTTGAACCTGGAATGACACTGCATACAAACGTACAAGTTTGTATAAGATGTGTGCAAGTAACAGTGCCTGGTAAGTAACAATGCTAGTAACACTTGCATCCCAGATTAAAAGTCAATGAATTGAAACACTCTGAAAATGTTAAAATAGTAGCAAAAGCAGTAAAGGTGACACCAAAATAATCTAGACGCAAAGGTGCAATAGGCATAAGCAAAAGAAGACCATGGCGGAAAGGTTGCTCGATTTTCATGACAGGCATTGGTTTCAGTGAAAAAGAGCCCTTTCCATGACAAAGGTATCCCAAAATCACTAGACTTGCATGGGCTAAGAAGCACTGTCCAAAAATAAGCATACTGATTTCAGTCCAATAAGGAATCAGATGCACCTAGAAAATATAACAGAATTCACTTCTATTGGAACAAAAGCCATCTGGAAGTTTGGGGATAATATATTTGGAGAGCAAACACAGGCAAATTTATTTCCTTTGAAATCAGTATGAGAAGGAAGGTGAGTGAACTTGTCTGGCTACTGGGGTCTGTCAGTGCAACTCTGAACAGAAACACAAGTGCTTAAAAAAACCAAAACAGTTTAAAAAAAAAGTCACAGCTCACCTAAATTGACCAAAAAATACTCAGATTTGAAAGTGTGGTGCAGAGTATTTATCAAAGATGACAAACATTACAGCCATTTATTTGTTTGTTGGTTGAAAATGAAACAACTTAAATCCTACTGACAGTATGTTTTAATATGTTAGATCTATAACTTTAATAGAATGAAACCAAGGGATTTACAATAGCATACTCTATTAAAGAAATCTCAAATTCTAATAATTTAACTATGATGGACACTATTTGTTCAGGGTTTTTGCCCTCAGACTGTGTACATATACATTTAAAAAGAAATGACTGGTCTGGGGGAGCCCAGCAGAAAAAAGGGGGAGTAGCTCATTTTTTTTAGGTTACAGTGGACTCTATTCAGGGACAGTGGTCTCCAGGCTCCAAAGGAAAGCTTACAGAAAAAAGCAAGCGGGTACAGTATTACAGTAAGCAACTGGGATCTGTAAAAGAAGAACTGTGAGGCATCAGAGGTCTTTGAATGTAGAACAAAAACAAAAAAAATCTTTTTAAGCACTACGGAGACTCCATAAAATATGCTGTAATCCACACCACCACCAAGCTGACAGAAGTAAAGCCTGAAAGCAAGGATTCCTCTGCACAGCAGGCAAAGGGAGAGTTATTTATGAATTCGCCTTATTTCTAATCTGTCCTACCTATTCACTTCCTCCCCCTCTATTTAAAAACTAAGTTCTTCCTAAGCAATATTCTAATAGAAGTCAGCTCTTTGGGGTTTAAAAGCCATTTTAGTCATTGTCTTCGGGGAGTCGGTTAATAAGCGAACATCTAGGCAGATGCACTTCAAAGCCTTGGCCAGCTCAGTTACATTGCACTTACAGTAATGTTTTCTGAAGTATGACTGTAATTATACTGGACTTAGATTCTCTGTAAAAACAGAACTCCAGCAAGCTACAAAGGGCATGGATATTCTTTAATTCCGAAGACTTACACCATATAATTTCTAGTATCTTATCAAGTACAGCTTGGTTGAAACTGGCTGTTAAAATGTTTATGAATCACACCTATCCTGTGACATTTACCAAATTGCTTCACACAAGCAGCACTGCTCTCTATGAAGCCATGCCCAGTAAAATAGTCAATCATCAAATCAGGCAAAGTAAGTTATAATACAAATAAAACACCACCGAATAGAATTGAATGTACAAGGGGGTTTTTGAGGGGTAGAAAGGTGCTAGTTCTCTTTCAGTGTAAGTTATGTGAAGAAAAAGACCTTTTCCAGTTATTGTTGTATTTGGTAAATCGATGATGAATAAAACACCACTGGCTGCAATAAAAATAAATTTCAGGACTAAGACCATAAGTTTGAAAAGAGACATACTGCAGAGACTCTGCCTGCTGTGATCATTAAGAATCCCATGGCATAACTCACCTGAACAGAGAGGACTAGTTTTTACATTAAGACCAGATTCAAATGTGAGAAGTTACATTTTTTACTTTCTGGATGTTTTAAGAAAAAAAAAAATAAATTTGAACAAGGTATCAGTATCTCAAATCAGTTTGCTGAGAAGGCTGTGCTCAGATATGTTAAATGGTGAATAGCTGTACCTTGCCAACTGATATCACATCTGTCTTACTGGGACAGAACGCAGCTATCTATTCAACTCCCTCTTGGCTCAGGCATTATTGCATTTACTAGGTGGGGATGCAATAGATATATTTTATGTGTATAGTTTTAGTCCTGACCATAACCCTTACAAAGACAACAGTATGATACCCTATAAGCATCATTAGTTCCACAGCAAGCCAAGTCAACACAGACAGAAGCATAAACGAGCAAGCAGAGCTAAGACATAGTGTGAGACGTTGCTGGCTGTGCAGTTACAAGGTTTACTCACATCCCTCATCAGCTCATGTGCTTTAGAACAGTTCTGTCCTTTCTTAGCTGTGTGGCACCGTGGTTTGGGAAAAACTCTCACAATTGAAGCTCGCTGGCATGCAGGTTAATATAAATCAGATTTGCTGGTGCAGGATTATTTGAGTACAAATGCTTCAGCAATAGCTTCCTCCGCACACAGGCCGATCACTGCATCACCTCCTGTGCACCCCCTAAACAATGTTCTATGCAACACAACTCTCCAACTGCCCTGTTGGGGACAGTTACAGTATGGTTCAAAAGGGATGGTGAGAAGGCTGGTTGAAAAGTTACTTCTTCCTATTAAGTTGGGAGAAAACAAATGTTTACAAATCAGGTTGTTTTGGGCTTAATTCAGAAGGTGCATGCATACCGGCACAGAGACCCATTCTCTTGAATGCACTATTTGAAACAAAGAGAAGACCCTTTCCACGCAGCTGTATTTTGGAACGGCTGCGTATTTGACAAATTCCCAGTAGGACAGACCTACTGCAGATTAAGAGTGCCTTTTCAGAATTAGCTTACCTTTCTTCAAAAATGTATTAAACTAATTTGAAATAAGTCACTCTCACTGTGGAAGAGGTGTATGCAACAGCAGGAACTAGTCAGAGGTACCCAATCTAGCATAAAGTCACACACATCTGATCTGCACTAACCCTATGCAAACAAGGCCAAAGTCTTACGCTGTTTCAGTTGCTGTGCTAGCCTCCAAATAACTTGTTTGTAACTCATGCCACTAAATATGCCTGCATTTGCAGCATCTTAGGGTTTACCTACAACCAGAAAGCTGTTGAAAATAAACTAGGACACGAATAATACACTCCAGCTGTTGCATACGAACTCTCCGTGTGGATATTGTATTCTACCTGGAAGGAGCATCTGTACAGCAGGAAGAACGGAGACTGCAGCCGATGCTGCCACATCTGATTGAATTTCACTAGCTCACATACAAAGAGCTTCAGCAGAGAGGCGTAGTTACTGACGGTGTAAGCAGTGCAACAGCACTGCGGTGATGGACCTAAAAGAGAAGTGAGCACTTGCAGGTGGCTGAACAGCGGGGACCCGTTTTGTTGATGACATCGAGGTTTGTGTCAGCCGTACCACGCCACTGTCAGCAGGGAGGCTCCTGTGGGCATCCTCTAACCAGCTGCAGGCAGACAGGCAGGTTAGCATCAGCCCTTTGAACAAGACGTGGGAGGTAACCTAGTTTAGTTTCCTTGAAGCAAATGGTTGTCAGGGCAGGGAAGGAAAAGCAGTACCGGATGATAAAAATCTTTACATTTTCCTACATACAAATGACTCTGTTCCTTCTGTCCTAAACAAACCAAAGAACCTGGCAGAGCCCAGCACAGACACTGAGTCCCAGTGCCGGTCCCCAAAGGGCAGCATGCTGTATAAGCCCACCAAAGCAAACATGATTTATGATGAAGAATCCAATTAGAAAGGGTCCAAATAGCGCTTGGGATCTCACTCACAAAAACAAACAAACAAACAAACAAAAAAACCAACCAACCCACAAACAAAAAAAAAAACCCAAACCAACCATGGCTGGACTTATCTTGCACAATTTATTACAAGTGATGGTTCACGTGCACAAAACTCACATTGCAGGCAGGGCTCATTATATCCACCGGTTTCTTTCCCCATTCTGAAACCTGAGCTGAGATGCCATAGAAAAGGATATAGTGAATCTCAGACTGAAAAGTTCCAGGATTTTTTTTCCTGTTTTCAATTCAAAATCCTGCACAGCTTTATCATGCTTGTCTTGTAATCCCTTAAACAACAGCCCAGTTATCTAAATAACAACCATAATTTCTTCTAGGCCTAAAATCTCTACTTTGATGGGCAGCTACAGGCAAGAAAAGACACCCACAGAAAGGCACAGTAGATTTTCACAGAGGAAGCTTAATGCAGAACGCTAAGAAAAAAGTGGTGGGGGCTTTGCGGAGCGGGATTGGGTTTTGTTTTCTTCTTTTAGTTCATCACCCGGAGTAAAAGAATGAAATATTTCTAGTACACAGGCCCCAGGCTAAGGCTAAGACAGGAGAAGTAACTGAGCATCCAGATAAACACAAGGCACCAACCATACCTGTCAATGGATTTATTCATCAAATGACACTAACCTCAGGGGAATGATCAACAGCCTTGAGGTCAGGGCAGCTCTTTGGGCAGACCTCAAGGCTGGAGAAAAGACCTGACACAAGCCTCAAGAAGGTCAGCAGCAATAAACCAATGGCAAAGCAAAATCCTGCAGCCAGGAGAGAATAACCCCAGGCTGGGCACCCACTGCCTAGGGAGGTGCTCTGCCGAAAAAGCCAAGTGCACAAGCTGAACGTGAGTTAGCAGTTTACCCTTGTGGTGTAAAGGGCCAAACACAGACCAGGCTGTGCCAGCCCCAGTGCAGCCAGCAGGTCAGGGAAGGGATTACTGCCTTCTATTCAACACCTGTGAGACTGCACCTGGAGTACCATGTCCAGTTTGGGCATTCCCAAGGCAAGACAGACCTTGAAATACTGAAGCAAGTCTCATAGATGGTCACTGAGATGAGTGGGGAGCTAGAGCACGTCATCCAAGGAGAGCCTGTGAGAACTGATCAGATATTAAGAAATTTCTTCACCATGAGGTTAGTCACACACTGGCACGGTTGCCCAGAGAGGCTGTGGAATCTCCATCCCTGGAGATATTCGAATCACAACTAGACAAGGCTGTTACAAGCAACCTCACTTTAGTTTTCCCTTCCTTGAGTGAGCGTTGGACCAGGTGATCTTCACAGGTCCCTTCCAGTCAACATCAGTATGTGATTCTACATAATTATACCAATTTATTAATATCTTCCTTTCCATTTCTCAAAAATACGCCTTTCCTTTCAGAGAAATGCTTTACTTTTCTTCCATTTACTTTCTTCGCTTAAAACCACTAAACCAAAACCACCAAACAAACATAATAAAACCCTCCCATATTCTCATTTTTCTCCTGCTTCTTAGAAGAAGCCTCAAAACATCTCTTATATATGAAAAGAACTTTTCAATCCACTTGGCTAGAAACATTCTGCTCCCTGGCATGCCAGCTAACAGCACCTCTCTGACATCTAAGGAATCTGTTAGTACCTGGAAACCAGCTCCCTAGGAATTAGGTCATTACTTCAGAGAGAAGACAACTGTAAAGGTGACTTAGCTTGTTAGAAGCTATTCTTCTATAGCTTCTTCTATAGCTTACAAGCTATTCTAAGAAGGACAGGCAACTGTTTCTTATTTAAGTAACTCTATTGATGACTGAGATTGATGGCTGATGCACAGTGTTTCCCTTGCTAGCTCAGAAAATAATTCTTTAAAGCTGGAAGTGGAGTTTCTGTTTCAAAATTCACCTTCCTTTCATCATTGTTTACTGTGCATTTTCTAACATGGAACAAGATTTTTAATTAGCCTAGCACATGATCAATACATATACTTCCACGTACAAAGTGTGGAAAGTCATCCTAGAGGAAGTTGAAAGATATTCTGTATTATAAACTACTCTGTTATATCACTGCTTCCATCTGCCCAGTACAAACGCTTCTTTTTCTATTCATAATTTTATGGGTTTAGAGTTTCTTCTGGTTTGCTTTGGGTTTCTCTGTTTTTCATGCATTTCAAGTTATTCTGTACTACCACTTAAATCATTATATTGAGATCAGGATTTATTTCCTGCAAAATTATGAAAAGAAGTAGGTATGAGAAAAAAATATAGGACAGGCAGTTCCAATTGCTAGTCCAACTGTATTTTTTGTAATATATTTTAGGTGGGTTTTTTGGTTTTATTCCATTCTTTCAGTAATTTAAAGACTGAGATGCAAAACTCATGAAAGTTAGGAATGCATTAGGTGGTCAGAGAAGAAAAAAGAAATACGTGGTGTATCCAGGAGAAGGGAGGGCAATTAAGACAACATCAAAAGCAGTGTTCCTGGGCCCAGACTTGTACCTAAAAATATGCATTGCATAATGTTTGCAGAATTTCTTTTTAAATTATTATGTACTGCCTATATAGCACAGTTCATACACCTCATTACAATACACATAAGGTTCATAAGTACACAAGGTACATACAGTAAAATGTTTTGGGATTATTAATCTAGTTTTATCTAATGAAAATGAAGTCTATTCCAGCCTAGCAAAACAGCTCAACTGACAATTACAAATTAATTTATTTGTATCAAGTTTCTCAGGTCACAAAAGAAATTGACACTAATCACCAACTTGCTGCTCCAGCTATTTCACTAACAATAGTAATAAGCTAGCATTATTTTTAACAGAATAAAAGCCTGATGTAAACAAACTATCCATCAATATTTAATTAAAATATAATGAGGAACAGGAAATGCAGTTCTGGCTACTGTTTAAGGTTGCGTGGCACCATTTAAACATTGCATCATGTGTCACATCTGCTTATTGACAAGGAAGTGTTCGTGACACCTGAGCATAGAGTTACTGAGATAACACCATGCATTTTAATATTCAGTCCTCATTTTATGCGTACTGAGGAAAGAATCATTTTACCCTTTGCATTCCTGCATAGATTTCACCATCAGCACAAGGGTCTCACCAAAAGCCTGGGGAAGGCTGTGAAAGTCTTTCTTTTAACTTCCATGGGCTTTTAATCATGTTGTGTACTATTGCTCCAAATCAGAGACATTTTGTTTTTTTTAAATCCCTTCTCAAAACACATATGCTTATTGTCTATTTCACAAGTAAATTACTGGTTTGTTGGTTTCACTTAAAAAGCACACAAAAATATGGCAAAAAAGTGGAGAAAACTGGAGTGCAAGCACTTCGTTTTTAATTCACACAGCTGCTTAATGTCAAAAAGCCACTAAAATCAATGTCATCATACGGAAATGTATGTACTTGATTTTAGTATTTATAACTTGGGTTAGTCATTTATGGAGTTTTAATGGAAAAAAAAGTCACACATTCGGGTGTAAAATTCATCACAGAGCAAAAACGTATCTATTTTCATATCTTAAAGGCTTTATACCTCTAAATTAAGATATCTATGTCATTACCAGTTTTCCCAGGATTGCTCTCTCTCACACCCAAACAGAAGAGTTACAAGTGTAGGGTAGGGCTTTGTTTACATTCTTTCTGTAATACAGTAAGACAACATGAACCTGGCTACAAAAAAATGAAGCAATGATAATACTATTTCATTATTCTAAATATTCACCAGGGATAATCATAGAATCATAGAATTGTTTAGGTTGGAAAAGACCTTTAATTATCAACCCAACACCACCGTGCCCACTAAACCGTGTCCTGAAGTGCCACGTCTACACGTTTTTTGAACACCTCCAGGGATGGTGACTCCACCACTTCCCTGCGCAGCCTGTTCCAGTGGTTGACAGCCCTTTTGGTGAAGAAATTTTTCCTTAATATCCAACCTAAACCTCCCCTGGCACAACTTGAGGCCATTTCCTCTCATCTTATCACTAGTTACTCGATAGAAGAGACTGACCCCCACCTTGCTACAACCCCCCTTCAGGTAGC
>JANXJC010000029.1:1368459-1382091 GCA_027564655.1 Leptodon cayanensis
TCCAGACTGAACAGCCCCAGCTCCCTCAGCCGCTCCTCATCAGACTTGTGCTCCAGGCCCCTCACCAACTTGGTTGCCCTTCTCAAGCGTACCGATAAAAGATACTGCGAAGCATCAATTACCAAAAAAGTTCTTTGTTTATAACTTGTTTCAATAATATCTAGCTTAGGACCTAGACCTACAAAAGAACACAAAACCTCTTTACAGAAAAACAAAACCTTAAAGACACTTCTGCATTACAAGAATTCACCTCAAGAGTAAGGTCACTGTCAAGTCAACCCTACGTGAGCCAGCTCAGTTCCAGAAGGTATGGGAAAATGGACTATAAAGCCAAGGACAGACAGCTGGGTGTTAAACCTGGCAGTACAGGGTGACTCACCAGCAAGCATCAAGTACCAGCTTGGAGACGGTGGCACAACGCTCACCTGTGAGTTTAGGCAAGAGGCTAAAGTTGATCTGATTAAACTGATGCAATGTGTGCATAAACAAGCACTAGCCTGCAAAGAAGTTTTACAAACCTCAGTTCAGTTAGAGTCAAACTGAAAACCTGGATGATTTCCCTGACAAATCCGGACAACAATAAAAAAGAACTGTTTCATTTCACATACGCTCAGCCTCAGACAGCTCGTCAAAACTGTTGTACCTTGACAATCGGTGAATGAAATCCTGCTCAGCTCTAAGGTCGCTGGGGCCGCCAGGTTGGTGCCCCTGCCTCTGATCAGACGACTCCAGCTGAGGGATGGGACTGCTGGTTCCTAGTCTCCATTAAGCATCAATTTCAGAGTGCCTTGATATTCCTTAGAACCTGTACCTTGGGCTCCATACTTCTGTTGAGCTCCAAAACATACTCCTACTTCCTCGACAGACCCATTTAAAGCACCGATTTTAGCTTATTTAACCAAGGTAAACTGCTGAAACCACTAACTGATGCACTCTAAAATAACCGCAGATGACCTCAGGCAGTCCCTCCATACCCCAAGTGAATGAGCTAGCCATGGAATAAAAAGAGCATACCGGAATACACGCCTTCCCTTCAGGTTTCATTATCTAGAAGGGTCCCAGAAAAGTTTCCATTTAAATTATTTTTTTATTTCAGATAGAATTTGAAGTAGTTTGGGTTGAACAAAGCAGTATTTCTAGGAATTATTAATACCATAAATAGAAGTACTCTTCCAGAGCCACGTAAAATACCCTGCTTCTGGCCTAGAGAATTCAGACAAGAAGAAATTAAAAACAATAATATAATTATATCATAGCATGTTTTCTTCTTGTTGGAGGTCAGCTGAGCCAAGACATTGTAACAAAAACATTACTTCTTAAGGTATACTATCTGCTGTCTCAAACAAAGAAGTGCTGAAAATGCCATCAGTAAAGCAACTTTAAGAAATATAAATTATAAACTCCTATATAACTTACGGAGACTCTTAAGAAATTGCATCCAACCACACAAGCTCAGGTCTTCTGAGAGTTTACTTGGGTACACTTCTTACTGAATCCATTTGCACAGATAACTGTCTTAAGCTTACCAACTACCATTTCAGAAGCAGCGAGGATTAGTGCAAAACATCTCCTTCCTTTACAGAGGTATTTTCTCCTATTTTTATGGCCACTTACAGAAAGCCGATACAACGTGTCACAGCACTACAATGACAAGAGATCCATCATACTCTTTCCAGCTTTATGTGCTTCATTAATCAGCCCCTAAAACAGGATCCATTGAATGTATCTTATAGATAAATGTACTACTTGCTTTATAGGTAACTCTAGAAATATGCTACCATTGTCTTTCCCGGATTTTATCTCTTGGCTTTAATTTTGATCACATCTGCTGTCAGCTATGAGAAACAGTACTTTTCCTTTCCTGACGTTCCATTTTGCAACACAGTAAGTGACCTGCTTGGTGCTGGTGCTCAATTCACAGCAACCCGAAAATTCTGGTTTTGGTTTAGCAAAGACTGGAGAAAGAGGAGATAAAGTAACATTGACAGCAGTTCCTGATATGGCCACACGGACCAGAGTCCTGTTCCTAACACTTTTCACAATGGCTACAGCTGAAGAGTGATGGCAGCAGAACTTATGTGGTCTTTCTTTTCCGTATCACTTGACAGTGAACTGAAAAGGTACATGCAACACACTGGGTCAGGGTTATTGCTTGCCTGTCCTATGCATTCTCTATTTGGTTTTTCTCCTTAGTGGTTACTTCCACAGAAAAATGCATACAACTCATGCCCTTCTTTCTGTATTTTACATCCTGTGCTCTCTGCAAATTTTAAGACTAAAGTATATGCTGATTATACTTTGAAACTTAAAGTTCAAGCCCCAAAAGAATGAAAAAAGTAAAGAGCATTTCAACAGTCAGTATTAACTGACATACGGATCATGGTTTACTTTGGTAGCTTTTCTGCGCCTTTTTCTGTTTCTCCTCCTCTCCTCCAATCCTGAACTGCTTATGTGAGCAAAGAGAACAACTCAGATACAATTTATCTCAAACCTCTAATGAACTAGACATTTTTCAAACTTTTAGAGTCTGAATAACAGCTATGATTTCATCATTTGTAATGTTCTGCATTTGGATTTCATCCAAAAGCGGAAGCAGAAGTTATGATTGTTTCAGATGCATCTTTCATAAATATTGCCAATGTTCAAGCTACATGGGACACAATGATAGATGTGGTCCATATCAGAGCCAGGATGCTCAAAGACACACAAAGGAATATGTTCTGG
The DNA here is from genome assembly GCA_027564655.1 of Leptodon cayanensis. NCBI lineage: Eukaryota > Metazoa > Chordata > Aves > Accipitriformes > Accipitridae > Leptodon > Leptodon cayanensis. The sequence goes on from JANXJC010000029.1 coordinate 1,371,184, forward strand.
CAATAGTTCTCGTTCACTTGCCTGCCTAAAACCCATCATTGATCTTTGGAACAAAAAAACTCATCTATATGCATTTTCATGTACATAAAACCTTCATCTCATGACTGTACCAAGATAACTGCATAAGTGAACACACACATACACATCAGACATACCACACTTCTGCAAAATGCAGAATCTTACCACACAAAAACATGAATATTCAGGTTGGCTTCACAGCCTTAAAAATTGACGCCAAAAAAAAATGGATAATCTGGACAAGTTTTGGTTGTAATCATAATACCGATCCAAACAAAAATGATAGAATTTTTCATGTCTGCCCCATAGCGTACACAAAGCCAATGCAATGTCTGAACAAAGCAACACTATGATTAACATTCAGCAGAAAGATGAAAAAAAATCACAGTAATGGTGCAGTAAATGCAAACCCAACACTTATTAAAAATACCAGGGATAGAAAAAGAGCATGTTAATGCTATCAGAAGCTTGAATTAGAAACTTTATTTACTGAATGAGGCTTCATCAGTTATAACATTGCTAATTCTAATCCAGTTCATCTGGTCAATCTGCTTTTTACCATCAAGCTACTGAACTATTATTCCTGTCATTTTACTCTCACTGTTAATGTCTCATCCTCTTCCAATTCTTTCTCCTCACTCTGTTTGGAAGCATGCTCTACTGTTCTTAATCCAGCCCCTATTAACCCTACCTCTAGCCATTTGTCTGTGTCTACACTTCCTTTCACCGTCAGATAGAGCTTTTAAAATTTCAAAATCTGTTTCTCTGCTTCTTATTAGTTACCAGCTGAGCAGTCTAAAATGGTATATAGCCAATCCATTCAACCAAAATTGCTTTTAGTGTTTCTAAGCCTCTTTATCTCTGTTCACTCCTCATCTATTTCAGATCTTTTTGTGGCTACTGACTGTATGTATTTTCCTACTATTCTCCATAAATTGCTAAAGCAATGTCCCAGTATGGTTCTTCATTTACTTTGCTGCCTGATGTTTCTGTGGTTGCTTTCTCCCCCACTCATCACCTCCTCGGGGACCAAACTGAAGTGCTGCTTGCTGCCTGCCAGCAGCAGTTTCAGGGAGACCTTTAACTCCAGAAGGAGTCGGCTATGGGCAGAGGACGTGTTTTCCTTTCCCTGTTGCCATCTCTCCTCATCCAGTCCTATCCTGCCCTCTGTGCAGCACAGCTTCGCAGCGTGGCAAAACCAGAGCACATTCAGGAATAACTCACCAACGGGTGGAAACTTGGAGGGCCACACAGCACCCTGCCCCAGGCCCTCACAGACAGCACAACAACCCCACCTATGCGTGTTAATCCAGGCTGGGGCACCCACACTGGCACCATCACCACCCCTGGGCCCGGCCACAGCTTCCCCCACCCCTCAGTGCAAGGACAGACTTCTCAAAAACCTTATGCCACATTTAGGATGGACCATTCAAGCCCTCTGCTGTAGATGCCCACCCCCACTGCTATACAGCAACAGGTGAGGGACAGAGGGACAGCCCTTGTACTAGTCACACGAGACTCTCGCTAGAGAAGATTTATTCTCCCGGCCAGTCTGAAGGTTGAGAGCAAAAGAGGTTTGGCCTTGACGGTAAACACGTTTCTCTTGGCAGAAATAATGCAGTGTTTAACGAATCTTTTTGTCCTCCTGACTTGCCACCCTGGGGAGATGCCTCCGTTTCCACCTCCCATCGCCACTGGCATGCTGGTCCAGAGACAGACTGACCAGCCCCTGGCCGTGCTGATCAACTCTGCTCACTTTGGACCAGGTCTATAGGCTACAACCGAGAAAAGCATCTGGATCAAAGGAAAAATCGCGAAAGTTAACAGGCGTGCCAGGACCTGGCACGGCCCTGGCGACTCAAGGCAAGTAAGGAGCTATCTGCTCTTTGCAGACTTTGGGGCTGGGCTAGCCGCAGGACCTCCTGCCTGGCACTGTCCCTGCTGTGGCTGAAGTCCTCCCGGTCAGACTCCAGTCCTTAATCTTCCTGGCCCTCTGCCTGTTAGTGATCTCTTTATGTCCTGCGTCGGTTTATATCATCTCAGAGGCAAGATTAACCACTTACCTCACTCTTCATGATGCCACTAGATTTGCAGGTTTTCACCAGAAATATTTTAAAAAATCCCTTCTCGTCACTGAATTATTTCTCTCCCCCCCGCCCCAATTTTCCTAAGCATCCTTTATACAGGGTTTTCTCTTATTTCCATGTCTCAATCTCCCTCTTTCTTTGTTTATATTCTTTACCTCACTTCTTCCAGGAAACAGATTTCAAAAAAAGAAAATAGAGCAATAACCATATGCTTCCTTTCTGATCTATATCCTTATTTACATCAGTAACAATCCCATTATAATGAATGACACATGGCATTAAGAACCACTGAGGGTAAAGCCAGCTTACTTTAGCCCAAAAATGGACTGATAAATAGTGAAGAACGGTTGGAGAACTAACATTTGCAGAAAGAACAGCTATTTTTGAAAGAACATGTTTCTCCCAAGATTTAATTCATTCCATGAAAAGTTTCACTTATTAGGACAAAAAAGGCTCCACATGTGTAAGGTACCTGGTTCTGTAACAAGACAAAGGATTTTCTTGTGCCCAAAGCACTTTGAAAGTACTAACCAATAAATACTTACAAACCTTTACCCACTGGACTTTCCAAAGTATTTTAGGCTTTCTTGTTATTTTAAATGCAACTTACTGTGGCCATTGAAGCTGATGAAAAACTCATTTTGATAAAAAAAAAGAGAAGAGATTTAACATGGTGTAAGACAGTCAAAGCAACACCTTGTAATGTATAACATACACAAAGAAGGTTTTTTCTGTTGTTATTCTTGCTGTCTTTGAGAAAATAACACCACCTTGAAAGCCATCATATTAGAACACAGATTTTTTTTTTTTTTAGCACCTGGCTTAGAAATGAACTCACAATTTGTTGCTACTTCTTGCAATGCCATTTAGAAAATACTTCAAGATTGCTTCAGAAACAGCCTACCACCCCCAGACTACCAGGCGTTTTCACTTTGAGGTTAGGGTGTTAAGATCACACACACAAAATGCATTGTGCTGATTTTGGTTACCAGCACATGAATACAATCCTCTTTTCTCTCTCAAATCAGTAACTTCTATTCTACATACTTCATCATTTAACTAAATAATCTTATAGCATAGTGTTGAAACAGGAGACATTTTGTTGTCAAAGAAGAAAATCTGGTTAACAGTGTATGCTTAAGCCAATGTACAGGTTTCACTGTAAAAGAAAATTGTCACCAACATTTGCCTTCTGCACTTAGTTCCATCATTAGCCATGGTTAAACATGGAGCTCAGAATAACATGCAAAGGCAGGCTGAGAAAAATCTATAATTTATTGTTCAGGCAATAATCCTACCATGGTTTCAACCATTGCCTCTTGGCTTTATAACTGTGCCAGGCTGACGTTTGGGAGCAACAGATTATTGCCTTTGACACAGACCAGCTGGAACTAGGGAATATAACTGTTGTTTATACACCATCACTTCCAATCTACATGCTAGTTTTTGCCTTACGTGTGAGCTCAGGACACCACAAGAACTTAAGGAGTGTCCCAGTGGTTCAGGCCAATGGTTCCTTGAGCCCAGTGCTGTAAGAGATGCTTTTCAGGAATACCACAGGCCCACTTTCTACAGCCTATTCCCTCCTCCAGCATCCAGACTTCAGGAATTAGGAATGATGGACAGTACTAACCTCTCCTGTGCTTTTACTATCTGTCTATGGAGCTGTTGTTCATAAATTCATGCAGCTCTCTTGAACCTGCTGATACTATACATCTCCACAGTTTCCTGTAGTAGTAAATGCCAGAAGTTCACAACCTGCAGTGTAAAATACTTTTTGAGTGCCTGAAATTTATCTGCTACAGTTTTCATCTAGTGCCCCTCAACTCTTGCATTTTGCAATTGTTGAACGGCAGTTCCAACAACCCTTATGTATTACCTTCATGATTTTGCAGTCTTCAGTCACCTTACCCCTCAACCTTTCCTCCAAACTGAAGAAACCCAGATCTTTTAAGTCCCTCCTCAGACCGCTTCATCCACTTCATCATTTTAGTTGCCCTTCTCTCTATTCCTTCTGCAATGGTGCTACATCCTCCTTCAGGTCAGCAGGCCAAAACTGCACACAGTACTCAAGACGCGAGTGCATTAAGATCTTACACAACAGCAAAATAATGCAGTCCATTTTGTCTTTAAAATCCTTCCTGATGATGGCCAAGTTGTGGTTTTGGTTTTGTTTTTTTTTAAACTTTTTGGCTTCTGCTTCAAACTGGGCTAACGGATTTCAAAGAACTGTCAAGACAGCCATGACAAGTCCAAGACCTCTTTCCTGAGTTGCAACTGCCAGTTATGAGTACATTAAAAATTATGCTCAGAGTGTCCCAGCCTAGTCGGTAAAGCCCCTGCCTTTCCAAATTTGCTCTGCAAACAAAATCTTGGGCTGTGCAGAGCTAAAGCATACTTGTTTATTTGAGCTTAGCTTCTGTTTACAAACAGAATAGACCACAGCCTTGTCCTCCAGCCCTCTAGTCCCTGCAGTCTAGGCAATCTTTCCGGAGGAAACCTCTGCCACCTCTTTTTATCCTGGCTTCTTGAGAAGCAAGTCTCGTGCAATTACACTATGTCTGCATGTGATAACTTGCCATTCCATTCCCCAGTTATCTTTGAACCCACTAGCCAGTTTCAAACACATTTAACAGAAGGATAAAAATCTCCAAGGCCATTACATCTTTAAGTTTCATGGAAATAGGAAACTGGAAAGAAAAAGAGACCCCAGTCAGTGCCTCCACTAAAGGAAAACCTATAACATGCAGTCATCCTTAACAGAAAACCTGTACAGAAAGATTTTCAGGGCCTCAATTGCACAAGAAGTTTCATTTGGAGTTTATACTTCAGTAGACATCAGAGAATGTAATCATAAGATACAAATCCATCAGAGACCAATCTTCATTAATTCTAACACTCGTAGAAGTACATATTGATTCACCTTGGGTAATGACTCACAGGAAACCACTTAAATTGTTTCATGGCAGGAGAGGAGCCTGGGCCAGATGCAGCCTCAGCTGGAGTTGCCAACAGCCCCTCTGTTCTGGCCTGAAGATACACTTGGATAAAATTTTCTAATTAGTAGTGCGACTACTGCCCCACAGACCAGTACGGCAGAAGAAAACAAAGGAAAGCAAAAATAACAACTTCTTTTTACTGCACCAAAATCCATACTTGTCTAACACAATTGCGACAATTTGCAGAACACAGGCTGGCAGTCACTTTTGGTGGACGGGATTAAGAGTAGGGAGAAAGAGGGGGATTGCCCAATGCTTTCCACCAAACAGGCTTCCACCGGGAACTTTGGCAGCAAGGAGGGCAGACCTCATCTCTGGCAACAGCAAAACGCTGCCGACGGCTGAGGCAACAGCCCTTGGCCCATGGTGAACGACTTGGCTGTACTGGAGGACCTCCAGGAGAGGCAGCATCATCCCTTTCCCGCTCTGTCCCAACCCTGGCAGGGGCTGAACAGTGCTGCTACTCAAGGAAGCAAAGCACCCCAATGCCCCTCGTTCACCCGGTTCCCGCTGAGCACTGTCCTCCCACCGAGGTACTGCACCTCAGGGCCACGAGGACACCGGCAGGCCCGACGTGGGCCCCCGTTCACTGCTGGCCATGTCCGGGCCTCCCAAGAGAGCCCGCTGGCAGTGCCTGGCTCTGCCCCGTGGCGGTCAGACCCCACGGGCTTGTGCACCATCAGCGAGGTCCTGCCAGTGCCGGGCAACCTCGGCTGCAGCTGGCTGGGCCCAGCTGCCCCGCCGGTGCGCTCGGCTGTCGGGCAGGAGCTCTGCCATGCTGCCTGCGCGGGCGGCCGTAGCCAAGCCTTGTTCACTACCAGCCTTCCTCAAGGCCGTCTTCCTCAGAGCGGCGTCCCACTCTGAGCGCTGCCTGCCAACGCATTACGTGGTGCGCTTACGCCCGTGTTGGCTACGGGCTTGTACAGAAAGCCAGCGATGTTGCCCTGACGGCAAGTTACTTAGCTTGCCAAGAGTAGGTGTCGATGTCGGCCTAGGAACTCCAAAACTCGTGGTTCTCAAGAAAGAAGAGGCAATCTCTTGCCTTCTCCTTTCTTTAAGCTTCCATTGAAAGCTACCATCAGCTTCTCAATAGGATTCCCTCCTTTGTTGTTCCTTACGGCTTCCGCAAGCATTCATCAATAGTTGTAATTTGCTCTGCCGAATACAGCTAAGAGTCCATTCCCTCTTCCCTTCCAGCAACTGTGAAGAGATCCTAAGTTGAAACAAACCCTTGGAAAGCCACGCTCTGTCAGCTGAGGAGCAAAAGTCTGCAAGAAACACCAGTGCAAACTCAGGCAACAGAGATGTTACCTCGAAAGTCATTTGAGAGTGGACCATAACCAGTGATGTTAAAAGTAATAGTGATAAACCAACGCGATAAGTTATTTTTGAGCAAGGTTTCCTCCTCTTTTCATTCTGGATTCACATCCCATTCAAAATCTTTTTTCCTAGTATGGCCAGAGCCCAAAATTTCAATTTTCAAAAATTGAAAAAGTGAACAAAGGACACACCCACCCACCCCCAGAATTTCTTTTTTTCTCCCCACACTTGCATAGCTCCTGCTAGGTATTATTTATTCAGTTAAGTTTCTAAGAAATTCAAGTTCATTGTTTGTTAAATTTGTTGGGGCGTGGGGGGAGGGATTAGTGAGACAGTTACCAACTTGTCATAGGAATCTGGCTTTTGCACAGAAAGAAACCCAGACAAAACAAGTTATTTTTATTGCTGAAGTCAAATACAGTTCTAAAAAACAAGCCTGCTCATACTCACTGCTTTGATATGCTGAGACAACGTGAACAACATATGCCACAATTTTTCCTTGGTAAGAGCCGTTCTTTGCTAATGGCTGCAAGTATAAAGTTTTTGGGGGCTTGTTCTTTTTTTTTTTCTTTCTGCCTGATCAAAACAAATTCTGGTTCTAACAACCTGACAAGATAAAGTTTAGTAACCTCCTACATTTTCAACCAAAATCAGATATTCCCCTCAGTGAAGGAACGCATTTTTCTGTGCATTTACCATCAAAGCATTTAGTTCACTTCAGCTTATATTTTCAAATTTAAGGTATTCCCTTGATAATTTCAATAAGGCTATTTAATTAAAGCTTTGTGTATGTAGGCAGCAGCCTCATGTGAGGAAAAGTGACCTGCACCAGATGATGCAATGCAAGTGGGAAAACAGAGAAGTTAAAGCTAGAACAGCTTTTATCTTCTTTTTGGCAAACAGGTAACCGGGAGGACCTGTGTTAGTGCCACTGTACTAACACTAGACCAACATGATCTGGTATTTCAAGCAAAATGATACACAGGCATTTAACTTCAGCCTTTAGGAAAATTAGCTAGAACACTATAGCATCCACAATTAACATTTTTAGTATTATATAAATCCCTGATGGAGAACAGCATGAACCTTCAGTGCACGTGTGTCCTGTGACAAGAGTTGTTGCACATAACAGAAGAAGTAGCATGCTATTGTGCAGACCTGCATCACTCCTTAGGAGGAATCTCTCCCATTCAAAAACACACAAAAGGAAGGAACGGTTATTATGGCTTCAATAATAAGCAGTGCAGAATACACAGTCCATCCCAAGAAATGAGGAGTGAAGGTTGGCTGCTTGCTTGGTCATTTTTAAAATATTCTAATTCCATGGAACAGTTCAGAGAGCAGTCACCAAACAAATTAAAAAAAAAAAAAAAGCAGAACTAACAGGGCAACATCATCCCATGGTGGTAGCAATGGTGTGTGTGCTGGGGGCAGCAGGGGTGGGAAGAGAAAGGGACCTGGAAAATGAAAGGCCAAAACTAATTTAATCTTTATACAACAACAGCCTAAATCATCTCAGGGTATCACTCACTTGACTTTTGCAGACAGCCTGAAACAGCAGAGCCAAGAGAAATAAATATGGCTCTTGTCAACTTTAATGACCTGTTAACAATACAGTTTTTGTGAATTTGGCCTCTTTATTGCTGATGATTTTAGCAGCAGCATTCTACCGGTGAGCTCGCAGCATGGTCCAAAGTTAACTCCCTCTAACACCTCTCTGGGTGGAAAGATCCAACAGAAATGTAAAGAGCTGCCAATGTCTTCAGCTCCCCCTCCCTTAAAATTTTTTACAGTGCAGTCAAAAGTTTCAAGACATGATGGAAGCCCACCAAAAAGTAAAACTGAATTCCCCAGCAGATATGCTGATTGTGTTTCTGCTTAAGATTATAACACAAACACACAAAGCCGCTTTAGAAATCTCTCGGTGGTGAAGAGCCCGAGGATTTTGCTATACAGCACATCCAGGGCCCTCAGCAGAGAGGAATTAACCGAAGCTGAGAATAATGCTGTGACCCACATGGTTCGTAAACCCCTAATCATAAAGGATGCACAGCAAGACATTGTGAATCAGTGAGGCAGCACGGGAAAACATTTGCAGCTGAATTTTACAGCCGCACTTTGTCTCTTTTTCCCTAAACCAACAAGACAGTTCTACTGTACCCAGAATTTCAAATTAGGCTTTACCAGCAACAATATTTTACTAGTAATTAGTGCTAGTGGAATTTTTTTTTGTTTAACTTCTGCTCAGGACATCTTTCCTGCTAACGATCTCCAGGTTTTTTTATCATTCAATTTTTCAAATGACTAATATTGTGTTGGGAGCTAGCAGGCTAAAGTGTATCTTTACTGATAGAAACAGCACAAATTTAAAGTCCTAAAAATGCAATAGTTACTCATGCTGTTGAATGTTCGTTAAAAGCAACAACCCCATTAAAATTTATCACGTTCTTTGTGTGAATTCACCAAATACTGAAGAGCAACTCAGGGACACAGAGGGTATGTTTCACTGTAAAGAGATTACAAAAAAACTATCAGCATGCTTAGGAATAACCCTGGTACTGCAAAAACTTGCCCTGCAGTCATGTCAACTTAAGTCTCACTTGGAAACACCTGAGGGCAAGAAACACACAAGCAATAGCATAGGCAGGGTATTACGATTTCCCAAGTACTTGCTACAGCCTTACACTTTCCATTATTATATCCTGTAAGTTATTTTGAAGTACAAACCATAAGAAATGGAGGAGGCCAGAAAATAATCTGGTATTGTTTTCTTGATACCTGCAAGATCCCACAATTAGATCTCAGCTCAAGCGCTTGCTGTTGTCCTATGAGCCTCTTCCAGAATTTTAAGTTGACATGAATTCAAACCATTGAGCTAAATAAAGATTAACAGCTTATCCCTCTAATGTCAAACCGAGAATAGTTCTTTTCAGCTTAGGGGAAAAAAAAAAAGCGCAATATAAATGTAACATTTTTCTTATTCTGTTATAGGGAAGATTCCTATGGGGGAGAGAAGCAGAGTTGTTACCTTTTGGTGGGAAAAAAAATAGCATTCTGAGGCTCGCGACTTTTGTATTTTTCTATAGTGTCATTTCTCAAAGCTCTCTGCATTTCAGCCCCATTTACATTTATCTTGCCATTTCCTAATAGATCAGCAGAAATGGGTTTTATTTCATTACAGAATATCTCTTTGAAAAAAGATAATCTGGAAGTGACAAATCGAGAAAAAAAAAAAAAAGCAGAAAGCTTTTGCAGAAGGAAAAAAATTCCTAAGACAAAAGGGACAACATGGTAAGGACACACCTTTGATATCATAAAGTGACACATTTTTATCTGGTTACATAAAATAGCATTGCAGTAAATTACAACAGTTGTAAGAACAGCAACTGCATCTAAGTTAAAAATAAGAGCATGATTGGTTGTGATTCACCAGCCACAGCAGACAGAACTGTATTTAAACATTTAAATTTCACTACGTACTGTTACTGCTTTTGTGAAATTCTAGGCAATTCTTAAAGAAAAATTTGTAGGCTTTCAGCAAGCATGCCTCAAGCAGTGCCTTCCCTCTGATGGCCTGTGTGGCAGTATGTTTCCAGTTCTTAGTCTTGAGGCTTGATTTTAAGTTTTAATAATGCTAATTGAGCAAGTCTTTTTCAATTTCTAGTTTAACTGAAGGTCATTCATTTAAAAAAAAAATCTCACATAATAAGAAAAGCTGATCAATGCTGACCCTTAACATTCTCACACACTGTGATACTAGTTGAATCTACTATTCTGCCTTAGTCAATGAGGTCAGAAGGACTATTTCCTTTGCGTTCCATAGCTATAGGCACTGTTATGAATACACACAGTCCATAACTGTTAAAAATGCTCGCTACATACCTACTTATCTATGGCTGTGCATTGGTTACAGCCACAGCAACATAACTCAGAAAATCTTCACGTTAGGAGCACAGTCAAGATCCTTCATCTGCATAAGCACCTATGTGCAGTGCCTTGAGAAACAAATAACCTTCTCCCAACTACCTTTCTCTTACACAGGAGTATTTTTCTTCAGCTCTCAAAGTCTATCTTTTTGCTTGCCACCCTTACAGCTAAGCTACCTAGTGAATTTCTTCATTCCAATAACAAACAAAAACAGCAAGCTCTCCTTAATCTGCAAGGCTGCCACAAAGAAAACATATATAAATCTTTCTTTAATGGATCTTAATTTGTACTTTTCAATTTCATTAGACCTTACATGCCATGACATAACAACTGCACTTCCTGAAAATATAATGACTCGCATTCTAATTCTGCAGATGAATGAACTAACCACAAGGCCAAACTGATGGAGGCAACTGGAAAAAAAACCCAAACCAAACCAAAACCACACACTACAAAAACCACCACACATAAACATTGCATGCATATGTGGGAACATTCAGCTAACGCTGTTCACAAGAGCATTGCAGGCGCCTTTAGAAGGCCTTGAACAGAATAAA
>JANXJC010000029.1:1387321-1459809 GCA_027564655.1 Leptodon cayanensis
AGATCTAGCTAACCTGGCTCAGAAAAAGAGCCTGCACCACCCCTGTGTCCCCCACTTCCTTCCTTCCTTCCTTGCCAGTCTTCTTCCATTACAGTTGAGAGTCGTAGGGAAGCACACAGGTGCAGGCAATGGGCTGATCCCTGAAGGTCTGATTCCTGTCCAGCCCGTCATCCATTTTTCAGCTGTAAATCTGACCAGGAACACACTGCTCCTGCAAGAGGAGTACAGCCAGAGGAAAGGGAAGGCACGCAGACTGCCCAGAGGAGCCAGACCTAACATCTCTCAGGTGAGCCGCGTTTTGCTTTCGCATTCCAAACTTCCAGACATCGGTCCCCTTCCACAGCTGTCCTCTGCTTACCAAGTCGATGCTGGAGATCCTTCAGGTTAAAGGTCTAGCACCTCATTTTCGCTGATCCCCTCATTATGCATTGCTCACAGAAGTTTTAATCTGTGGGTATTGTTCAGACTAGGTTTATTTTTCTCTTCCAGTATTTCTGTATTTGTGTATGTGTCATCTAATGTAAGGGTTGCAGTGGTAATTGCTACCCTTCCGTGGAAATGCTCAGTAATCACTGCAGTAAACCTTGCATAACATCCAGAAAGCAGCTTCGAGTGGGTTCCAGCCAGCCTTCATTTACACATCCAAACGTATTTTGGTAAAGCTAAACTAAATGTGTGTTTATTGGAGAAGTCATACACTCAAAACTACCACGTCCTCAGCCTCTTTTCCGCAAAAAGGCTTGTCCTTACAAGGGAGCTGGAATTTCCTGCCCAGCTGTCAGCTACTGTCAAGCAGAAGCCCTCCCGGCCAGGGAACACACGATAATCCCATTCCCAAACCAAATCTAAAATCAGCCTACGGCAAGATACTGTCCACGTTTCATAACCAGTTATACTCCCTAGGAAGAAAAGAAAACAAAAACCACAAACAAAACCCAAACACAACACAAACAGAAAACCAGAAGAAAAATCACCCCAACGCTTATTTCCCCTAGGGTGAAGTTTGTCTAGGGTCTTGTGCCCATCTATCATCTCACTAGCTGTTTTGGTGATTACAGCTATAATGTGCAGCAAAAATGAGGCCAGAGAGCAAGACAGAAAAATTTGCTGATGGCATACAACTGTAAATTATTTAAATTTAATTAATCACTTAAAAAAAAAATAAGATGATCGAAGTCTTCTGAACAGAGCAAGCAGTATTAAGGATCAGACTCTGCATCACAATTAGACAGTGCTTCATCACACTGAATATATCCAGAGGAAATACTTACAAAAAGGATTTAATCAATAGCTGACAATACTAATGCCCACCAGATTGAATAACGTGAATAACAATATATGCATACACATGCTTGTGTTTTTTCAAAGAAATAACCTTCTGAAATGAGGAAAAAAAAAATTTAAAAAAAAAATCAGTAAGAAACTGACAGTGAATGAGCTATAGTTCGTTCCAGGCAAGAAAAGTTATAAAAACAGCACAAAAGTGGAACCTTAATTAAAAGCTTCAAAAGCACATAATAATCAAATAATTAAAAAATACATATATAAATAAAAAAATGAGTAGAGAATGTGGAGTGCAACAGCATCACAAGGCAGGCAAAAGTGGTCCCATGGTTATTTCTAAGCTAAGGAAGATGACAACACAGCAGTTTAGTTGGTCCCATGTCTGTACAGGGCTATCATAAACAGAAAGAAACCTTGCCTTTTATAAGGCTTTTGTCTATTTACCTGGTTTTATATCTTTATATAATATATTCTGTTGGTTTTGGGTGGGGGTTTTTTTGTTTGTTTGTTTTTGGGTTTGTTTGGGTTTTTTTTTTTTAAATATAAGGTAAAAGCAGATCTTCTGTACTGGTTAGGGACCCTTCAATACAAATGTTGCCAGAAGCTCTGGAATGAGCCAGCCATGTAGCTATGATTGGTGCACAGCAACAGTATGTGCTGGATATTGTCTAGGTAGAGTAGGACTGGAAAAGTCATCCAGATTGGTGGACAAGAGTGAACTGTCACCAACCAGCTGTAGTAAGAGGTTGCAGGAAATAAGGAGAAAAAAAAAAAGGGGGGGGGGGGGGAATAATTGCTTGAAGGATGAAAAGCCAGAGTCCACTGCAACCACAAACCGGCATTTAAAAATTGCTGACTGAAAAGACCACACCTCAGAAAGAACTGCCAGACCGTTTGCAAAAGTCCCTGTCCTTTTTTAGAACAGTTTGACAAGATTCTGGGAGGAAAGGAAACAAGAGACAGGAACTGACGTAGAATTTACAGTGTAAGGCTACGAGAGCTAAGAGATGCCAAGGAAAGGTCTATGTGAGATGAGCTAGCAGGAGGGCATGGTACTCATCTAGTGAGCTTCAGCATGCTCCAGTACTAGCATGAGATAATTTAGTCCACAAATCATTACCACTTCTGGAGACTCCCAAACAAGGGGGGTATATGAGGGAAAGTACTAATCTTTACCCATACCTGTTAACATGGAGAAAGGAAAAGGCACACTCTACCAGGCAATCAGTGCTCTACAGAAAGGAACAGTCCCTTGCGGAAAGTTCACAGCACAAAACAGCAACATGTTTTGCAACTCAGACGTGAAGCTCCTTTTCCATCCTTTGCTATTAATGGACAAATTCAGAAGCTTTCCTACAGAGAGTATTGCTACCTTTGCAATAGCATGCATTGCCTTTAATAAATCCTAGTGAAAGAGAAAAATAACACAGACAGCAAACGAAAAGACATAAAACTTTTTTGACCTTTCTCGATCCAACTTCATTATAGAAATGCAATGATCCATATCACCAAACCAGAATATTTTAGACCATCAAAAAAAAAAATCCAGTTCTATAACCTGAGATTACAAACACAAAATACCACGTGCGTGCAATGTTTGCCTTGCAGCAAGGAGGATGAATTGGGGTGGGGGCTACTGAGACTTAAAGGGATGTCATCATGGGCTATTTTCAAACCAGAAAAACGTAGTGTATTGCATGGCTTGCCAAATCAGATTCCAGTCCTGTCTCCTACAAACAATGTTTTTTCATACCTTTTTATAACTTTCAAATACATCAGTTTTTCAGTGATTTCTGAAATGTAGCTACTTAAGTAGAACTTTAACGTACGTACAGCAAGTTCCTTCCTCATCATTGCAGGTGATCAGCCTATGTCCTGGACCAGAAGTAGCAAATGACTTCAGCACTAGGAAAGAAAAACATAGAGAAAGAAGAGTCTTACAGGAAAAATAAGGAATCATTTGTTAAAAAACAAACCAACCAACCCAACCCTGCCAAGAATCAGCATTAGTCCAAGAATATGCTACTTAAAATTTTTAAAAATCTGTTACTGGACTGCACTACTGAAAGGCAGTGTAAGTTAGACACAATAATATTAATAAAATACATCACAAGTTTTTAGGCAATGCTATTTCTTTGTATTATGCGTTTATTATCTAAGACCATGTCCCGCTACAGTTTTGTACAAGCACATGATGAAGAATCCTCCAACACACACATTTACTGGGACAGGATGAATTTGTGGAGGAATGTTAACTTTGATTTTCATAGGAATAAAACCATGCTCTAAATCTATCTTTCTGAGCATTAATAAACTTTATAACTACACAGAACTGCAGTATAAAAAATGATGATCCAGTATCTTTTTAGATTTGAAACACTTCATTGTGAACCATAATTACTTATCAGCTTTATGAGCAATGTAATGTCACATTCAGTGGCCCTTGCAAACTCAGTTGGATAAGTAATGGATGTTCATATTTTCATGCTGGGCTAAAATAAATACAAAATATCACGTGACAAGACAATAGAAGCTCATCATAGCTTACAGCCTTAAGCTATTAATTTCTTGCAAATCTAAAGGAAAACTGCCTAGGACATCAAAATAGCTTATAAAGCACTGCCATGTGCTCCCAAAGTGAAAAAATGCAAGTTTGGCCACTTCTTTACAAATTCTGTATGGCACTGGAAGGAGCTTACTTTTCCTCATTTAGGCAAATCTGGTTTTAGAAAGTTCAAAGAAACACAGAAAGCAATCGGCGAAATGAATCCATAGGTAAATAAAGACATGAACCGTAAAGAATTTATTTTTGAGGATGGAAAGACACTTAACAAACACTCTTGTCAATTAATGAATAATCCTAAAGATACCCTTATCTGATCACACAATAACACGGCGCAAGCGTCTCTGTTTTCTGTGTTTAAAGCTAGCTATATCTGAGCAAACTTAATGGCTGTACAGCTTTATCCACACTATGCAATTTCAAAACCAATCAAAGAGCTTTATTTTATGCCAGGAATGGGCACATTAAGTTAAGAACAGAAGTCACAAAGGTTTATGAATAAAAATCAACCATGAGCGAAGAGATGGAAAGACAATTATCCTTCTGCTTTGCAGCTGAACCTTTAAGTCAAATGCCCCACCACCGAGAGCGGAACAGACTCCTTTTGGGAAACAAGAAATTACCTTCATATATACCATGATATTACCAAGCTGAGCAAAGATGCCTGCACCGAAGTAAAAACCAGGCGGAAACGCGGTGGAAACGAGCAATTCCCAACAATTGCAGAGATTCAGGTTCCACAGCCAGCTTCGTGAATTGACTCGCGCTGCCGGCGGCCAACTGACTCCCTTGCTAGAGCTGCGGGACGGGAGCCTTAGACACAGTTACAGCCATACAGCCCCCCAAAAGCTGCTCTGAAGTGCTGGATAAGACATCAGTCCCGGAGCGCGGGGACGCTGGGCAGCTGCACGCAGAGGACGGCTCAGCCTGGGCCATCGCCGGGAAGTCACGTCCGCTGCCCAGCTAACATCCACTCGGCTGGGCGCTGGGAAGGCAGCGGAGGTCAGCTGCAGGCAGCCGAAAAATCCCCGTGCTCTCACCCCACCTGGGCTGAGGGAGCAGGGGCCGGTTTGGGCGCAGAGGGTGTTAAAGAGGGCTGGGTAAAGGACCCCAGCTACCTCCGTGCTCTAGCCACGGCTGCCCGCAGGACCCGGCGGCCGCTCAGGAGCGGCGGGAGGGCCGCGCAGCTGATCCCCGAGGGAAAACCGGCTGGGAGACAAGAGCAGCCGCCGCCGGGAGAGCGTCCCCGCTCGCCTCGGCACGGGCCGAGCCAGGCTGGCGACAGCACCACGCTCCGTCAGCGGGCGAGGTCCGACGCCAAGCTGGGAAATCCAAGCGACAATTCAGGGACAGCAGAAGGCAGAATTCCACCCGGGCCCTGCCTACGAGGCAGCTCAGGCGCAGACCAGCAGCCCCAGGCTGGGGTGAAAGGGGGCCCAGGGCCTGTGGGCGCAGGGTGTGGGCAGAGACACAGCTGAGGTTGGTTAGTGCCAGGTGAGGCCTCTTAATTAGTGCCCTCGGGGCCCTGACTGGTGTCACCTGTGTGCAGGAAAGCAGACAAAGGTAACTGAAACTCTGCACGTTCCACACCACGTTAATGCTGCTGAACTCCGGTTCGGTCCTGTTGTTTGTCTGGTTTTCTTGGATGTAAGGTAGTGACCACATTACGTGGAGACCCTCTCCCCTCAGCTTCTAAGGACTCTTCTGATTTACAGACTCTGCTATTTAGAGTCTTACACAACTTCTGTTCTACCATTCCATATGGCCCAGATGTACAATCTGGACTGAGTTCATGGAGAACTGAGGAAACACAACAGATCTGAGCTGGTTCTCAAAAGGAACAGAGGATGAGGCCTAGGTTTCTTCAGAGACATGTTAGACTGCAAACTATACAATGCTAAGATACTCTGTTAATTGATATGCGTATTTTTGCTATGGAAAAATGTATAGTGTGTCTACAGAACAAAGTGATACAAAGCAGCTTTATGATGATAGCTGGTGATCAAAAATAAATAAACAAATTAAATCGTCAAGTGAAGCAGCCACTATCCACATTGAAAAGTTTTCGAAAGGGGTAGCATGCCTTGTCACCATTAAAACCACTGATTAAATAGCTGTTCAAAAATCTCATTTTTTATGAGATTTTTTTTTACGTGCCAGAATTTAGAGATGACTTGCATACAATCAATACTTTTATTCACTGTTCCTGTGCTCTTCTTCCTTCTGCCCCCAAAAGTTACAAACATAAGAACGTCTGTTCAAATGCAAGAGAAGCCTCTGCAGTTTCTGAAGGCCTAAGCAGTAAACAATCACATCACACTTAAGAGTACAGAATGGTAAGCAATTATGATAATGGTGGATAACTCTGAAATAAGTGAAATTTGTATTGCAAGAACATATTTAAAACTGATACATGTTTACTCAGCTGGTTTTTCTACTCCATCTAAACTTTACTTAAATGTTTTATAATATGTGCCCCATCCAAACTCTACTTAAAAGTTTTAAATATGTATTAAGTTAATATCTAAATGTTATCAATCCTAAGGCTCTTAGCCACCCAAATATTCCCTTTCTTTTAAAAGAGGTTTAATATAAAAAAAAAACAAATTCTGTGGTACTTGATATGATTGGCAGCTAATTATGAGAGTAATTCCATCGATTGCTAGACCATTAAAGTCTGTGAAAAAGTATTCCAAGAGATGAGCAGAAGACATACAAACTAACACAAAAATAGTTGTATTGTCATGGCAATTCAATGTTTTACATGAGAGACAGGGCTTCCATACGCCAGTTCTTTCCTTCTCAGTTTGAATCTTCCTTATCGAGTTCTGCTATTTGAAGCAGACAAAAGCACACCAGATTTTTAATTGATAGTTGAAGATGTGATGGTCTAATTGCTAACTGAACAATGTCAGTCACTAAAAGCATAGAAGGTATTTCAGAGTGAGTCCCAAATCATTTAGGTTTGATTGAATTTGATTAATGTGATAACCTGAACTTTAAGAAAGTTAATGCAGACATACTGAGCCACAGGTCTATGCTGAACCTGAAATTAAGATACCGAGCTTCAGGGAAAGCTCCTTGGCAAAGATGGAACGGGGCAGAACACTGTTATCGTGTTTGCAAGAGAAGAGCATGCTGTGCCTCCTGTGCTGGCCAGGTCAGAGGAGCAAAGCCATGGCCCTGACTGCTCTTCCCCCTTTGTGCTGACTACAGCCTCTGCAAATAATTAAGTCTAAGCTCTGAAAAGACAGTGAAATGAAGGAAAAGCTCCCTACATTCTCCTTTTCCCATATGTATCCACCAGGAAGAGCTCTGTTTCAGCCTCACAGACCATGATAAAAAAAATGGTTTAAAAAAAAAAAGAACCTGTTCTTCTATACAGCAATGTCAACACAAACATGGTAGAACTAGGGGGTTGGTTTGCAGCTCCGTACATAGTCAAACTGTAGAATGAAGGCGTTACCACAAGCAAATACTTCATGCAGCAATAGCTGCGGAAGATTTTGCCAAGATTAAAAATATTGCGGGGAACATGCAAATTTTCATTAAAATGTCGAGAACGTATCATTTTATAACAGCCTATAGCACAAGTAAGGCTGAAAGAGGACTAATGTGACCTTTCCATCGTCTCCTGTTCAGGAGACCTGAGGAGGTAGTCTCACGTAAGAGGTTTGTGAGAACCAAAGCAAATCTTTCAAGTTCATGGGTATAAACATTTCACAAGTCTTCTGCACTTTTCTTGTCAGCTTCCCCTCCCCTGTCCTTTCTCAGATCTCATCTTAACTCTGTAGCTTCAGACCGGCTGTTCTGGGACACGTGGGTCACCCCAGCAGAAGTCTCTATGGGGTAAGCTGACACTGCCTGCAGCAGCCAGGCAGAGGAGTGTCACATCAGACGCAGGCGGGCACAACCGGCTGATTGTTGCACAGTCTTGTCTAAAGAGTACGAAGCAGCAAATACAACCTACAACTCACAGTTTCTATTCACAACATCTACAGCCTGATTTTGCAGCAGAAAAATTAGATGAGCTTTCCTAGAGCAACAGAAAATTGGAGCCAAAAAGAGCTCCAGTAAATGAATCAGTCCATTCCTCTGCCATAAAGAAACAGAGGACAATTTGACCAGCCTGTTTTTAAAGACACACAGTGACAGATAACTCCGCAGCCTTTCTAGACAATTTCTTCCACGGCTTCAGTGTCCTAATCATTAAGGAAAATTTACTAACATCTAATCTGAGCTTTTTGAAATGTAGGCCCATTGCTACCCTCCCCTGACACAGTGAACAGTTTATTCCCTTCTTCTTTGCAGCACCTTTCATATACTTGAAGGCTATAACATCTTCTTCAGGTTTCTTCTCACTAAACATCCCTGTATTCCATCTCATGGTAGACTATGTTTTCCAGAGCTTTGATTCTCATTTCTTCCTTGGGCTTTTTCCAGTAGAGGTGAAGGTTTCCCAAACACAAGTGCATTACCCCAGTAGAACCCCAATCAGCTTTATTGAGAGGGAAGGAGATTACTTCACGTGTCTTGGAGCTGTGCTCCTTTTCACATACCCTGATACGGCATTTACCTCTGTTGCAAAGGACAGCACCATCATCTGCTTAGGTTTTAATCTCCTAAAATCTCCAGAACATGTCTGCCAAACTGCCACACCATAAATTTCCCCTTTCTGTATTCATACAGTTTATTATTTTTGCCTGAGAGGAGAAACTTGCAGTGTTACTTTTTATCCTTATTTCTCCAGTGAGTTCAGGACAAGTATGAAGAGGAACAAGGGAGAATACATTGTCAGGTACATCAGGGATGTATAAGCTTGCATTCAAGTCTGGGCTATTAAGCTCTGAAACCTTCTGAATGATAATTAGAGAAGGAAACCAATAGCAGAATTCTGGTGAGCAAAATACTAGATCTGGCGGAAGTGGGAAGTTTTTTAATTGGTTGGAAAAAGAGTAGAGCAGAACGCCAAGTGCCCAAGAAGTTCTGGGTTTGTTAAATATGGAAACAGGAAGAAAACGGCTAGAAAACTCTTACAGATTTGCTTCTAGTCGAGAGGGAGAAACTGACTGGGAAAGCAATCTGGGTGAGAGCAAGCTTGAAACAATGAAATTCACAGTGTTCGGGAGGGAAAAAAGGAATAAGGGCAAAACAAAACAGCCAAAATAAAGGCAGACTTCTGTGACTTACGGACTTACTGACTTCAAACATGAAAAGGAAGCACAGGAAAGGTAAAAAAACAAGTTGGATCATTATGAATAAGTATGAAAGAATAGCACAAACGTATAAGAAAAAAAAAAAGACCAAGGCACAAAATATGATGCAACTAACAGAGGATACCAAGGCTAACAAGAAAAAACTTTATTAGTAGTAATGGAAAAAGCGTTATAATATGGGTCCATTACTCAAGACAGAAAATAACTGACATATGGCACTGGAAAGGAGAAAAGTTTAGTAAAGTGTAAGGAAAAAAAGACATTAACTATGGTAATCGCCCAATTTTAGTTGAGATGATATTAATAGCATAGGATTTCAGCGTAAAAGAGAGAAGAAATAACCCAGATAAATGAAATATTCTCAAACTGCCCAGTTTGGATGAATTTCATGCAAGAATACTTAAAAACCTAGCTGAAGTACAACAATTAAATAACTATCTGTAGGACGTCAGGAGAAACCAAAATAGCAAATGACAAAAAAAAAAAAAAACCAAAAAACAAACAACAACAACAAAAAAAACACAAACAAACAAACAAAAAAAACCCGACATAGGCCATATCTTTAAAAAGGGTAGAAGTAAAAATCTGGGGAACTTTCAATTAAGATAAATTCCTAGAGAAGTATTAGACTAAAAAATATTGTAAGTACAAAGATAGCACACAAAAAAAATGATAGCTAAGACAGGTTCCTTATGCATAAGTCACATCAAACCAAAGTAATGTGCATCTTTGGCAGAATCATGTGTCCTGTGAATAATGGAAGGGCAGCAGAATTTATAAATTATAAAGATTTTGGCATGATCTCATGTTGCATTTTTGTAAGGATACAAGGCAACCAAGGTCAAAATCTACAAAAGGTGCAGAACTAATAGTCACAGTACTGTTATGTAGTTAACGGGGCTCCACTAGCCTACTCAGTACCGTTGGAGATTTTCATTAATCATCTGAATAATGCAACAGAACACCTATTGTTACTAAATGCAAAGATGTCAGCAAGCTGGGTTGTAGGAATGAATGAACTCAGAAGGATCTTAAGATACGGCTATGTAGTAGTGATTAATATCCAGTCATGCAGTGCAATTCCTGGGATGGTAATCCTCAGTATAAGCATCCTTACTATGCTAATCTTAGAAGTATTTAGAGTATTACAACAGTGTAAGTGGAAACTGAAATATTAAGAGTCATGTTAGTTTCTGTTTTATCCAAACCACGGTGGAAAGAGAAAACTACTATAATACAAAAATACACAAGATTTATGTTGCGTTTCAGCCTGTTTCCAAAGTTAGCGCGTAAGGCACTCACACTCTGTACAGGGAACTCAAAAAGGGCAGTTTTCTTGCATTGTTCCTCTATAACACACATTTTCAGTAGAGACATACTGCTGGATGCTTATTGTTACAAACTTGTAAGAATTTCTATTTTATCATTAGAATGGGCAATAAAATCATTCAACAGCATCTTAGGGTGATCAGAATAAAACACCTGTTCTTAAGTAAGGTATCTTCTTGTGTTGCCCATTTGCTACTGATAATGTTCAACAACCACTTTCAAATGCAGCTTTCAAATACAGTGTAACACTATATGCCCAGAGGTAAGCTGAGCTAGTTCTTCCAAGTTGGAGGTTTGGGGAATATCAGTGGTTGCTATTTACTAAAAACAGTATACCATCACAAAAATGCTCCTGACTGGTAGGTGAGACAAGACGGCACTCTAGATTTCAAGGATAATTGTGTACATATCCCTCCCATTTCATGCAACAGCTACTTCCAATTCTCATTGACTTTCAGACCTCAAAAATCCACAACAGTGATTTCAGAGAGAAAGTTAAACATACCACATCACCCTTTCTCCTTTTTCTTTCATGTGCTGAAGACCTGATGTCAAGTGCGGCTGTGTAACACACAAAACATTACCTTTTGATATCAAGGATCATTGACACCTGAGTGAAATACAGTGTTATGAATGAAGCTTCCCATATTCTTGCCTGATTTTAAAGGAAAATTGAGCAATTTTGTAGGGGATCATGAACTTCATCTTACAGACTGTGGATGCATATTTAGCTAACGCCAGCCACAAGAGCATTGGAGGCGCCTTTAGAAGACCTCCAACAGAATAAACAAGAAGACGAACAAAGAATGATAGTAAAGCCAATTAGAAGAACACAGGAGTGCATTCCATGATAATGGGACCTTGGCAGAAAATGTCAATTCGACAGTTTATCTCGACCAATTAGACTGAGACAAGTTTCGCGTGTTTAAGTTAATATAACCAGTTAGATCTTATGTTTATGCGCGTGTACAGAGTTAGTATAACCAATCATATGTTATGTTTATGCGCATGGCTAAGTTACTATAACCAATCATAATATATACTTGTGCGCATGTACAATGACTTTGCAGAAAATATGACTATAAATATGTGTGTGTTTTAGCAATAAAGGGTCGTCTGCTTTCAACTTTACAGGCATCTGTCTACTTCAATCTCCTCAACAGACCATGCATACAACCGCATACCGTGTTATATGATGGCAAGTACGCAGAAACAGTATTAAGTTTCAACTGAGGAAATAAAGAAGCCCTTACTGCTCTTGTGTTGTGGGGTATTTCACTGAATACTGTTCACAGCTGCCACAGAGTCATTGTTTTTACAATAGACTGTTAACAAATTTTCTCTTGCCAAAAATTCAGTATAGGACACAGCAAAATACGTATTTGCATCAGGTCACACTGAAATAAACTGAAAATATACTAGAGTAGCCCTTGAGACAGCCAGGAGTGGGTTTCTGAGAATGAGAAGCTGGGGCTGGGCAATACCGGGGCCATAGCTGCAGCTCTGACCACTGTGTATGTCTTCTCTGGCAGTAGAGGTTTTGACCTTCCTGAGAGGCTTCACTTTTAGACTCCTTCTGTTTGATTTAATTTTTCCCTCATTTTTCTAACAAAATCACCTATTTATGAACATTTCAGCCTTAGACTTTTTTTTTCCCCCTACTGTAACTCACAGTGGCCCATTCTTCTCAGACACATGAATTTCTGAAAAGCAGATAAAAACCCAAGGTCAATACTTTCTGCACTCAGGGAAAGAAAAATCTAGTTATCTCACCAGATACTGCTAATGTGCTCTCTATGTTAGCAGAATACATGAGGAAAGGGATGATTTTGAGCAGCTGAGGAGAAAATGGTCCCAAAGGATGAAGAAATGGTTCCTTCCCCTCTTTTCCAATGACAGAGAGACATGCTTCCAACATATGATCCCTGGAAAGCACAGGTACTGGATTGATAATTTGCCAAGGTTTTATCCCTCATGCCCTTAGCACAGTGGCAGAAATAAAGAGCTCTTCTGTGGGTTAGATATTTAGTGCCATGCTGATAATATTGTACAAAAAAACCCTCAGGCACAGTATATATATCTGCATGAAGAATTGGTTTATTTTTAAATTCTCACCGATTATTCTGTTGCTTTTTTACCCTAAAGTTAATTATCACACCTCATCTTCAAATACAAGACTAGAGGAACTTGAAGTAATCCTGAAATTGCTCCACACCCAAAATTCAGTCGTCCCAAAGAATGACTAAGAAAGATAACAAGCTTCCCAGGAAAATGGAAGACACATAACAGTTGTCCAGACACAAATCAGACAGAGGAGAGAAGGAAAAATTTGCCTATATATCCAGTCAAAAGACTGTTTATTATCATCTGTGTCCTCTTTCAAAGCACAAAATGGAAGATGGAAAATACATTTCTGTACCTAAGGGCCAATATCCAGAAGAAATGTTACTCCATACTTGCCCAATTTTTATCTTCCTTATTAAGCATCCCATACCTGTTCTAATACAAAATAGCATCCTGGACTAACCAGACCTTTGGTGCCTATTATGGAAGTTATTATTTTCCTAAATGTGCTCTGCTTTAAGACTGTGTAGGTGAAACAAAAGTAGAAAAAAGTAAATGTATCTAAATTATTGGAAGGATTATACCATACCAGTACAACCTAATCAACAAACACTTTCTATTAAAATGATTCAGCATTAATTTGGATCCACCTTTGCACATATCCATGCATAAGTAATTTTTCTCTTTTCAGTACATCTCGTAGAGCTAGCAGAACTCCATACAAGTTATCTGACTGCTTTAATGCCTGCAGGATTAAGCCATTAGTAATTTAGCAGTATGATAAAAGAACATTATTCGCCCCTGAAGTTGAGCTCCCTTACAGCATCCATCCCAATTTACCCATTCAGTAAGTTTCTTCATCATGAAATGAAGTTTTGAGAATACTAGAAGGGCAAAAATCAAAGGTATGATCAGACAGAGATTCCATCTCTTGGATACTGTTCCAATTTCCCTTTGTAATACTGACATTTGTAGCTCCACAGCAAAGTAACTTCATGTTGGGAAGGGGAGACAAGCATTTTTCCATTACTTTAAAGGTCCAGATGGACCTTTAAAAGCTATATTACTGGGAAACTTTTTCTACTTTACTCGCTGCTTAGTTAGACAATATAATACTATTAATTAAGTATTTTGGTAAAAGTGCCTTGGGGCATTTCTTTAAGAAAGAAAAACAATGAGTTTAACAGTAAGTAGGTGCTAAAACTTAACTGGCAGATGTCTAATCTCAAATTTGTTTAAATCTGAAATGCTTAGAAACTTTTGAGAAAGTATTTCAGCCTCTTCTCACAAAAAAGTGAGAGTATCTCATTAGTTTATCCAAACATTTTCAGCAAGGTATTACAGAGAACTTCAAGCACCTGTTACATAAGGTACTAGAATAATAAACTTCATCTCGACATAATGCAAGTATACAGATCTGGATGCAGCCACAGCTCTGGAGAGTTCAGCTTAAACCTGACAATGTCTCAGAGCCAGGTTCTATAACCCCAGTCAGGAACTGGGCTGTGATTAGACAACGGTTGGGCTTTAGTCCAAAGCCTGCAAGAGGGAGCTTTTGACTCAGTAGTCAAAATAAAGTTCAATCCTGACTCCTGGTTCAGCGGTCATCTTCATCTTTCAGGATAAAACAAACAAACAAACCAACCCCCCTCTCTTCCATTTTTTAGGGAAAAAAACTGTACGAAATAAAGAAAAAAACCCAAAAGACGATTAGGAAAACACTGACAAAATAAAGTTTCGATCTTTTACTATTTAAATCAGTCAGTTGAACTACTGCTAACAAAGGCATAGGATATAGTGACTGCATTCTTCTGGCCAGGTGAAAAAAGCAAATCTCTTCCAAGACCTGCTGAACACATTCTGTGAAGCACTCAGTTTCAGGAGCTTTCTCTGAATACATTTTGCACAGGAAAGGGAGAACAGAAATTTCCAGGACACTGCCAACAGCATTACTGACATTTCCTTTCCTTCCTTCAAGCTTTTGCTGCCTTAGCTTTCTACCTTCACATCTCCTACTAGTGATGCTTTCACGCACTGCTGGTGAAATAATACAAATCTAAGCACGAAGAAAACTTAAAGCCTATTTCAGGAGTACAGGAATAAATCTGCTGATTTAAGAAAGATAAATTCTACCTATTGCTTCATTACATTGGATTTCTGCAACAAAGAAAATGAAAGGAGTAAAAAGAGACTGATTTTAAAATACATCACCCTCTGACATATGTCTAAGCATCTTTTTTCCACTGCTCAAACCTTGGGTGCAGGAGGAAACTCAGGGCAAAGACTCGCTATGATCTTTCAAGATCATCGTTGCCAGCAGCAATTTTTCCTGTTCTTATCAGAACTTACTGTAAAATTAGTCACCTAAGCAATGCAATTAACACAACCTATGTGAAGCGACACCAGTTGCAAAGCAGGGGCTGCCTGCCCTGCACGCCGCTTCAGGATCAGGCAGTATGCTTGTGCGGTGAAGTGTTAGTGTTCCCTCTCCCCTTCTGAAAGCAGGCATGGTGAAAAACGCAGGCATGGTGAAAAACGCAGGCATGGTGAAAAACGCAGGCGTGCTCTGGGAGGTTACATGACTCATATATAGTGCCTGCTGCCTTCTGCCTTGGTTAGAACGAGATAAAGGTCAGCAATATCACAAAGGTTTAATTTACACCATAAACTGACTCGGACATATTCTATTATCACCCATTTGGTTTTGCTTTTCTTGGTTATTATATCATCCTTCTTACTAGAGCAGAAATGCTTACCTCCGTCCTGATGTGAAAATAAACAGGAAATCGACTCCCAGAAAAGCCTGGAAGAATGAAAAGTCTCACAGCTCATTGTTAATTAAATGTCATCTTACCTCAAACAAAGTTGGCCCTGCATCTCAGAAAGACAGCAGGAAAAAAAACAGCAGGAAAAAAACAGCATAAAATATTGTCAAAATACAGTTGATCATCAAAATAAATTGAACAATTAATGAAGTGTGCTTTAGGGTGGCTTCGAGGATTCCCGAGAAGGCAAACACACACACACACCGGCTATAAGGGAAAAAAGCAAGCATTTATTAACTACAGATGTGCGTTAAGCTAAGGGTGTCTTGTAAAGCAAATTAACATACCGACCCGAGGACCATTAGGAAGATGGACCATCCGTACATTCTTGTGCCGTCTTGCGCCGCAAGCCCAGCCCAGCAATCGGTAGGTGCCAGCGTTACGTGGGCGTCTCCACGGAGGCAACGGTGGCCTTGCCGTACACCAGCCCCAAAGCTCTTCAGAAAAATCCCGGTACATATACATTTGCAGAGGAACGGGTTTCGGCACACGTGGCCAGCGGGTGCCAAAACACACCTCAGTTACAACATCGGGAGCCTATGGCGCATGCGCTCGCTGGCCAGGCGCGCTGCACGAGCCATAGCCACCCTGTCTGTTGGTTCACGGGCTTTGTACATGCGGCGTATTGTCATAATCCAGCAGTCACGCGCCGACCATGCTCACGGCTGTGCTGTGCAACAGTCTGCTGCCCGTCCTCCCCCAGTATTGCTCAGCTCTCTTACCTCTGTGGTCTGCATTCCAAGCAACGGGCAACAAACCGTCCGTTTTCTGTGTTGACTGCATTTTTCTCAGCTAGCTACTTCTCCCCCAGTGTTCATCCACGGACCAAAATTCCATCTTTTAACGCCTCCGTATACAAAGTGAAACTCCAATATTTTCAAAGCTTTTTCATGCATGTAGGTGTGCATATTTATTGTTAACAATAAGTCAGTACACCCCACCTCCACAGAAGTGACCGGTGAAATAATATCTAATGAACATCTGTGTACAGCTAACAGTTCAAATGAGAAAATGCTTACACAAGTCTACCTCAGAAAACTGAATGAAGGACCTTCTTTCTGGTCCATGATCAGCAATATCCTCCTCAGAGGGCGAGGAGTCCCAGGTCACAGATAAATGCTATGTCTATCTACAAGGCTATTTGCCTGTACAAGACGAGGCTGAGGGATCCTCTACGGTGATCTAGACACCCTCTGAAAAGAAGTCTTTGAACAAGTGTTGGTCATCCAACAAAAGAATATGAACTAGAAATTCCTGTGCATGCTTGGAGAAGGGTGAAGTCCAAAGCTCAAGGAACCTGGCCAGGATATTGAGGGCAGGACCAGGACAGAGTATCCACACAAAGGTGATAGCAATGCTGTACTCAACCAAAGCTATGTGGGTTATGCCCACTTCCTGTTTTCTGTAGAGGACATCTCATTCAAACAAGACCAAAAATGAGAAAAAAGAAAAGCAGAATCATTGCTCTTGGTGGTGAAATTTCAGGATGGTCTAGAGCTGGGAAAAGGCCAAAAACTTTACATTGAACAGTATCACACCAGTCCCAAGAAATGATATCACCAAGGAGAAGCTCTGTCAAATTGACTGGGAGCAGTGCGTGGAATTGAAGGTGTTACTCGGATGCCAGAGAAAGGCAGGAGCAAAGATGGTGTTTTCCCTGATGGTCTGAGATCCCACGCTCTGGAGCAGAAGGACGGTGCCAGGACTGGTGGAAGACAGACCAGGAGAGGGTCCAGCCGGTGTTGGTGGAACAGCCTGATGAGGCTCGCTCTTGGCAGTGGCAGAAACGCAGAGAGGAACGGGATTCCTCCAGGCACGGTAATCTTTGCCTCAGCCACAGGAGGTGGGCCACAATCGTACCATCTCCTATAGATCCCAGAGACACTGAGACGTGCCAGAGTCACCGCGTAGGTTCAGGAATATATCTTTAGTGACACAGAACTACCTACTAAGTACGTTTTAATCACCGTGATCCCAGAGTTGACATCTTAGATATGAAATGTAAATGCAGCAAGTGGGATAGTATCCTCTCCTGCCTGCCTGAATTTCCACCTCCGTTCTTATTGCTCACGTGCCTTCCAGGCTGACATAATCTGCAAGCAGGCCAAATGTTTTTGACATTGATACAACATTGGATCAATCACACTTCATAAGAAAAGTTCGCATGCCTGCAACTTCCCCTCTGCCTCCAGGCCTTATTCAGCTTTTCATAGGAATCACACATGCTGTGTTAATGAAGTTGTGAAACTCCATACTCTACAATTTTTTCTAAATTACTTCCCTGCTGCCCACTTCCCTGTTTCTTTTTATCAGTTTGGGAAGGTCATGCAATCATTTGGGAAGGTCATGCAATCACAGCCACTAAATCAAGAGCACTCTGGGAGTATGACAATCTAGTGGGCAGAAAGCCCTCCAAGTTTAGGTTCCTGCAAGCTAACCTTCAAGTACCTTCTTGTTATCTTCCAGCTTGCTAAATCAAGGAAAAAAAATGACAGTGAAGACCTCATCTACACTTAAACTTACAATGATTTCAGATAGTTCTCTGAAGCCAAAGCAGAGTATGGTATGGATGCTTATTTGGTTCCCAGGTAGCATGTTCTCAGAGAATCACAGAATAATATAGGCTTGAGGTATCTAGTCCAAACACTTGCTCAAAGCAGGTCTCATTCAATGAGGTTGCTCAGGCTGTGCCCTATCAAGCCTTGAACACCTCCACAGTGGAGATTCCACAGTCTTCCAGGCAATGTGTCCCTGTACTTGATCACCCTCACGATAAAAAATGATATCCTTATCTAATTAGATTTTCCCATGTTCCAGCTTTTGTCCTTTGCGTATCATCCTACTACTGTGCATCACCAAGAGGAATCTGGCTCCGTCTTCTCTGCACCCTCCAATCAGAGAGTTGTAGACAGCAGTAAGATCTCTCCTGAACTTTCCTTTTTTTAGGCTGAACAAACCAAGTCCTCTCTTCATATGTCATGTGCTGCACTTCCCTGGCCATCTTGATGGCCCTTCAGTGGACTCATTCCGATACGTCAGTGCCTTATATTGGGAAAACCAAAACTGGACACGATACTCCAGAGGCACTCACAAGTGCCACAGAGGGGGAAGATCACTGTCCTGGAGCTGCTGGCTATATTCAGGCTAATACAACCCAGGAAGTGGTTGGCCTTTGGTGATTTAATTGCTTGGCCTTTTAATTAATTCTATTTCAGATCTATAGTTCACTGAAATTTAAAATAAGCCAGTCAAAACTGAAATGACACTATGCGCAGGGGTTGTCTGTGGTTTATATACAACCAGCAGGAACTGGTTCAATTTCTGCACATACTTACACCTGGGTCTTTGTTTATAACCAAGAGTTGTGCTAATTTAACTAGCACAGTTTTCCTCCTACTCTGTGGAAACAAATCAGCTTAAGAACATTTCAGCAATTAAACTGAAGACATTTCCATACCACTGTCAGTAGAATGACTCCTTACTTACACTAAGGCACATGAGAGTTAAGTTCGAAGAGCTGTCAAGTAGAAATGAAATTTACAGTAATAAATGCAGTATATACTGGTAGTCATCCCCCACCACCCCAGACCCGTACAATAAGCCCTGTCACGAAAGTGCTAAGACTTTTCAAACTATGTGATATTTTTCAAACTGGTAGGGCATTGCCATACAATGACTAAAATAATCATTTAATTTTCCACAGGAAAAGGTAAAATATCACAGCTTTTGGCATCATATTCATTTACTTCTTTGACTTAGATAAAGAATAGTAGATGTGAAGATCTCTTAAAGAGGAGGACAAATTTTTTTTCTGAAATTACTTTAATAAAAACAAAGGCATTAAGGTTTTACACAGAACATTCTAAAATGACGAGGTATTAATTCAGGGTAATAAATCCTATAACCATTACTGAATTATACATTTTAAATTACAATTTTCAAAAATAGGAGTGGGTATACTATAAAACTGAAAATAAATTTCACAAAACCTATTCTAAGTATTTTCTATGCAATGATTTGTGTGAATTATTTAACATTTTCATTAACAGTGTCTGGAAATGTACAATTTTATCTGCCTCATGTCTTGAGATTCTTGTAATGTTAAAGGACCTAGTTCTGCAAGTTTTCCTGCATAGGAATGCCACTAAACGCACACATAGACATTTCTAGAACTCAGGAGATTCAGTACTGAAACTACAAACTAATGCTGAATGTCAACACCATTTGAATCACATTATATGTACACTGCTCCCTTCCAAGAATTATACCTTTATTTTTCTGTATCACATTAAAAAAAAAAAAAACAAAAAAAAAACCAAACAAAATCATAAACTTTTGCCTGGTTTTCATGGTCTTTCAGAAGTATATAAAATTTAGGCTTGCAAAGGGAGACAGAATTCCATCAAAGAAAGCTTTTCCTTTAAAAATTCAAGTATCTCTTGTGCCCAGTTACGCAACAGGAAAGATCTGCATTCCTTAGTGCAGCACCTGTTTTGGAAGAGATGTGGCAGACCAAATAATTAAATCAAAAGTATTCAAACACCATTTAACATTTGACTTAAGATTCAAGTAAAGGTTTAAACTAGATCTTATGTTATCAGAACCATCCACCAAACCATCTCTCATACACAAGAGACACAGACAGATGATAACAGTTATTGAAAATTAAAGCTGCTTAACTGTTTACACCAAACAAAAGGCAGTCGAGCAACATACTGCTACGGAGATTTTATTTCTCCTCTTCACTTTATTAGCACGGTCCTTTCAGTGCATGAAAAGTCTCACCAAAATCAGTGGTAAAATTTCCACAGGAATTTCCAACCTAGATATGTGAACTAGGTGCCTCAATGCTCTGCTAGATACTGAAAATATCTCAGATGATAGATCCTTTTGTCACTGGTGAGCTTTACAGACATCTAAACCTCTACATACATATGCCTCTATCAGTTAAAATTCAGGTCAGTTAGCAGTCAGTAATGAGTGTTGCTGATTATGCTTACAGATGGCTTCAGTTCGCTACTCTTCAAAACCCATATACCGATTGGAGAGAAAACCAGAACTCAGGTTTCCCTGTCCCACATGTATCTAGCCATAAGCCCAGTGCATCCATTTCTCTTTTTCCAACACTAAACTTGCCAGATGCTGCCACATCTCCTTGTCAGCAACTCCCAAATAAATGCACTGAATGGGGTCTTTCTAATCAACACGTGAATAAACCCCAAACTCAGGCTGTCATTGCATTAGCTCAAGATGTGCATAACAATTCTTTTTCATAGTGCTATCAAAAATTTCCAACTGCTAAAGACCAGCTAAAGTAAGGGAGAGAACGAAGTGTGCACCTTTGCTACAACTTGGCAGACATAAACACGGCAAAGTATTTTGTATGGATTTTCCGAAGGATATATCAAGAACTATCCTCAGCACACTGAAGATTATAGGTAAGATTTAATTTGGGGTATTAATAGCTATCTTGACAATTTCATCTCTGCAAATCTTATTACTATTACAGGAAAAAAAATTCTATATCCATTTTGCTGAGGCCATTAGCCTGAAGTTCATGTGGTGAGAGGTATTTCTTGCTTAGAATATAAATTCATTTGCACAGTATGTATTTTGTGAAAGAGAGAGTACATTAGTTTCCAGTCTTTTAATGAGAGAGAAAAAAACCTACGGATTTTTTTTAAACTTTGCCTTTGCTTTGGCACTCATGTTACAGGTGCCTGCAATTATGTGGAGGCTGACACAATATTAACACTTAGATATTTAGCTTCATAACATGGCTACTAGACAGGATGTGAGATGTCTAAATGAGGAATCTTGCACTCACAACATATCATTACACAAAATCTCACCTGAAATCATCTTGCCCACAAAGCTGTACTCATAAAAATGGAGAATATGACTATTTTCCAAATGAAACTCAAAATGTCAATATCAACAATTTTATATTCTTGAGTGATTGCTTACTGCATGATTTCATATCTTATGGTAGTCGAGTAAAAGTCATAATCTCAAACCACAAACACTAGATTTTACAAGGATATGGGATACAGATATACATTTGTAGAAAAGCATGTGAAACCACAATATAAAATTACATGTTTTCCATAGCAAATACCTGTGATCCACTAATTTTACAAAGAAAACAAAAGAAGTGATGTGCAAAGGACCTACCAACAAAACCTTCAGAGAGGTTACAATGCATTCGCTCAATGAATCAGCACAAGCTTATACCACAAAAAAACGGTTGGTAAGAAGCTTACATTCTCCAGATCAGGTGCGCTAACATTCTTGATTAGTATAATGTGGATAAAGAAAACTTCAAAAATGGTACTGAAGGTATTTTTTAAATTACTAAATCAATAAAATTAATGTGTATCATCTCTTTCAAGGTTGATTATTACAGTGAAAGTATTCCTTTAATATTTATATAAACAGAAGTTTAAAATGTATACCTAAATAAGAGAAATTATGTCACTATCCTCACACAGCAGTCCCACACACTGACTCAAGTTAAAACATGTTTTTTTAAGTTAGAATCCTGTCACTCATGTTTTGCACTCAAAAAGCACAACATTATGTATTCTCAGCTCAAACTCACTAAAAGTGAATTCATGGCAAGACCTAACTCTGTGAGAATTGTTCAGCTAGCAGAACAGAACAGCAGCAGGAGTAGCGTTACTACCTGAAGTATAACAGGAATCAGGGCTAAGAGAGAAACAGTCAATGTAAGCATACGTCTCAGCTGTTATTCACTCACACCGAATTCCAATAAAGCATTGTTTTCTGTGCAAAACATTCTAGAATAAGTACAAAACTAACTTTCTTGCTAATAATGTGAAGCATGGGCAGATTCACAAATCTGTTGTGGTTCCCTTGCTATGCAAATTTGCCTTTTGCAACACCACAGAAAGCCAGAAAATGATGGAGAAAGAAAGAAAAATAACTGATGCCAACCACTCAGCATATAACAGAGCAAACGAAAGAAATTCATTTTGTCTTATTGCAGGATGGCAGCGTTGTGATTGACATAATTTAGTTGGTTGCTTAGCATTTGGGTCAGCAGACTGAAATTGGAGTGAGAAGACAAGACTAAGCATTCGATAATTATCACAGTGTTTCTATTTTTGGTGCATTTATTCCTCAGAGGCAAGATGCAACTTTAAGGTTAGACTTTTCTACAGACAGTTTAGTATCAATAAATTTATATATTAGATCCAAATCCCCAAAATCTTATAACTGCTTCCAGGGTTCTGGGAAAGCCAAACTTCTGAAATTTTGCAGATTATTCCTTGAAATATGAGGATGGGATTCAAGCCAACAGGTTGGGAGGGGATTTTTTTCTTAATGGTTAACATAAACAAAGAGACAAGAGACTAAATCAGTGGCAGACACAACCAAGTTCTGAGCAGAGAATTTATAGGGGCTAGAATCCACATTAATTCAAGACAAGAAAGACCCCTTGCTACTGTATCAGCTGCAAAGAGTCAGACATCACAACAGCACCAAGTTCTTTGCCATAGGCAAAGCTCCAAGACACATCCTGAGAAGGGGTTATATCAGAAATAAAAAGAAAAAAAAAAAAACAAACAAAAAAGGAAAATATTTGAGCTGAAGATAGCTTCATCATCTTCAACTAACACAAAAGCCCCATCTCAGAGGTGACAGAAGAGGAAATTGTTTTGAGGCTTAGGTGCTTGAGGGAGATGCTACCCGTTTCCAAGACAAAAGCAACCCTCTTCCTACCAAGGACAAGCAAGAAGAAAGAGAAGATGTTTTCTTTCCAGTAGGACAGAACATAGAGCAAGACTACATTCTGAACTCCAAGAACAAGAACGGTCATTAGCAAAACTTCCAGCGTCTACAAAGGAGGCCAGCATTGTTCTCCGTAACTCCATCCCGAGCTCACAGATAAGACCCTAGAAAGGACCCATGAAGAAGACAGTATCTTTGGCACAGTCACACCCCACTGACAGACACAATTTGTTGTGTCATGGTCCCAGACTGCTGCTGCTTTCACACAGAAGGTTCTTCTGGAAGCTTCTGTTGCTTGTGTTTTGCAGACTTCGCTGAAGTCGGTTGTGGCTAGCAAATACGTCTGTCTGAAACACACAGTGAAGTCACTCTTCTTAAAGGACATCAGGTCAACTGAAAAAATGAGCATAAATATAAGAGGTGTGTGCTTCAAGCTTTTTTTTTTAATAGATTTTCATTCAGACATGCTATAAGCAAAAGTGAGCGGTGTCTATAACAGCAAATAGAGGGTAGTAGACAAAACTAAGCGACCTCTTAAGGACGGAGTGTATAAAATGAACTCCATCATGAAGCAAGACCACTATTTCAAGTTCAGTAAATAGTACTTCCTACAGATCCTCGCTCATGTTACGGCCTCAACAAGCTCTAGGATAACTATACTTACCCCATCAGTGCTGTCTTACGGGGGCTCTTGAGAGCAACCAGTCTATGGTATGTTCAAAATCAGAGGAGCCTATACCTGCCAACATTTCCTGAAGCGGGAAAGGTTCATGTTAAGACACAGGTTTTATTCAAATTTTCATTTTCTCCCACCGCTTCTTGTTTGGTGGGGACCTGTTCCAGCTCCTGGGGAGACTGACTGGGTAGCAGGGTCCTCTCTGACAGCTTCCCAGCGACATGCTTTTCCCCACACACTCATAGTTCAAAACAGACACTGAAAGCTTCACCTCTCTCTGACTCAAGTGGACTCAAAGGTCACCATAAAGATTTAATTCAAAATGAATCCTTGTTCCAACTTTAATTTTGTAGTCTGGTCAGTAACAGGATGAGTAAAGTAAATCTGCAATACAATATAATAGTTTAAACTCTACCACAAATTATAGCCACTAGACATTTTTCTAAATGTCTATATGTAATCATAAAAATTGTAAGACATTTTGATACTGCATGATGCTGATTAGGAATAAAAAACATGTCATAGAGCACTGGAAACCAGAGACTTTTGCAAATTATAGCAAAATAAGACTTGGATTCATTTAACGTTTATAATACAGTTTTATGATGTACAGATTGTATTATTAACTAACCTTGAAACAACTTTGAAATTTTCAGCCTTTCTTTCAAACTTTTTTAAAACTTTATGGTTGCTACTAATGGAACTTTGATTTTTCTAAATCACACTGCTTCATCAGACCTGGCCCTTTTCTGGGGCAATTGAAGAAACACAGAGAGCAGCCCAGACACCCATCCAGGGAGAGAGTACTAATAGAGAAACCATGAACAGAACGGAGACTGAAAGGAGGAGAAGTATTTCTCTCACTGTTAAAAATACAAAAGAACCCTGTGACTCCAGAAACTGTAACCAGTGTCCCATTAGAAAGAGTCAGAGACATATATCTGCCTTCTCCCCACTCCTGCGGTTGTGACTGAATGTATTCAAGCAAAGCACAAAAATGCAAAACGTATCTCCTGAGGAGCATCCAGAAGATGCAGCCCTAGGATTTTTTCTGACCCTGTCAAGGCATACACACGTTATGTTGTTTAAATTCCTTGACACTGTCCATATTTGATAAAATAAGGTTCCTTATCAGTAACTAGAGTTCTTCAAAACATTTTCACATACACCTTGCGTTTATGTGCAAACTGCAGTTACTAGGATATAACTTACATCTTTCTTCCAGTGACTGCCCACATCCATGTCCACAGAAATGTTACTTCAGAAGAACTCCGGGCTCAGTTATCAGGGTCCTGGTGTCCTTCATTTAGGCAGTAACTGAAGGATCATCCTACGAAGGCATGTCCGCAGTGAATACCTCTGTAATGCAAAACTTACAAGACTGGGGTTCAGCTCCAGAGCTGTACTAAGCAAATGCTGGGATGGAAAACATTCTTCAGTGAGGTCCCAGACATAGCTTGAGCTCTAATGGAGCGTACTGTCAAGGTAGAAAGTGCTTTGACCATATGAAAATGGATTTTCCTTTGGACCTGTAGCTATTCACTCAAATAGACCTTCCAATATCTGAAGGAGTGAGCACTGTAAACATAAGAAGAAAGAGTTCTCTTAAAACCAAAGGCAGGATGTGTGGCTTCAGTCTTACAAGAATTGAATTTAGCCAAGAATATTGTCTCAAAGTGACACTTGGAAACTACTTTGGCAAGAAATTTGCAGGGGTGCATAGGAATGCATTAACTCTGAAATAAGCTGTTGAGGCGTGGCAGAAGTATACAGGTTGCTTCCTCTCCCTTTGCAAATCAAAATAACAGCTACCAGAAGTTACCCTTTCAGACATACAATGCAGCAGCGAACAAACCACCAAGACTGAAAAATCTAACCCATGAGAGTCCTCAATTTCCCCTGAGGTCCTTCCAGAAGGGAAATACATTATCCAAAGTTTGCAGGAGCTCAGGAGCACTTGGTGAGAGAAAGCAAAGGTTATGCACGCCCTGGAGGGTGATGGTCTAAAAGGAAAGCCAGAGAAAGCCCTTACTGAAGTTGGGTGAGTGCATCCAGACTGGGGGGGGCAGACTCTAAAGTTACTTCTGGACAGGCAAAGGAGGAAGAAAGTCACAGGCTTGGTGTCGGAAATGCATCTGAGATGTACTTTTGACACCATCTGATTTAAGGATCTGAAAATCTCATCATTTTTCTTGCTGTTTATCACAGAGGGGTTCCCTGTCTCAGGTTACTCATTTCAAATTCCCATTTCACCAAAGGACCAAACTGATGTGACGTGTTCCCCAAAACATAGGAGCAGATGCTACCATGGGTCTTTTACTCACAGCAAGCAGAAGATGGTCCTGGTAGTTGCCTGGGCAAACTAAAGCAGCACAAAAGTTTACATTCATATCCAAATCCAGACACCTGCAGTCCATAAATTTAGACTCCTTGTTTTTTTCTCTCAGAAGTGGCTGTGATCATGAGGAAAGGTAGCAGCAGATGAACGTACAGAAATACGACCTTCCTTCTGTTCCCTTGTTAGTCTTAGTGGTTATGGGAAGCAGGACACGGAAACATGTCACTTACAGGCAAGGAGGTTCAGGATGATTCTTGTCCAATGTCTTATTAGTCTATTAGAAACTTTAATCTCACTCTCCAAAAGAGAAAGTCTCCTAGCACATGGCTCAGAAAACCGAATATGACCATTGCATGCGGTGTACTCACAAGAGGTGATCATCTCCATCATCTCCACTGAGAAAGAAATATGGAGCTTGAACACAAATTAAGGAAGGCTGTAGTTCAAAGTCAAAACTGGGGCCAAACTATCACTCAGAGGCAGAATAGTGGTTTCTACTATTGAGGTTGTCCATGCAGCATGCTGTACAATTGGACAGAGATGCTTCCTATGCTCTCCATGCTACATTTCCTGCACCCTTCATACAGTAAAGGATTGCCAATAAATAATGTAGAGATCATCTAATGCAGTACAAGAACCTAGGAAGCCAGTTTTCTTCTTTCTGGCTTAATTTAACATAGCTCAGAATACTTTGCAATAATACTCTTCATCCATATCTGATCTTTTATAAAGTGAAGACAAAGATAGCCCATTACAATCCCCAGCATACTTGCTGTATTGTATCAAGGATTAGACCACTTTATAAATGTTTACTTAGCTAATATGTTAAAACCTGTCCATACCAGAAGGACCTCAAAGATTGTCTTCCTACCACAGGAGGAAAAATATTCGCATGGGGTTTACACTTCTCTTTAGTTGTCATGGGCGTTCTGTGGGAATTACGAAGTACTTGTCCTGTCACATGGAGGTATTAAAAAAATGAAATGCTGGGAAATGATTTAGCTCTCATCTGCCTGCAGTGATGATGGTGGTCTGCAGTGTTGAGAGGTTACAGATTTAAAAAAATATATTCTTTCAAAGCAGTGGTGTTGTTAAAAACAAAGTTCACCCAAGTGCATGTGGAAAGGAAGAAAATGTTGTTTTAGGGTTTAGGCATGGCAGAGCTATAAAATAAGCTATATCTGCATGAGCTTCAGGATGAAAATAATTCACTAACAATCCCCTTCACAATGATAACCAACCACCAAAATGTCAAACAAAAGGCTGGAAACCTTTATTGAATCAGATGCTTGTCAGTCTTCTGACAAATGTGTCAGCTCTGGGTATTTTAGTCAGCAATTTCAGTAACAACAAAATGGCCTTTTGTACACGGAACATGAAGACAGCCTTCAATTGGCACAGAGAATAATAAATCTCAGGCTTTTGAACCTTTAATTCTCACTCTTCTTTGGGACGTGTTGGAAGAGATAAATGGGAGCTTTACTGATCTTGCTCACATTGATCCAGAATGTAATTTTATTCAGAAATTTTATAAATTGCATGCCTCATTTAAAAATCTGGAATTAAATGTTGCCTTCCAATGTAGGTCATCAGCACAATTCTCAGAACAACTTCAAGACAGCAGGCTGTACGCACAGCATAACAATGCTCATAAATATCTACCCAACTGGCAAAGGAGTGCACGCTGTCCTGGAACCCAGTTTGAGGGGTAGATTGGAAGTGTTAGGACCCTGAACGCTCTGAAGCTGGGTGCTTCATAAATGTATTGCTTTTGGCAAGGCATGCATATCAGCTGTATCTCTATGGGTAAAAGCCTGCCAATCGCCGTCTGCTTTAAAAAAAAAAAACAAAAGTCACCTTTTCTCTCCAAAGAGCCCCAAGAGATGGAGGCAGATGAGGGACAAATTCAAACTGAACTAATAGTCTGTTTATCAGCAGTAGCTCTGCCAGTTTGGTGAAATTATGCCAAGTTTACTCCAGATTCGCACCACAGCTCTGATGAAAATCTGGGTCTAAGGAACTCAGTTGAGGACAAGATGCCAAAAGAGAATCTTATTTCCCAAAGTAAATTTTTGTACCTCTGATAACCCCGATACCTGACTTTTTCTGTGACCAGAGAACAAAAGTGGTGGAGAAAAACGCACCATTTCAGACATCTTTGCCAATTATATTAGCTGGGAGAAGCACCCTTATATCGACCGGTCAACTGGCTGCTATTTTCATTACTCAGCACCTAACCTACAACTTCCTATTATCAGTGTTTTAGAGGGAGGGCAAATGAATCTCCAGCACTCTTGGGAGCACTAGCATGAGGTTGGCAGTTCTTAGCAAGAATCATTCAAAATCAAAAGTTTAAAAAAAAAAAAAGAAGAAGAATGATGACAGCCATGGAGGAAGAAGGAAGTTTTGTCTCTGTGCCTGTTTAACAGTTGGCTGGCAACAGTCATGTGGCAAACCCAGACGTCTCAGGGCCCAGGCAATATCTGGGCTCCCAAAGGTGACATATTGCTCAGGTTTGTTTCCAGATGGCCCAGAAAGAATCAGCTTGCGAGTCCAAAAGTGACTTGGTTCAGGAACTCCTGCTGTCACTGCTGTCAATCAGTGCCTTGTGATAAATTGTCTTAAGAGTTGGATTGCGACTGCTATTTCTTACATTGCCTAGAAGAAATCTGTATTATGTCACCCTCCCCCTGAACCTCTCAGAAATGCTGAATATACACTTAAGACAACTGAGTACATCTTAAGAAAAAGAACTTTGTGGTAATGACAATTTTGCTAGACATTTTGGTCCTTTCTAAAAGTACATATCTGCAAAAAAAGAAAAATTAGTAGTTAATGTAAAAGCTGCCCATTGACAAATTTGAGTGCCATAACTCAATTTGTTCATGTAACACAGCACACTAGAGTAGCAGCAATATTACATCAGTAACCTAACCGTACATATTAGGGGTTTTTTTACAGAATTTGGTGTCTCAAATTGCTTTTTTTCTTGTTTTAGAAAATAAGTTTTGTAGCTTACGCACTGTAAACTGATAGCCGTTATAAACTGCCAGTAGGGCAGAAACATATTGATTTGCTTTCAGGACACTGAAGCTGAGACCGGAGTGCATACATGTCTGCTGGAAATCTTGCTATCAAAACAACCTCCCTCCAGAATGTCCCCTGTTGCATTAAGAATAAATAACACATAATTAGAATTCAATGCCATTGTGAAAGACTTACAAATAAAGTCTGCTTTTCTCTTAAGACAGATGAAAAATAAAAAAAAAAAATAAACCCCTGAGTATTAGGAAATAAAAGGTCTTAAAAAAAAAAAAAAAAAGAAACTGTCCTGAAAAATAAAAATAATATTTCAAATTACTCTCATATCCCTTTTCCCTACATACATGGCCTTTTTGAAACCATAAATGGAACTTTGAGATCTCAGAAAAAATTTTCAGAGGAGATATTCACAGAGTTTATCTGATATCCGCAAATTTGCAGTACAAGTTTAGAGACTTTTTTTTTATTTTACAAACATCAGACATTCCAGAAACTTATTCACAGACCAAAGCTAAGCCAATGATAAATTTGTAAGTAGTAGAAGGCTTCTAAGATTAAGAAGTCCCAATTACAGCTCAGAATTATCATTCTTTAAATATCACGAAAGAGGTAAGCTAAACATCAGAGAAAAAAAAAAAAGCTGTGAGAGCCAGTGAGAATTTATTCAGGTTGCTCATAAATCTATGAACACTAATTGATGAGAGTAGTGTTCTGATAGTCATTGCATTTCAGTGCATGCTTCTAAAAGCCCACTTGCTCTCATAGTTACTCATGAGCCTGACTTCAAATGTAATGCTAAACGCTGTAATTCAAATGGAAAAACAGAAATGTAAACAGTGGCACAAGATGCTGATTTACATGAATTCATCACAGCCGTGATTACTTTCAAGAAACCTAAAAATTCAGAGGCATCAGCAATAATTAACCTTGGACAAAAATTGAGCTAAAAAGCCCATTTAAAAAAATAAACTACCAAAGGACTGCAATTTTTGGCTACCTTTTTTGCAAAGAGACTGTGGCAGCAACCTCAAAAGAAACACTGAGTCAGAATAAACAGGGACCCGGCAAGAAGAGTGGAGAAAGATTCTGAGAATGAAGAGGCACTATGACCTTTTTTTGGCCAAGCAGATAGCGTGTTGCATTAGTCAACACAGGAAAAATATGGAAGAGGTGAAAGGAAAAGAATCCATTGCAGGTCTGGACACACTGTTCTCATCCTGGGAAATGATACCCGGTTTACAGACAACTCTGACAAATGTAGTCCTTAGATGAAGTTATCTGAACGTGTCAGTCTATGAGTCGGTACAAACATGAAATCTCTGAGCTGATCTTTTCCCTGCACTGCAACCTGTCACATCTGTCACTCGAATGTGAATATAATGTACATAGTACACACGAATTTTTTCTTCGAAGGGTTTACCGATTGTCATTTTTGTTTTGATGGCTATGATACTGACTAGATGTCAAAAATTACAATTATTTTTTCTCCAAACCTAGCTGTTCGATCTCAATTTTTACTCTTTGTGTTGCAAAAGCGCGAAAGGTTGAAACACTTTATACCTCTGTTCTGCAGCGAGATGCGGTGGAGTGTCACACTGTGGTTTGTGCCATAATTCAGCAGGTCGGGAGGTTGCTGATCTGAAATGGTTATCCACACCCCCACGTCACCTAGAGCTGTTATCTGCCCTTTTCCTGCCCTTTTCCTTCAAAGCAGTAAGGAAGTCCCAGAACATTTCTGACCTCCTGCAAACCTTAACATCCATTCTGTGAACGTAATTCAATATACACGCAGAACATTCTTCTCTTCCTTTCATGCGTCTTCGGTTTCTAAAACACAATACTTACAGCAGGATATAAAACACGCTCTTCACATTAATGCGTTCAGAAGCACTTTCAAGAACAAACGCTGTTATCGGAAATGTGCAATGTATCGCCTGACACGTTACTGCAGGGCTACCTGTGTGTGCCAAAGAATTAGCGGATATCACCCATTCACCTGGACATTTTCAATACAGTTTCTGTGTGCAGTTTCTTTTAGACATCGTTTGGATGATTTCTGCCTGGGAAAAGACTAGTACAGAGGAACCACCCAAGATTTTCAAGAAACGATAAATAGAAATTTGAACAGAATAAACCATTTTAAGAGGTGGAAAGCTTCAAGAGGTGATTTGACATTTTAAGAAAAGGTAACAACAAAACCAAAAAAGACCCATCATGTCATCCTACTCTTAGCACAACAAGGACAAAGCACGAGGGTGGTACGTGGAAGGCAGCTGAAGGAGACACGCTGAGAAAGAGAGCACCTCATTGCCGTGCTGGAGGTTAGCACCAGAAACCAGCAACGACCACACGGATCGGAAATGTAATGGCTTTCCACTCCAGAGCGCCAATCATAAACAGCCACTGCTGCTGGAATCTGGTATTACCATAAATTATTTGATGATTGTTGTTCACCATCAATAATAATTAATCATAACATGACCCCACTCTGACAGACACGGTACAAATGGAACACAAAGAAACCCTGGTCTCAGACAGCGAAGGATTTATGACGGGAAACAAAGACGAACAAGTCAGGAAACCCAGTGAAACAGGTGTGTGCGGAGTTTTGGTGAGCTCCGATGTCAAACAGCAGCAGCAGCCCCACAATTTTAGATTCCCATGCCATCACAGCAAATAAGGGGTTTGATGAGGGAGTTAAATAAAAATGAAGTCTTACTGTTTCGCTAAGGTGTACCTGAGAATATGAAGAACAATTTGCATACTTAGTCGTATATTACAGTTAAAAGGAAAAACTGATTATATCTTGCATATAGATTTGATTCAGGAATATTTTTAGGTAAAAGAGTAAACTTCAGTCAGGGATTTGACTGAAATTTCTGTAGACAGAGGTATTCTTTGAAGCAACTATACAATACAGTGAGATAGATGATCAAATCAGATTACGATTACATACTGTTTACTCTGCAGTCTAAATTCAGTATGACTTCTTTAAAAGGGCCAAAATGACAAGCTGTAAAATGCAAGAAATTTGATTAGACACAAAAAGTGTTCAAGAACACAAACCAGGGTTCAAAAAGGAATAAAAAGAGAGGAGATGGAGCTATGAAGACCTGTCCTGAGCAAATGTTATTTTTTTACTGTGCATTTAGATAAGAAGGTCTTTTGTTTAGGCAGAAAGCTAGTATTTTTGTATAGGCTGCCAAGACACTTCCTCCACCTGTCCTTAGTGAAAAGGCCCCCCTCTTACCTTCACATCTGGACTTCTCTCCTATTCTTTTTGACACTACCCCTTAAAACTGAGACTGCCTCTGTTAATGGTTAAGCAGCTCGGCGATTTGCTG
Source organism: Leptodon cayanensis (assembly GCA_027564655.1). Lineage (NCBI taxonomy): Eukaryota > Metazoa > Chordata > Aves > Accipitriformes > Accipitridae > Leptodon > Leptodon cayanensis. The sequence continues at coordinate 1,419,758 of JANXJC010000029.1, forward strand.
TCAATATTCTAATAAGGAGTTCACTTGCACCAGTCATGCACACATATTTATCCTCAGATTGCAACAAGCATTGGTTCCTGATGAGTAGAAGTGGACTTGCAGAATGAAGATCTCAGGAGGTGGAGAGTCTATTGATTTTTTTCCCCCCTCTAATTTAAAAGAGGGCATGCAAAAATCAAACATAGATTTGAGCTTATTTATCTTACACTTTCAGATATGAAACAAAGAAGGGTCATGTGCATGTGTTAGGAAAGATGTGCTTTTTCGACAAATATAATATCAGCAATGTCAAAGCTCATGATTATCCATTTTGAAAGGACTTTCTGGAGGGCCTGACAACACTCACTGCATTTAAATTAAATGGATGAGAATCCTATGTATTTAAACAGGCTTTTCTCCACTAAAATGGTAACACATAGAACAAGTGATAAACAAGTGGCAACAAGACAAAAAAACCCAGACTAATTTCTACTATAAAAAACAGACATAAAACTCCAAAAAGCCTTTCAGACCCTCACAATAAAAATTCTAACAGAAGGGATTGGGAGGAGTAGATCATCTTTCCTATTTTAAGTTTTAATTAATGTGCTTCTCATAAGACAAAGGAAGAAGCTACATTACTTACCACATTGAAGAATATTCTTCTAAAAATAGCCACATCTTGTTCCCTAAAAACTTAGAGCCAAACTAGTAGGCAGCACAGAACTTATCTGGTATAGTTTGAAGACTGAATGGACATATACATATCTGTGTTTCTATATATATGCCACATCACATTCATGTTCGCTTATTCAGAATAAGGTTAAGGGCATGAAGTTATGATTACTCACTCTTAGTCTAGCCTTTGACAGGTTCCACTGTTACAGCTTGCAAGTGGTAGAGGACTAGATACTGATGAAATAGAAGATGAAAAAATATCTGGCAGAAACTGTTCTATGCAAAAGTCTAATATTTTATCATAATTTCCACACACATTCTAGCCTGTAGATACTTGACGAGTATTACTGTTATTGTTATCCGTTCTTCAAGTGCAGTGTACATTTGCTAAAAGATCTATAAAATCTTTGCTTTTTGCAGTGTGCATTTGCTAAAAGATCTATAAAATCTTTGCTTTGCTCATAAAATCCAGGTGAATCTGTTCATATTTAGTTTTCTGTTAATTTACAATATTAGGCCTTCAACTGTAAGTTAGTTGCAGTTATCCTTGTAAACACCTACATTGTGAGAAAGAGGGTATCTGCCCTGAGCTTAAGGGTCAGGGGTATGAAAGGACTAATGAGAGAGGTGCTGGGGCCCAGGGACTGCAGTGATGCAATAGACACAGAATGCTAATAAACTTCACAGGGAGAGAAAACATCCGTGTGATGAAATTCAGAGAAGTGCCAGCACCCCAAAGAGCCTGGGATAGACACCCAAATCAAGGCTACAAGGAAATGTGTGCTGCTACTTGGAACTCACGTCTGAAAATTTTCCCCTGGATGTACTTTTTAATAAATAAGAAAAAAAAAAGTCAAAAAAACAGATAAATTACACAGCAAGGATTATTTTTTCTTTAAATCACAGTGAGGGCATGGCACCTCCTCTGCTGCGAATCTCACTCCAATATCAGAAACCTGAGTTCAGAGTTGTTTGTGCTGAAGAGAAGGGAATATAAACTAATCAATATATTCCAGAAGAAAGACTTGGCAACAGAGTCACAGGGGAAAAGATCTCTATCACTCTTGCCTACTTTGCATGCAGAAATAAATGATTCACTGAGCTGAGGGAGGGGGAAGAGGTGAACAATGCTCTTTTGCCTTGTGATTAAGCTGCACATTCAAAAGTGTGGGAGAGCAGGGGTTTGTTCCCTTTTCAGTGGCTATTTCTAGTTTTTTAATCTAGGTACTGTTAAATGTAAGAAGTATTGGCCAGTCTAGATAAAGAATAACATGCAACCTGCAGCCTGGGCATCCTGCGTGAGCACCCCACCGTACGTCCTGGCTAATTTTTAAGCAGGAACACAGCACCATGCCCTCCTCTGCCAGCCTGCACCACCACCACCACCGGAGCTGCACAAAAAAGTTAAAGCACGTGAGGTACACTGGAAATGCATCTCGAGACTGGGGCTCGCAGCCATCACCTACCTCGGCAACCCCAGCAGGTGTCACACACAAGACAGCTACAGTCTTACCCTTGTTTTCTAGCGATATATTAGCATTTGCAAAGCACAAAGCCGTTCTTTGTGTGAGTACTGCAAGCTAGTTCTGCAATCACTAAGTCAGGTACTAGAGTCAAGACAGCTGTGTTAGCATTGTGACCTTACAGAAAATACATATTGTCTGTTTCTCAGGATTCTGAATTTTATGGGGTTTTTATATATGTTTTATATAAAAGGAATATGGTGTTACAGAATAATACTGAAATTTGGAAGGCAATAAGCAGAAGCCAAAAGGTCAATCTCCTTTCAGAGGTTGTCTGGAGGATTTCACAGAATCTCAAAAGATGCTACTCAGTATGCGTACATGTGCATGAAGTGCAGCATCTCCGCACTGCAAATACTGAACGAGTCCTTTTCCTCCACTATTTAGAGTCTCTTCTGAATTTGGAGCTCCTCTGAGAAACTTGAGGTCTCCTGAAACTTCTGAGCACCACACTAGTGGTAGCAGTAATATTAGTGACACTCAGTGATTCCTGAAAAATAATTCTAAATTACTATTTGCCGATACAGTACAAAGAGGAATAAACCGATTTCCAGGGAGTGAGGGACCAACAATGAAAATTTCTGCTTCTAAGACACCATCTTTCATTCTTTTCAATGATGACCTGTTAGCGTAGGACTAGTTCTAACTGTCCTAGACCAGCAGGAGACTTTGTGGGTTTGCATAAGATGTGCCCCAGATGTCACCGGCAGCCTCAGCTCATGTCTGAAGTGGTCAAGCAGTCACAGCGTGCTTCGCACCACGGCAAGAGGAACTGCAGCGACATCGATATTCCATAAGAAACACAATGTTTGGAGCTAACGGGGCAAAGAGCAGCCGTTCACTGTACAAAGGCTGAAAGGTTCTTTAATCTGAAGAAAAGAAACAAAGCTCATAAAAAGACGGCTTCCTACTACAAGCTCAAGAGCTGGAGGGAAAAGAGCCTGTACTACCTGAAGTTAGGGTGCAGGTCAAGTTCTGAGAGGAGGAAAATTTTGTTCTCAGTGAAGCAACTGAGGCAAACTCAGAGAGAAGAGTATCTACTCTGCCTATTTTGTCCCTCTCGGAGATGATTCATGGGCAGCACACGCAGACAGAAGGGCTGGGGATCCCTCCCACAGGTACTCCCGGGGAAAAGCTCGTCAGCAGTGCTTGCATATAGATACTGGGACCCACATAGGTCCACACTGGGGACCTCTCTGTGAAGGAAAAGGAAACTCCGTTCTCCCCAGAACTGGCAAGGAGACAGTAGTATGTCTAGTATTGATCACTTATCTTGTACTAGATGGAGACTTCCTGGAGAAAAGCAATATTGATCGGACAAAAGACTAAATTATGTGTGCTCATTTATACACATATAGGCATATGTATATGTGTGTGTGTGTGTGCACGTGCATATGTGTTCATTTTTCCCTATACACTAGGGGAAAAAAAACGCAGGGAAGATAACCTCAATCTTAACATTACCCAGAATAAACTGCTAACTACATCCATGGCAGACAGTAAAATAAGTGAACCACAGCAAGGAAGAGTTAGGCAGGGTATGAGAAAAGCAGTAAGGATATTCAGGTACTAGATTCTGCTGTAGAACTGCCAGAGACATCCACGAACAGATCGGGCAGTCACCTGTTAGCATAAAACATACAACTCTAAATCTACTTTCAGGGGACTAAAATCTAGTGGGGGCGGGGGATGAATTATTTGGCCTCCTGAGGTCTGTGCCAGCCCTATCTTTTCACTAATGATGGAGGAAACGGAGGGTGCTGAAAGAAAGCCTTGCTACAAGAAACCTTAGGAATATTTGGTTTCTGTGACTAATTCCTAGCTGGGTAGTGTATGTTTTCTTGCAGTGGTAGACTTCAGAGGTGAAGTTCTATGAATGAAAAATGCTGGTTTAGCTCCCTTGAGACCTCGTCTTGGGACAATTTGTCAAACATACACAAAACCTGCAGCAGGAACTGGAAAAATCTAGCCATGTGATCAAGTAGCCTTAAATAATTCATGTGTCTACAGATAGTGACCAAGGCTGCCTATGTCTTCTTGGAATTTTGGAATAGCAGGAAACGTAAGTCCCTGCTCTCCACAGCTCAAGTAGTTAAAAAAAAAATCCTGATCTGGCCGATTGGTTAAGCCGCAGAATCCTCCCTAATGCCACCGTGCATGATTTACCTAATAACGGTCCATTCTCATGAACAAAGCGTCTCCATGTTGAAATGTACCCCAGGGAAAATCTCCCTGATGATGTAGGTATTGATGAATCTAATTTAGTCACATTCATTATAATCAGTTTTTCACCCCCCCTATGAGAAAACAAGATTTGCCCCTGAAATGACCATCAGGTTTCTGGGTACATTGTAAGTGCTTTCAACTAAGCACAAAGGATAAAGTGCTCTAAGATTAATAGAAATATTAAAAAAGCAATGTTAATATTATTTACATTGTAGGGCAAAAAAGTGCAATTCATTTTTGCAGAAATACAGCGATCTGACCGCCCTAAACATACTGGGTGGGTCTAAAACTATTTTCTTTTCTATTGAAGCCTTCCAGAGATCAAGAGATGTTTAGGGATAATTTCCGACACCTACTCAAAGAAAGTTAAGTTATTTTATGCAATGGAACTGCCTTAGCTGGAAGAAGAGACATCCATCTTAGTCTAAAGCAGATCCCGTCATTTTTCTTTGTGCTTCTCTGTGCTCCGACGGTGAAGATTTGTTGAACTCCGGCCTTAGGGCATCTCTTTCCTCCTGGAGCAAAGTGACACCCCTAACACAGAGGCCATGAAGACTAGTGCAATGTCCAGTCCATCTGTTCTTCCCCCTGCACAGATAAGGCAAAATGATACATAGAGAGCCCTTAGACCTACATTTTATAGTAAGTTTGATTTGCAAACAATTCACTTGTTTCCCATTGGACAAGAAAAGACATTAAATTTTAATGGGGGAATGCTTTAAAGAGGGTGTCCTCACTCTCTCTGATTTTTCTTCAGTTTTCATAGGTCATATCTTGATTGTAAAAATCTCTTCTCAGCCCCATTTGACCTCTGATTTCAGTGGTTATCCATTTTTCCAAAGCTGGCTTGTTTTGACTACCTAACTGCAAATTCCTTTGTCCTTTGGCTGTTTTTGTGACAACTAGTAAAACATAGTTCTCGATAGTCATTTAAGCTTACTGCTTTTCAAATTACTCTAGGAAAGCGGGAAGTGGATTTCCTCGTGTCTAACATAGCTCGTTTTTTGTTATGGTGAGAGATTTCAAACTCTTAATCACTTTAGCTGAAGAGCCACAATACTCTTTTTATTAAGTGTTTAGAAGGAATTTGAGGGAAAGATATAATTAGACAATGAGTCAAAACCATCTTTAAGATGGCTGCAACAGTCTCTTATCTCAAGTCTTATACACCAGAATAAGAAAGCTTTAAGTTTATTCAAGCCCTTGCCTCCAAGTTATACCCAAGATAAGGATAAGTATCCATATGGATAAGTACCACCACACCCAGCTCAATTCCATTTTATGCCTTTGCCCAGTCACAGCTTGTATAACGAAATGCACTACAACATTAATGATATTTGTTCAAATAGCACGTGGAGAAGTGGTGAGCAAGATTGGCTGTGACCTGCTGCAGAGTTAGAACAAAATCTTATTAATTGCTTATTAGAACTGTCCGTGTTGGTTACGCATAAACAACAGGGATTTGCATACACATTCATTCTTCAGGTTTAATTTAAGCACACTGATGACACTCACTGGAGTATACAAAAATATATAGACTATATAAGGTTAAATAACTAATGGCATAGTTAAGTTACACTTCTTGATTAACTTACTATAAAACAACCAAATGGAAGCAAAAATCTGTCACAGAGTATTTCCAACTTGTTAATTTAGAAACTAGTTTTATGGGCCACTGCTCCAGCAGTAGAAGCCATCCCTAATCAATAACGCCTAAAATATACTAAGAAAATAAAATTGATTTAATAATGAGAATTTCCCTAAGTGATATACATATTTTTAGCCAAGTCAAAAAAAGTGTGAATAACACTTAAAAGAGTGAGACAGAGTAGATCAACATTTGACCTGCAAATGTAGAATAACCAGAGAAATGAGTGAAAAAGCAGATCAAAATACAAAAGTAAAAAGAAAAATCATGGAGAAGTTCAAATTTAAGATAAAAATGTGAGGTCAGTCTGCCTAATAAGGACCAGGTGATGCATCATTTTTATATAGGTTTGGAGTTTTTTACTTGTTTAAATATTAACAAAGTTCATGTTTTGTCACCAATATAGGATTCAGAGTGAAATAATACAGCTTTCACAGCAATCATCAACGCCTTCTTCATCTGGTGGGAAAGAGAATATAAATAATGCAAGAACAAACTATTGAAATTTTTTAGTTCCAAACATCAGTGTATCTTAAAAGCAGTCAAAACATGAAAGGCAGTTACATGAGCATTTATCATTTCTAGTGTTTTAGGCATTTTACTTTTTATATTCAGATCTATATAATTAGGTAGGGAATTGTAAAACATAATCCCATGCCCTGTGGCAGTGTGATTACGACTAAGTACATAAATGAGTTTTGCATGTTTAAAGGTTAATTACTTCCATTTACAAATCAATTGATGCATTTTTGTTCTATTTTTCAAAATAAAGTCCTATTCTTGAAAAGAAATGTGTTGTTTTCTTATGTAATCAATATTCTATAAACTCTTTTTATGCTGATGTATAAAAAAACCATTTTGTCCATTTTTCTTATTAATATGTTTATATAAACAACCCTAGTACGCCTAAAAGTACCATACAGGAGAAAAATGTAACATGCCCTACTCAGACATTTTCACATAGTGGTTGCTTAGAGTATTAATAACACTTTGCAGATCACAACTTCTAACGATTGTCAGCAACTGGCATGCACTGTCAAAAAAAATTCAATGCAAAATAAGACAGCTATCATAGCAGCAGACATGCAGAAGTTCAAAATCTCTGATTTCCTCCAGCTATATTTTGGGGAGAGAAGATTGTTGAGAATGAAGCAACACGAGAAGCTTCTAACTTGCTCCCAGCATTAGCAGACAATCCAGTTCCTTCTGAGTACTCTGCAGCACAGGACATTCAATATCAGTCAGAGCTGGAGTACAGCTATCACCTATGTGTGTGCAGGTGCTGGTGTCTCCGCTTAGGCATGGCAAAGCAGTGACACTTTGAAATTCTCTTGTACATAATACCCGCGATCTGTACAATTGCCCTCTGTGTGCCTGAAAGAACTTCTGTACCATGTTCTATTAGTTTGTCCCACAACATGTCTTAATAATATCAATGAGTAAATAGAAAATTCAGCAACGTGCTAGAAGAATTTGGAGTTTGATGGAAAAATAAGGTTCAATAACCTATAAGAGCCTTCAGAACCATCACTTTCTATAATAGTTTGCAATCTCCAAGGACTTAAGACTTTCAATGTTCTTTTTTATTTTTCTCACAACAATCATATGATTAACAATTGCCATATTGCCTAATAGGAGTAAAATGAAAACTTCATTGGCTTTCCTACGTGTTAATGTCAAAGCTCGGCACAGCAGAATTTATTGCTGGTGGAACTCTTCTTGCTCGTGACCCTGCTGCCACAGAGCCACATTACATTCTCGGCATAATTCGCAAGCAATTCCCATTCCTCCTCCTGTTTTGCCCACTTCAGCTTAAGCTACTGTAGGATGCATGTCAGCAGCACGGCAAGCACCTCAGCGTCTTCTGATAAGTACAGCTTCCTTATGGAAATAAAACCCTGCAACTTACTGTATCTAAGGGCTGTGAAATTCTAATACTGACCACATTTATCCTTCTCTACAATATATTAAGACAGCTTGGAACAGGAGCATCATCGTGAAACTCTTGCCTTTAATTGTCATGGCCGAGACACCAAAAGTTTCAAAACTCATTTACATGTACTAAACTGGTGCACGCCTACAGACAACACTTCATTTGACAGGCTTGGCGGAGCTGATTAAACTGAGCCTCTGCACTGGTTCTTCCCAGTCACGCTCAGTTTCTGTTATCCTCTGTGAGCGATGCACGCTATTGTATGAAATCAAAGGGCTACAAAGATGGCATGCGAAATATCTCAAAGCATGCAACTTACTTGTTTCTAAAGCAGCTTGCGCTATTTTGTCGAAAGAGAAAGCCCTTACAATCCAATTTTTTTCCCTCTGCATGGGAAATCATCGTTATGGTTTTTACCCTAACCATGTCAGACGCAGAAGCTACTGACATTATAGCACCATTAATTTCTTACTTAGGTTTCGTTAATAAGCCTAAAGATTCAAAGAACAGAAGAATGTGATCTATGCAGATAGAGATCTATTGCCAGTATTTTCTGGTTTGGATTTTCATTACACTGGAGCACATAGCTGCTGTATCTTCTCCGAGACCATGATTTGGCTAAACACCAGGCTTTCACTGATGATTCAATCAAATGATAAGGCTACCCTCGGCTTCTTAGGATAAAACAAACGGCAGAAGGGCCCCTAGCCCCTCTGCTCTCTTGCATACACGTAGAACGGATACACACCTGATTCCAGCACACCCATTTAACAGCATGTGTCCACGCAGAGGAAACAATCGACACATTTCAGTGATAGCATCATTCCTTCCCTACTGGAAAAAAAGAAGAGAGATTTTGTATCAGACGCCAGACAGAAATATCCACCCGAATCAGGCTAGGACGTGCAGTGGAGGAGGCTATCGCAGCCAGTTTCCAGCTCCTGTATCACACAGCCCATAGGGCTGGCTGGGCCACATGGCGTCCTTTGGAACAGTAAGTCTCGACTGAAAGACTTTCTACGGTGATAAACAGCTTCGCTCTCAACTGCCAATTGTGCCGTCAGTCACGCACACAGCTAAACAGTTGTTCCTCTTCTGGACTGCAGAGCCCGCCTGCATGGGAAAGGGCCTGCTCCGACCTGCAGTTCCACGCCTTGCACCCTCCCCGTGCATCCCACGTTCCGCTGACTGCAGCGGCCGCTCAGCACCACGCGTAGAGGAGCCGGGGCCGCCGGCACCGAGCAGCGTGCGGGACGAAGGAAACCCCCAGAACCGGCCACCTCGGAGTCTGCCTGAGGACGGACCACCCCGCGACCGGTCGTCAGAGGGTGCACGTGTGGGCGCAGGGAAAACCCCCCGCCGAGCGCCGGCTGCTTCAGCGGATAAACCTTTTGCGTGCCCGATGAACGGGACTCTCCAGCTCCTCTCGTTGTCTGTGGCACAGGAGAGCCGCGGCTGGATGGTGCGCAACGCCATTACAGCAGCAGTCGCGCCTGAGGAGCTGGAGGTGTGCCTGGCGGGGTCTCTGCACGGAGGGACAGGCAGGTGGGACCCCCACGGCGGTTACGTACGCCACTGACTTGCTCACCAGTGCTGACCTGGGCGCTCATACAGGACAGCAGCCGGGAAATCAGCTCCTGACGCAGGTGTTTTGCTACCGTGGCTCACTTGCTGCAGGGAGCTGCTTTTAAAGGGTGCGGGGTGCCTCCCAGCCAGAGGGGCGATGCACGTTGCTTACCCAGAACTCCCACCCCGATGCCTTGCGCCTACCAGAAGCATTCTGCGCTTCTGTAAGACGTGCGGAAAAAGCAGTAAACGCAGCCAGGGTGAAGTCAGGAGCGCTGGCACCGAGAGGCTGTTGCTACCGCGTATCGGGAAAGCGTTATCACAGACAGGTGTCTTGTGAAGGATCTCAGGTCACGAATCCCAAAGCAGCTCTTCCAGAGTCTCTCCTACATCATGGTCTCAGAAGCCAGGGTACAGAGATGTAAAGTAACACCAGGCTTCATGATGCGACCCTGCCCAAAAATCTCTTTAAGCTCTCCAGAACAGATGTACATCTGTGCTGCCTCGAAGTTCATTGCTGCCCTGGGTCTTCCCAGAGTACCACCTTATTTTTCTGTAATTTTACCCAGTGCTGCTCACGTCTTTTGCATCTTGCAGTAGCCGTAAGATTAATGATTGCCTGATAGAGCCATTGGATCACTCTGCCACATGAGAAATTTCCAACCCTAATAACGCAGATTAGTAAGCAGCAGCATCTCCTCAAGATGCCGAGTGGCACTTCACCAGAACTTGAGTAGATAGACTTTGCCACAGAAGACGAGGAGAGGTGGGGGAGAAAAAAGAATTTAAAATATGATGAAGAAGGAGAAAAGGGGTTCAGCAAAGGACTGTGGTAACAGAAGGTAAAATAGGGGGAAAATGAGAGACAGTTACACACCAGGAGAAGTGTACATGGCTGAGGAAGGAGCAGCAGTCAAAACAAAGCACTGAGAGCTGGCAAAGGACAGATATATATGACATTTAGTCCTTGATACAGTGCGAGAACCTTTTCAACATGTTGCAGGGATTCTCAGTGATTCAAGAGCCTTCTGCTGTGTGTGAGGTGCTTCGCGGCGAGGTGGCATGTTTGTTGGTTCAGACCCTCGTGGCTGTTCCAAAGGGCCTCCAGTGTCTGAGGAGTTATTCTGAATTAATTTCCTCTGCAAGATACCTAGTTCACATGTACCACGACCACCCCGAAAACCGAGCCCACCGTGCTGTAGATGGAGACAGCCAGGGGGGTTGCTTCAGAAAGGCATTACTGCTCAAAACCAGACCGCTGACGTACACACAGCCTCAGAGATCGAGATCGATATCCAGTCATTGTTTACCTAAAACGCTGACACCTAAACACAGAGGGAAACCAATATAAATGTACATGATGATGCACTCCCTGAACAATTAACTCCGATTTGATAATTTCGAGGCAATAAGATCCCTAATTGCAGAAGGAAGTGCTACAGTCTTCTAATCATGACTGGATACAGGAAGATCTCTCCATCATACATTATTTAAGTGGACTCAATCACAACAGCCCTAAATTATGCAAATACAGCTCTCATATCTGGCAACATTTGGAGCCTATTTGGAAGGTTTATATTACTTCAGTAGTGAGACTGAAAATCACTTATGTATGCCAGATAAAAAAACTCTACACTGATTGAACTGAGATCATGTTATTGTTAAAGCAGAACTATAAATAGGATTTAGATGTTGGCATCAAGTCACTCAAAATTTTAATATGAAAAATCCTTACATGGAAATAAGAGAAATGCAAGAAACTCTTCCTTCAGGGGAAGAGTTTAAGGCTGTATGATGAAATATAGCCACTGATACATTCATTATCTAACAATTTCCAGATCTGGGTATCTTGTCCTCAAAATATCTTCAGATATCTGCCTGCAAAGCCCATACCAGCAAAGACCAATTGCAACACTTAAACATGGTCATAACCAGGGCCTGGAGTGAAGCTATAGCAGAAATCCCACGCTGCTGATCTATCCAAGAACGTCAGCTTGCCAGTCTAATGAGTTTGTTTACCTGGATTCAAAATAGCAGTGAAGGGAATTAGTTAATATTATATGAAGAACTATTACATTTCACTGTTTACAAGAAAATGATGAAGGTTCATAGTCAAGGTATTTGTGTTTGAGAGCAACAGTTACAGTGAGCTCTCCAGATCACACAGAGCAATAAAGAACGTACCTAAACGAGGAAATCCTGAAGGTACAGTGACACTGTCATCAGAGGCCGGCTGCCAGAAAAACTGATCTGTCTTTCCTGACACCAGCTGCCCAAAACTTAACCGAAACTCCCAGATACACTAGGCATGAGTCTCCCACACCCTTGCATGGTCAGAGATGTGCAAAGATGAAAAAATACGGTAGCATTTTTCTCCATAGTTTGACAGCAGTTAAACATTTCTGTTGCATAAAGTGCAAATAGCTGCATAAAATACAAACCATTTCCGTTTTGACTCTAGCCAACTAGCTGCACAGCACACGCTGTGCACAAACCACACATTCCTAATCCTTTACAGCTGGCAGTGAAATGATTATTTGCAATAGCCACAATTACAGGACTGCTCACTCACCAGGCAGAGTCCTTGTCAGACAGTCATGAGGAAGCCCTTCCTTTAACAACAGCAACAGGGAACTAAAAGATAGGGGAGCTGACAACCCACCTGTTTCCATAAGTTATCCATAAGCTCCACAAAATCCGGAACTGGTGAGTCCGAAAATGAGCCTCTGAGGAAGCCACCTGGAGATCCTGCAATCTACCTCCTTTCCCAGAGGATCACTCCTGCATGCAGAATTCCCACGGAGATGTATCTTGCACTTCAGCTACCACATCAAACTCATGGAGGTGAATCCTGCACAATAAAGGTGTAAGGCAAAGCAAAACAAAATAAACTGAAAGCCAAACCTAATATCATTGGCAATCTGTAGGAATAAAGACAGCTGAAGAAGCTATATATTACCATATCAACATTCCCTGTTGAAATAAAATGACACAGTTCAATCTAGGGCAAAGGGATAGCATCTGTTCATATCAGGAGGACCCCCATGGATTTCATTTCCTTTTTTCCAAAGAATGGGAGAAGACAACTTGTCTTTCTGCAAGTCACTACAGCACACTAGGTGTACAGTAGGCATGCAAATAGAAAATTGTGTTTTGTTAAAGACAAAGAACTTACTAAGGCCAAATACTTTTAACTCATTTGCACACACATACAGACAAAATCACAACTACTTTTAGCCTTCCAAGGTGCTTCTTAGTAGAGGCCCAGCAGTAATATTCTTCACAGCTAACTGTAAAGTCTGTCCCTTGGTTTCACTGATTTGGGGTCTGGCAATGTCAAGCCCCTACTCGTTCTCATTCTTTGTCTGTTCAGATATCCCGGTGTGGTAAGTAGCAGGGCTGTTTGCTTCTTAAAGCCCTGCCAGGTCACTGGAGACTGACATTCCAACTCTGAATTCTCAGGGGCGGGGCGGGGGGGTTACAAAGGAAAAACAAAAGAAAATTTTGAAACTAGGTTACTCTCCCATCATTTGGAAAAGAAGTAAACTTTACAAAGGAATAAAAAAGCGTGTCTCAGAAGACTGAGCAAGCACAAATATCAGCCTTTATTATTAGAGTTTACATCAAAATCAACACAATCCTGCAAAGCACAAGAGCTTCTGACCATACCAAAATACGTATTTCTTCATTAAACAACTGAAATGCACTATTCAACCTGTAGCCACTCTGAAATACCACATAGCTCTTACCAGCAGTTAGGGTCTACCGAAGGGTAAAAGACATCTGAAAATGTCTGGATAGTCCACAAGACAAGTTTTGCCCTCCCGCCCACCCCCCCAATATAGGAGAAATATTGACAAACCAGGAGACAAGCAGAGGCCCCTAAAACAGTCTGGGACTGGAGCAGACGATGTAAGGGAAAAGGCTGAGGGAGCTGAGTTTATTCAGCCTGGAGAAGTCTTCATGCTGGTCTAGTCAGGGCTGAGCCGGGGAGGAGATAGATAGAGAAGGCAGAGCCAAACTCTTTTAAAAAGTGCACAGCAAAAGGACAAAATATTACAGCCACAAGTCGCAGTAAGGGGAATTCTGACTAGATATAAGCAAAAAGAAAATTTACAATGAGAGTGGTTAAGAGCTTGAACGGGTTGCCCAGATAAGCTGTGAAATTTCCATCACTGGAAGCTTTCAAAACTCACCTGTATAAAACCCTGGTCGATCTAACTGTGAAATTACCTGGCTTTGAGCAGGGGGGTGGATTAGATGACCTCCAGGGTTCTCTTTCAGACCTAAACCGACTCCGTGGTTTTAAGTGCCAAGAGTCATAACGATACCCGGGCATGACTGTAAATCAATATACAGTATTGACGAATGCATTCTGCTCCCTACTTTATATCTAAACCCATTACTGTACATGTTAGCTAGATGTAATTCATCACGATTTCATTACAGCTTCCTTTAAGGATAACAGTGTAACCCATGACAAATATATACTGCTGTGCCAAACCAGACCTGTACACACTGTTATACACACACAGCTTTTCATTAAAACAGAAAAACAGTTTAAGTTTCAAGCTTCTGAAGCAGCAAGGGAAAAAAAAAAAAAAAAAGGCATTCCACCTTTGAAAACCTTCTCATCCCTTCAGCGTTGACCTATTAATAGTCCTTCCTGTCTGGCTGAAGTTTAGAGTCTTAGATCAGAAATCCCAGCTCCAAGCCCTTTGCGTATAAGCGGCTCTACCGCACGGCGGCTTTGATACATCAGTGGACCTCCGGGTAAGGAGCGTAGGTGAAAACCTTTGCAAACAGGCAAAGCATGAACGCGACGAGTCCGCAGAGCACCCGCAGAAGTGCCGACAGGGCCTGCCGCGTCCCACTGCGTGGCAAACAAGCAGAACGAAGCCGAGCGGGGAGTCCGAGAGCGAACCGCGAACGCTTGCAGCTCAGCACTACGAGCGTCACTCAGGGCTGCACCGACCCCAGCGGTGCGTACGGTTCGTGCTACGGCTTCCTCGGTAGTGCCGTACTTGCCAACCTCTTGGCTATTGGAGATGGCTGTCCATCGGCTTTTCCCGCTGAAGTAGCTCCACTTTATGTAAGTATTTAAATGGTATCGAAAGGAGACAGTGAATAGGAATGACTCTCTAAACTAGTGGCCAAAATGCTCCCTTGAAAAAGAGAACTTGGCTTCCCGTTGAATTTCCACAAAATATTTACAGGTACTAAAATAATGTCAATAGACTCTGAAAACATCTTACAGTCTTGCCTCTCTGCAGATGATTAAATTAATTTTTTTTCTTGGAAGGCGAAACACGAGTTTTAAAGCCTCTTCAGACAGAGCAAGACCTGAGTCTGTGCTTTTCATATTCTGGATCAATACTCTGGGAATTGCACTCTTGATTAGAAGAATGCTACTGTAATGACCTCCCGTTCCTAGTAGTGCACATCAGTTCCTGAATTTTTTCCTGGAACCCCTGCACAAATCCAGCTATCACATCAGGCTTCATGTATGCAACAGGCACAAAAGCACATTAAAGCTTCTCCTATAAAAACTGATTTTCCTTCCCAGCACAATACCAAAAGCACTGCCTTTTTCTTCAGCCATTATCAGTTTCTTTCACTTTCTTGAACTCTGCCACATGTGGAAAGATAAATTACGTATTGATTTTTCCTCTGTTTAATAGCCTCATGAACAAAGAGGCAGTGATGTTGAAGATGGTGCTTCTGGGAGAGAAGGGACATCACCAGCAGAGCATTTTGAATCATGGCTCTCTTCTGGGTGGTTTTTCTTGAAGTTAACAGACATATCACCACAGAAGCACACTTCCAGAAAGTGCATTCTGCTGATTGCTCCTCACATCGCAGCGAAGCAGAGCCATATGCATCTATCAGTATAGTTTTTCTGCCAATAGTACAGCCCAACTAATGGTCCTCTTCTGCCTTTGCTCCCCTCCCTTTGCTCCTTCATATATTTTATGAGAGCATACCATTCTCAGCGTTGGTGCTTTGTGGCTACTCCTGCACCTGGTATCATTAATGTGTCCATAAAAACTATTCTCCTAGTAGAACTGCCCCAAGTAATATATCACTGGCAATTTCAGCCTTAGGTGAGCAACCACCTTACCATAATTCACTGTGCTGTGCACAATTATAACTACGATAGGTTACTTCTTTATTGAACACTTCAAATCCCTCAGCTATACTTGGCAAAATTTTCAGCATTCAGAAGTCAAACAATATTCCGTTTCTCTCCTCTTTATATCTTGTGGTGGTGAGTTAATTTAGCTAAGTTAACAAACACCATGCGGATAGTTCCCTCCAGGTATTTTGTTATTTGTTTTCTTTTTTGAAGTCCTCAGCCAGAATAGAGACCAACTATGCTGGAGGGTGTACAAATAAAAGCAAATTTTTTATTAAGCCATGCTACCACAAAAGAGATACCACAGAGTTTTAGGCTTTGCTTCAAAAATGTACTAACAATGTCAATCAGCGTTTGGTCCACAAACTAAATAATAACACCTCTTCCAGTGGGACCACTCCATTTCTTATGAACATTTAAACACTAAAAATTTCTTTCATGTTGAAACATAAAAAACTCCAAACATTTCACAAAGCACTATTACAACTGTCTGGATTTCTGATCAGAAACTAGCAGCAAGCCAAAGACCTTACTAGAAAAAATAACAAAATTTTGCTAAAACTAATATAGATACTCAGGTTTTAAGAAAACAGCATAGCACACCAGAATTTTATCTCACTGAAAACATTCTACATATGAGGTTTGGACAATTTTTAAGTGAATCATGTGCCTACATAAAACAAAAAACCCAAACATTTTTGTCCAAAATGAAAATCCTCCCAGCCAAAAATAACACACACACACCTCCCCCAACTTTCTAGGGACAGAGGTAAAATTAGGTAACCTCAAGGTTTTTTTCCACCCCTGTTTAGGTTTTGGCTTTGTTTTTTTTTTTTTAAAAATGTTTCAAGTATTTGAAATTTTCAAAATATTTCATTTGGGAGACTTCCAATAAAAGTCACATAAAAAAGGTCCACAGCCAGATTCCCAGTTCTAGCTGAGGAGGGCAAGCACTCACATTTTGCTCAGTAGCTCCATCTTTAACGCATTCAGCAGGCCTGGGAGAGATGTGGATTCTTTTCCCTCCCCTCTCTGAAAAGAAGCGTGCTTATGTGTCTCCTTCCTCCAGAAGAAGACTCTCGGCAATGGCCTTAGTCTTTCCCACTCACCATATTTGATGGCTACGTAAGGGGTCGGTGAAAAAACGACCTCCCGCAGCACCAGGCGTACCACGAAGCAGAGAGCATCCCACTCAGAGCATCCCAGCCCGGGAATCACAGAGCACTCTGGAGGTGTGGGTACCGACCCGCGGGGCAGGGGGGCAGGCTGACACTCTGTGTTTCAGATTTAGGCTAATGCCCCTGCAGGCTACTGGCCTCTCATTGACCTCCTGCTTCTGGCATGAAGACCTAGATTATCCTTGTTTTTATTAAAAGTATACGAAAAAAAAATAGCCTGCTTAAGGTTGCAAAAAATCCTTTCAATCACCAAAGCATTTTCCTGATTTTTTTATTCAGCTTTTATTTGTTTGTTTGTTTGTTTGTTTTTCCATTTGGATTCACTGCGCCAGGTCCTAACCCCTGCTTCAGCAGCTGACTTGGGCAACATAAAAGACGGACACGCACAATTCTAGCTATAGCCAACAAGGGAAGAGCTTGCAGTCCATTTCTCACAGCTCTGCTCCTCAGCCTCATTCCTCTCTTCCCGAAAGCTCAGGCTCTGTCCCACAGAATCGTTTACGACTCTGCTGAAGAGTACAAACCGGGCAGCAACCATCTGCTGAGCCTGCCTCAAGCTAGAGCACCCACAGCAAAGCTTCGTATGCGATACTGTAACCTCACTCTACGTGCTTGTTTCTCCAAAGAGATCGTTCAAGGATGATTTCCTTATCACTTACAAGAAACTTGTCTGTAATTTGTTGGGAGATTATGCAACAGGCATTGGTGGACTTTGAGCACAGGAAATATTCTGCCTGTCCTAAAAAAAAGTAGGCAGGGCTGGCTTTCATTTAATCAATATTATGTATATAGAAGTATTGAGATACTGAACTCTTTAACAGTCATCACCATGACAGTCGATACCTGTGCCGTGATGCTTTTTGTCTACTGGTGCAAAAAAAGGGCAAGGCTAAGTGTTATGAGTACATCAAAAATGGAGAAAAGATAGGGAAACATATAGACTAACAAATCCCCAAACTCTGAGATTAAGCTATCAAAAAAAACAGTAAAGCATTTGATTGTATTTTGCTCTTGTACTTGAAGATACAAAGATATTATTTTAACTGTACTGACAAATATAACACTGAAGAACGATGTTCGCTGATCAGCTCAGAGCAATGTTCTGTGCTATTTTTCAGGTTGAAAAGTACTTCAGTCCAGAAATAGCTCCATTTGAGTGAATGGTAAGGTACTATATCCAGTGCATAAAAGCAATATATCTAAGCTTCATGGAATTAACTATTAGGAAAACTGTAACACTCAAGAAACCATCTGCATAAATGATTTCAATTTTTTTTTTACTCTATATAGAATCATTACTTCATGTTAACCGTGCAAAGAAAGAAATACAAAAGGACAAACAGAATTTTGGTTAGGTTATACAAGTGTAGACCCTGTCAAAACTACAGCTAGAAAGCTGAGAGCAAATTTACTCATAATTTGTTCCTCTCCACTCCTAGAGATCCCATACCCAGTTCAGTAATTCAGGTTAAGTGTCAATGAAAACTGATGGACATTTGTTACAATACAGTTTAAATGATGGGATTCCAAGAGGTTCACTACACCCATCACCATATAAAATAAATCTTTTCATGGAGTTTCTTGTTGACCAGTTGCTTGTGCAACATGATTCCAGCTATCAGGGAACGACAGAGTGAGCAGTCGTAACACCAACACAAGCCACACAGTCCTACACCATTAAAGCCTAGTTTACTCTTATTTCTGTTAAGGTATATAATTGTGTCACCAGCTTAGCTATGTTTCTCTGCTCCCCACCCCTGCCCCACCTCCTCAGCGCTTCTTTTTTTTTGAAAATCCAAGAAAATTAAACCAGACTTAATGCAACATTAAGGGCAAACATTTAAATATGCAGAGGTCAAGAAAATAAAAAGTTATGGTTCCCAGAGCAATATTAATTTTACTGCACTGAACACACTTTACATACAATTGTATGCATGTATTACTACTAACAACAACGTTACATGATGTAAATCATTCAGCATAGCCAAGTAATTGTTACTATGGGAACCTTTATATTTTTTAATTTGCGTGACTTTTTATATCAATATTGTTTAACTGCTGCATTACAAGGATTTAAATTTTCTCATTCGCTTCACGTTATAGTTTTACAATATACTGTAGCTTACTCCAATACACTCCACTATTGGAACCACTGAATATAGATAACTGGATATTTTGGGATGTTTTTACTAGATAAACTTTAGGAGATTTCACAAGTTCTCAGTGGCAGGTAACTGGAAACTGGGAGTGAATTATCAATGAAAATGTTGCGCATTTCTGTCCAAATTTATAGACACAGTTTCAGAAACTCCTCCAAATTTTAAAAAACATTCAGAATGTGTGTTCTAAAATCCAGCAATAAAAGCACCTCAAAGGTAATAATCTGGATATACCAGGAATTCAAATTTCCATTTAACCATCACGAGTCAGATACTTCAGTGTAAAAAGGGGATGTAAAATGCTACTACTTCATGCAAAATAAGCAACTATTCTTTTTAAGGAAGAATTATGATACAGAATTTGCAGCAAAAAGGCCCAGATTCAACTAGTCACAAAATGCTCTGAAAAACAACAACAAAAAACCCCAAATCATCAAACCAAATGCCAGCCCGTTCATGTAGCTAGGAAGCTAAAATCACATCCCTGGGGTGTTCCAGATAACATAGCACAGATTCATAAAACACGCATTGTCTTACAGAAAGGAAAGAAAAAGGAAGTCTCACCTGTGGAAGTCCAGCGCTTCAGTCCATGATACTTAAAAATAACCCCGCCGGTGACGAGGCTGTCCTGCCCACGGGTCTTTAAGGTTGGTACTATGGATAGCTTCTAACTTTTTAAGCAGTTGCAAAACATTTTGCTGAGATGCAAAAGCCAAACCTGCAGCGGACTGGGCACTCTTACAATGCGAAGTGAGTTAAGGTCACTTAGATACCTTCGCGAAGGATGTACGCTGACCCATTTTACTTCTCACCACAACGCCTGCTTTTTGCCTCCGTTGCTGATGCGGCGGCTGCGCGCCCGCAATACAACATTTGATGAAACCAAGCCCAACAGCATCCAACAGCGCCTTCCCTTCCCATCGCCACTTGCAGTTTTCTGGAGACGTTCGAGAACACGGGCAGGTCTATCTCCCCACGTTTCAGAGCCGTGATCCCAGGAGGGCTCGGCGGTGGCTGAAGGGTGGCTCTGATGCAAGCCAGCTCACCGCCTCCGCGTTGCTTTTACTCTTCAGAAGGGACGCAGAGGTAGACGTACTCCAAAACAAAAAACAAAGCAACGAAAAAAAAAAAAGCAGCCCTTTTCTGCAGGTGCATATTTTTTTCCCTCTCTCTTAATAAACTTTGTCCTGCTTCCCTTGCCCACTCGTTCCAGACTGACATTTGGCCAAAGTTTGTGTTTCTCACTTGCCTACTCGCTATCCAACAAGAATAGCAATGTATTATGACCAACAAATGCAAAACAGAATCGTGATTTTACAAAATACTCCAGAGATCAAAACCACAACTGAACCTCGGCCTGTCGGTTAGCTGTCCATACCAGAGGCCTCCATCTGTCTCGCATGGCTCCGTATTGCTCATTTCCCTGTTCACCAGTAAAAATCCATGACGAATATAAAGTTTCAGACAATAACGCTTCCACGAAGACCAGGGAATCAAACACATGCCCTTCTCCTTTTCCTCTCAGGCACGAGAAAAATCCCCTGCTTCACAACGGTGACAGGCTGAGCGGTCATCTGGCAGCAAATCTGGAGTCCAAAGGACCGACTGCCTTAATCTCATTTCCTTCCTTACTCCAAAATGTCAGCCAAGCCTGCCAGGTCTTCCCGAGTCTTGCTAAGGTAGCAGTCACTTCAGAAATACTGGATATTATCTACAGGACAAAGCTAAAATTTTACTCTGTCTTCTCATTTTAACCGTATCTTATATTACTCTCAGGTCTGAGGTAGATTTTTTTTCTCCCACAATACTGGTGACACTTTGATAAACAGTAAGGAAGTTGCTCCGTTCTTTCATTTTTGATTCTCTAATTTCTGAGCCACCTCATCATCTAGAAAGCAAAACATCTGAAAGCCATCTGCTCGCAGAGAGCACTGCTAGGCATTCCCTTAGAGCTAATACTAACCCTGCTTCAGGGGATGGGTTTAGGTTTCTAATCCCAAACCATAAAACCTGGCCATGGAAGTACATCATGTATCCCTAAACTAAGGGGACATAAAAGAGTCAGAACTATGCATGAAATACATGCAGGACAAATGACACCGAAGTTAATGTTTTTAATTAAAACTATGGTATTTTACTTTCCCCCAAAACTCAGGTTTTACTCTTTTCCCTAATAAATCCTGTTGGTCTGTCATCATTTCCTCTATTTCATCTGCTGAGAACCTTTGAATTAAAGAAATACTAAGCGAGCATCTTTCCAGAACCAGGCTGCATTACTTTAAGTTTGGCAGAAAGGTTTCTTTACCAAGAGTCCTGCACTGAAAGCCATTTCTGCTGCTTTAAGGCCTGAAAAACTATAGCTGGCACGACCTGTGATGACTGCAGAGGAAGCTTGATCCACATCTGTTTCACACCACATCTGAACTAGTGAAGTGCCATTAGTTTCAGTGGATTTACTCCCAGTGCGTGGCCGTATAAACAAGAGAAACAAGCGCCCAGCGACGGAGTGCTCCAGTTCAGGAAAAGGAGGCCTTGATCAGAGCTAAACACAACTCAGTCAAGGAAAAAGAGAACACTAATATTTGCACATGGTTTTTCCCAGTGGTTCTGAAATATAAAACCAACAAAAATACTGTTTATCAACCATTTATTGCAAAATAAAATACACACGTTATAAAAAATATATAGCTGAGTTTTAAGTTAAATTATTAATGATTATGGATCAGACCAAGAATATCTTAATTAAATCAGTCTGCACATACTGTTTGACTCAATAGTTTAGTAAGATATACTAGGTCTGGCTGGGATGGAGTTAATTTTCTTCATAGCAGCCCCTACGGTGGTGTGGTTTGGATTTGTGAATTTGTGACTAAAAACTAAAACAGCGTTGGTAACACACCAGTGTTTTGGCTATCGCCGAGCACTGCTGGTACAGCATCAAGGTTTTGTTTTGTGGGGTTTTTTTTCCTTCCTTTTTCCCACTCTGCCCCCCCAGGCAAGTAGGCTGGGGGTGAGAAAGAAGCTGGGAAGGGGCACAGCCAGGACAGCTGACCCCAAACTGGCCAAAGGGATGTTCCATACCATATAACAACATGCTCAGCAATAAAAGTTCATGGAAAGGAGATGGAAGGGGGGGGACATTTGGGGTCACAGCATTTGTCTTCCCCAGGAGCCGTTACGCATGATGGAACCCTGCTTTCTGGGAAGTGGCTAAACCTCTGCCTGCCGATGGGAAGTAGGGAGTGAACTCCTTATTTCGGTTTGCTTATGCTTGCAGCTTTGCCTCACCTATTAAACTGTCTTTATCTTGAGTTATCTCACTTTTATCCTTTTGATTCCCTCCCCCACCCCACGGGGGTTAGTGAGTGAGCAACTGGGTGGGGGCTTAGCTTCCAGATGGGGTCAACCCACTGCATAGGAGAAAATAAACACAATAAATAGTCTTAATTTCATATACAGTGTCCAGGCAGACATATGCGATTCTAGAGCCCAGCTTTTAGATTGGGAAGAGTCATCTGGAGTCATCAAGTTATCTGAGAGTGGAAAATAGCAGAGAACCTGTCTAGCCAAGCAGGAAGCGAAAAACAGGCTCTCAGTGTTATTCATCAAATTCATCAAGTCTGATGAAGGCTTAAGGAGACAGTATCTGCTCACAGGTAACTCTAACCATTAAGAAAATTCATTAGTAACAGACAGAAAACTAGAACTAATGGATGGTAGAAACATCCAAAGCAGGGAGATAGGATTCCCTGAACTTTCACATACTGATAAGGAAAAGGAGAAAACTCAGAGGAAATAGTTTAAGAACAAAATGTAAACAATTCTCACTTAGAGAATTTATGAAAATCCCTTCAGTTTTGGGCTGGCAGAAACCTTTTTTTAGAGAAAAGCTATGGCCACTGCTGGAGGGCCTTAGGAGGCAAACTTTGATCCATGAGTACCTAATCGATTAATACACTATCCATCCATACTATATTTACTACTTCTGCTGCCAAAGTTTTGCTCTCTAGTGCGAGGACACTTAACACTCTGGGACCAGAATCTTCCAGCAGAACTCAGAGTGGCACCTCAGAAACTTCTTACTTTCAGTTTATTTTATTGTTATTAAAAAAAAACAAAACCAAAACAAACAACCCCCCCCAAAAAAAAAACCCCAAACCCCAAAAAACATCAAATGCCGAGCACTCAGGAACTTGCATTATGCATAGGCTGAAGTTCTTATGCATAACTGATGCATGTGCATCATAGGTCAAGCACATCTTTATTCAGACCTAAGCTACAAAAGGGATAGCACGGTGAGGGCAGACACCCACCTCACAGTACTTGCAGAGAGAAACATTTATGACTTCTTCTACCCCAGTAATAAGGAAGTCATCTGCTTCTGAACTTCATCATTTCAATATCTAAATCAATAAGGAGTGAGGAAGGAGCCCAGAAGGCACGTCAGGCACAGGAGAAAAGAAGGAAGAGTCTTGAAAAATGTTGCACTGTTTGCTAGGAGTGGCAGATCCTAATGAATAAAAATGGAAAATGTACTGGAGATAATTTTTCAATCCTCATATTGACGTCTGGCTCTGATCCACTGCACTGCATACAGTGAAGAAAGATAATACAAATGTGCATAATTCTGAGTGTCTAGTGAAAAATTAATATTAGCTACCTAAGAGTTGCCCGCTTCAGTGTCATCCTCCATGAGTTGCGCTACATCTAATTGTTCTAAAACAAATGAATCAAGACGTGCTCTTGGGTGTTCTGCAGCTTCTCCAATAATTAATTCAGGCCTTTCATCATCTGCATTTGAAAGAGGAAAGGAAGGTAAGAGCAGGGTTTGGGGATTTTTTTTCCCTATAGCTTGTCGTATTATGCAGCTGAGTGTGCTCGAGCCCATGCACGTACAGTCAGCAAGCAGAACAGAACTGCTGAGCACCCACAAATACTGCTGAAATCAATAGGAACTGCAGGGACATTGTGACTTTGAGAAACAGCTCATCCTTCTTCAGGAGCCTACTTATAGGTAGAAAGGCTTGTTCTGAAGCTGCGTAAGAAGATTTCGGTACTGGTGGGGCTTTTTCTGTTTTGTTTTATTTCCAGAGGACAAAATCAGGCACACTGTGCCAGACAGGCCAAGTCCCAGGGCAGGGTGAGAAGGGAAGAAGAAAACCTCTCTCAAGAAGATGAGTAGAGCTCAGATGCATCCCTGAACCCATTTGCGCACACAGGCAACAGACCCACAACAAGAAGAGTTATTCTGTGAGCAACACATCACTGAACACTGCAAATTAACAGGCCTAGCTGAGGTTCCCCATGAGAAAAATCCTTCTGTTATCTGTTTGCATGCGTCAACCTAGCTAAGATGAGCGTGGAGCATTTGGCATTCAAGGATGATGCAATGAAGATATCCTATCAAAAGCATCTTAAAGCTTGTCCTTATTCCAGCTCCTATTAAGCACTGCCATCAGAAGGGCGTGAGTGATGCATAATGGTCATGGCACAGGCGTCACAAGCACTTTCAAAGTCAAAAGGCCAGGCTGTGCAGCCTATCTGCCTTCATCATTACTACTAGAGGTTGAGATGTCTCAGTATTAACTAGATGAGTGCAAAAAAGTCAATATAACAACTGACTTGTTTAAGGAAATGTCCTTGTTTTAGAGTACAAGAACTGTAGTTAGCACTGCAGAGCACATGGCGTCATCAAAGAAGGGGAAGGAGTCAAGAGGGAGGTCTAAGATCTGAAGACATTACCTTGACCTTTTTCAGCAAGTTCTCCTGGGTTTGGATTCCATCCCTTTCCTGGCACAGGGCTTAGCTGAGAAGCAGGAACACAAAATGCCATAGATCCCCTAGACAACACAAACAGCTAGTATGTGGATCGGGCAGTGGAAAGTGGCTGTCAAACAAACCCAAAAGGTAATCTTCGGCAGCATCCTCAAGATACTCTGTTGAGACAGAAGATGCAGAACCTAGCAATAAGCTCAAAAAGTTCTGAAGAGAAAGGCCACAATGGGATAGACAATTGACACTACCATCTGCAAAGAACGTCTAATGAGGAAATTAAGAGTAACTGAAATGTCACGACACTCCATCTGCTTTATGTGTATTGTGCACAATGGAAGATAGGAAATAAACATACTCTCTTTACGTACTGCAAAACTTCTAAGAGTTGTCCAGGAAACCTACAATACAAATACAGATAAGAAGCACCATTTGAAGGACAAGAAAAATATCCAGCTGATACGAAAAGCTTCAGATTACTAATTCTGAAAAGTTTTTTTCCCCCCATTTACTTTAAATCAGTATGTCCTGATGTGGGAAACTGTAAGCTCACACATTGCAATGTATTAGGCTACACGCAGAGGATAGTGCATTTGAAATTTTTGCTGCCTTGAATTTTAACGCATTAGAGCTTGAACATTATCAACAATCTCTTTTTTTGTTTCTTAAGACATCCAGATCCCCTCACCCATGCGTTCTTGCTATTTCTCCAGAGCATTTTTGAAAAAAAAAAAAAAAAAAAAAATGAAGATGTCAATATAGAAATGAGTATTTCTTAAATTAAAACCCCAGAGAGTTAAACCTAGTGGTTCATTACCACTCTTCTGTCATAGTGTCCTTGTCACACTGGTCCTTCGTCCCTGATTAACTTTAGTAATGTCCCCTATTTTCCTGCATCAGAATTTATAGATATGATTAATATGCAGAACAAATGCATTTCGAAGTACACACCAGAGTATTCTGGAGTAATGTATTAAGATCCTGTGTGAAACACCTGACCAATTACTGTTTAATACAGAATATTTACATTTCATGAGCGAAGACAGCTTTTTCAGAAAAAGTCGGTATCGGTCGCTTTTAGAGGAAAATAAGGGTAGATCCCCCAAAAGACCCTACTGGAAAGATGACCTGCTTCAGGGAGCAGCAAACCCCCCCATGGGGTGGGGAGCCGGGAGGCCCCATCACTCCAGGCCTGTCTCACCGCCCCAGCCGGGAGCTGGGCAGCTGCAGGGCAGGGGCGAGCCCCCAGCCCCCGGCCCCCTCCCTGGGGACGGGGACGGGCCAAGGACGGGGTGGGACGCAGGCCCGGCTCGGCAGGGCCCATGGCTGGGCAGGGCCGGAGATGGGCCCGGCTGCGGCATCGCTGGGGCAGGGACGGTCAAGGCTGGTGGCACCGCCGGGGACGTCGCAACTTGCACAAGACCATCGGCAAGAGCCGTAGACAGGAGCGCGTGACAGTTTGGGTTTAAATCTTCCAAGTTTCACAGTCGCCTAATAAAATTTTACCTGCTACTTGTAAACCCTGTAACATCTAATTAAAGGTCTTCAATTTCGGTGTTTTCCAGTCTAAGAAGTGCTTTGATTTACAATGGCTTCGCTGAAAGGCAATGTCTCACTGGAGACTAGAAGTAGAAAAACAGCTGTAAGGCTGAACGAGGAATATATAGGCTGCTGAACGAGGCAGGTGATCTAGCAACAGCAGACACAAATAAGGCCAAGGTATTCAATGTCATCTGCCTCAGTCTTCACCAAGGTCTACCATCCCTCTGCAATTAGTGAAAGGGGCCACGAAGTTCTACCAGCAGTGCATGAAGACTTGAGAGGGGATTACTTGAGAGTAATCAAGGGATTACTTGAGAGAATTGAACCTACACAAGTCCGTGGGATCCGACAGGCTGTATGCAAGAGTGTGGAGACGGCTGGCCAGCACCCTTGCAAGGCTGACCTCTATTATCTTTGAAAGCTCATGGAGATGAAGTGGTCCCGCATGACTGGAGAAGGGCAAATGTTGTATCCATCTTCAGAAAAAGCCAAAAGGTAAACCCAGGGAACTCAAAGTCTCACTTTGATCACTGGAAAAAAAATCACAGAGCAAGTCTTTTTCAAGCATGTTTCTGGGCACATGAAGTAGGTAAGGTGACAGGGAACAGTCAGCACAGATTTACTAAGTGTAGATTGTTGTCTAGGATAAAATTACTAGATCTGTGGTTGAAGGAAGAGTAGTGGACGTCATTTGCCTTCAACTTTAGAAATATGCTTGACTCTGCCTCACAATATTCTTGTATGTGAGTTATGATGTTATGATCTGGATTGGTAGGTGATTAGATGGGAAAAAACTGCTTGGATGATCAGTCCCACAAGACAGTAGACAGCCCATCATACTGTGTCTGGAGGCTAGTAACAAGTGGAGTACCACAGAGGTCTACCCTGGGACCTGTCCTTTCTAATATATTTACCAACGACTTGGAGGAAAGTCGTTACATGCACTTTCATCAAGTTTGCAGATGACATCAAATTAGGAGAAACAGATGATATGCTTAAGAGCAGGACTTCTGTAAAAAGGGACCTAGACAGACTGGAGGAATGGGCTAGCAGGAACTTTATGAATTTCAACAAGGACAAATTCAAAGTCCTGCACCTGGGGAGGAATAAGCCCTTGAACAACGCAGGCAGCGGAGTGACTGGCTGAGAAACAGCTGTAGTGGAAAGGACCTCAGGTAGACAGCCAGCAGTATGCCTTGGCAGCAAAAAAAAAGTCACAGTGTCCTAGGTTGTATTATCAGGAGCTATTATCATAGCTAGTAGATAAAAGCACTCGATAGACCACATCTCAAACACTACATCCAGTTTTGCCCCCCCAGTACAAGACAGATGTTGATAAACTGGAGCAAGTTCAGCAGAGTTCAGTGGAGAGCTACCAAGAGGGTCAGCAGTCTGGAGCATTTGCCCTGTTAGTAGAGGCTGAGCTAATTGGGCTTGTTCAGCCTGGAGACAGGAAGGCTTCAGAGGAATCTAGTTGCAGCCTCCTAATATCTACATGGAGGTCACAAAGACGATGGAGCCAGGTTCTCCATAGTGATGCAAAATGGGAAGAAGAGAAACAGCAAGCATGAGTTGAAATAAGAGATTGAGACTGGCTAAATGGAAAATTTTTTTCACCACAAGGACAGACAAGCGTTGGAACAGGTTAATCAGCAGGGTTGTGCAGTCTCCTTCCTTGGAGATTTTCAAGACAGAAGTAGATAAAGCCGTAAGTAACATGGTTTGACCCCATAGCTGAGCCTACTCTGAACATGAGGTTGGACTAAAGACCTGTTCAGGTCCCTTCCAAACTGAACTGTCCTATGATGCTATGATTATATTGTCTGTCTAGCACAGAAGGTCTAAAAATCTCTCTACATCAAGGCTTTGGACTTCTTGCAAGTACTGTCATGAGACAGTCTTACAATTCTTTTCCAGAATATGCTGCATCACATACCCCCTTGACCAGTCAAAATTGGAAATCACAGCTGAATCACAGAATCACAAAAGTGATTGAGGTTAGACGGGACCTCTCAAGATGTCTAGTCCAATCCTTCTGGTCAAGTTGGGTCAGCTAGAATAGGTTGCCCAGGAAAAGCAACATATGCAGAGAAATTTTGCACTCACTCTGCTGTTAAAGAAAAGTTCTCTCCTCTCTGGAAACCCTTGTTTAAAAAAAGCAACATGGCATCCAGTGACTTCCTCATCTGCAAATACCAACATGGAAACCAATTCATCTTCTCTTCTCCTCTGAAAAGCAGCAAAAATATACTGAGCAATCCTAGCACAAACTTGCTGAAGTCCCAGCACTGTGCAAGTCTGACAGAAGATGACTGAAGCAAAGACAGATATTTCCTACAAAAACAAAATGGACCTGGTCTCTCCAAGTTCTGATTTAAAGTGTCCAAACAAACTTTTGAGGGCTTACTTTCTTTTAACTCATTTAAACCTAACCGCAAGGTATGTAGCTGAAGTTGAGAACCAAATCCTTCCTAGAGCAACCAGAAATAGTGCTATGGACACCTAAGTTGGAATAGTCAAATGCTGTAATAGCAGAGTAGATCAGAACTTTGTTGAAATTGAAATGCTACCCAGGACTTGATACACTTTTGTGTAGTTGTCTTCACATATTCTGAATGATGGTTTCTGCCCACCTTAATACAGATGTAGAAGAAAGTAAGAAAGCAATTAATTAAACAACATGGAGGCAGGACTAAGGAGTTTCCCTAAAGTTATCTGGGAAGGTGAATTTTAAATATACTAAAGAATAAAATTATAACTTGCTAGATATTCAGACAGTATATTTCTCCCTCAAAAGGGGTTACACTTTCTCACCTCAAGTGCCCAATGATTTACTTAGGAACTGATTAGCTTTTAATTTTATGATCTCTAGTCAATATTTCATCCAAAATAGAGAAAGTTATCATTGTTTTTATTAAAGATCTGGAGATTTACTCATTTGCTTTCATAACTCAGGGGCTATAATTATAATTTAGACATCAAGGAATTCTTCTGGATCTACCATGTAATATAATGCTTCCTAAGTGAATTACAAATATAGACTTTATAATACTTCTAGGACTCTCTTCCAAGGTAAATAGGTTTCCTAAGGTGTCACTATATTCCTGGAAAAATCTTACCTTAGCCAAACAAAGACGAATCTCTAGCATTTATGGAGTTATCTCTCTTCCTCATTAAAATAGAAGTTACCTGTACTAATAAAGCAGGTTATAGCTGCTTCTCTCCTCTGGAGATGAAATACCTCTGCTGCTGCCAGTAGAACATTGCATTTATATGCCTTAGCCTCAAAGAGAATATATCTTTTCTCCACCAACTTATATTAAGATAAAAGGGAATTGATTTTCAAGAACATGAAGGACAAAAAGTTAATCAGGAATAGTCAGCAGGGATTTACCAGGTGCAAATCATGCCTGACCAACTGGATTGCCTTCGATGATGAAATGACTAGCTGTATGGACCAGGGGAGAGCAGTGGACATGATACACCTTGCCTTTCATAAGGCTTTTGACACAACCTCCCACGACACTGATTTGGAAGCTGAGAAACTAAGGGCTGACTGGACTGTTAGATATGTTGAAAATTGGCTGGACGCTGGGCTCACAGTAATCAATGGCTCAAAGTCCAGCTGGCAGTCAATAACACCAAGAGAATTACAGAGTTGCTTCTGGATCTGGCATCATTCCTTATCTTCATCAGCAATCTGGGTCACAAGGATGAATGAACTTACAAGAAAATGTGAGGACAGTACTAAACAGAGGGAAAGGTGATACACTGAGTGGTAGTTTTAATACACAGCAGTCTTGACAAACTTGTGAACTAGGCCAACAGGAATTTCCTGAAGCTCAGTAAGGAGAATTGCAAAGCTCTGCAGCTGGGGAAGAGCAACCTCATGCACAAGTACAACTGGAAACTGGCTGCCTGAGTCACAGAATCATAGAATCATTTAGGTTGGAAAGGACCTTTAAGATCATCGAGTCCAACCATCAACCCAACACCACCATGCCCACTAAACCATGTCCTGAAACTACGTCACAGCCCTGCTGAAAGGACCAGGGGCTATGGTGGATGCCAACGTGAACATCAGCCGCGGAGCAGTCTCCCTGCGAAGGCGGCAAGCTAATACTGGGCTACATTAAGAAAAGCGTAGCCATCAGGTCAAGGGAGTCACTGCATTGAAGAGGCTGTCTCTGGAAAGCTGTGTTCAGTTTGGGGCTCTGCAGTTCGTGAAGGATGCTGAGAAGTTGTAGAGGGTCCAGCAGAAGGCTATAAAGATGGTCAGCGCTTGACCTATTAGAAGAGATCGAGGGAGCGGGGCTTGTTTAGTCTGGCAAAGGGGGTGCTCTATTAACAGCCTACAGCTACTTGAAAGGTAGCTACAACGACACAAGAGACGACCTCTTATCAGATATGACCGATAGCAAAACAAGGGGCAACAGGGAGTAGTTGCACTTAAGAAGACTGATGGACATTAGGAAAAATTTATTCACTGCAAAGATAGTTTAGCACTGGAATATATTATTCACATGGGTGGAATCTCGATTGTTAGAGGTTTTCAAGACTGGTTAGACAAAACTGCAGCTGACTTGATCTAGAGTTGCTAACAGTCCTGCTTCAAGCAGGAGGATGGACTAGATGGCCTCCAGGGGTCAATTCCAGACAAAATTTTAATCATTCTGTGAAAATCTGTGAAATAAATCACACTGGCCAGTGTAACTTGGTTTTTACAGTAGTGCTTAGAAGGGTTATGAAATATGCCCTCTGTTCATGAAGTGCCTTCAATAAATGTAAACACATTAGAGAAAGGACTAATCCAGAACAGCAGGATCTCCCTTTACATTACCTACATGAAGACACAATGCTAACAGTTTAGGACAATACTTCACCTATTTAGGAACTGCATGCATTTACTGGATTACAAATCAATGCTGAAAGGCAGTTTTTCATAGGCAGAACGTGGCCTAGACTTTCATCAGAAAACAGCATGAAATGCCATTCCCTTTCTAGACACTTAGATGTATTAAACATTTTTTTGTTTTTGCCATAAACATGACACCTTCAACACAAGAGTCTAGTATTTGTTCAGAGGAAAGAATCATTAATATTATCCCTCAACTTTTTGGCAGCTCTCCCATGCAAGTATTTTTTACTTCTTCATTTAAATGAGACCGAAAATAGTCTGCCTCAAAAAAAGGCTTAAAGAATTAATAAACTACAAATCTAAAAAGTTAATTTAAATCTGTAAGAATGTAACAAGATACTGAATTTTGCTCATGTTTTTCAATGCAAGTATGGCACAGTGTTGCATTCCTACTGCCAAGTAATAAACATGTACCACTGAATCTGGCTTCTCCTTCCTGACTACGAAGGAAACCCCTGGCTATGATGCCTGCCCTGGCAAGCTGTCTGTTAAAAAGCCTGCCTCCTACCATGCACACTATTTAATATCTGCATATTCCAGTATTATGCTAAATGCATCAGTGGTTTTGCCTACTATTAGTGAGTGATTTCAAATAACAGAAAAATAGAAATTTATTTGTAAACTGCACTAACTGGTGGAATCCACCTCATCTCCTTCAGCAAAACAGTTTTCTTTTTTAATCATTGCATTAAAATTGAACCACCCATCTTTAACAAAGCCAATGAGCTACTTAGGACGGCTGCTGCAGTCACTTGGGCTTACTGAGTTCAATGGTATATCTAGCTATGTATTGACAGCATATGGGGATAAAAAAGTCAATTTGTAGTGGAATTATAAAGTACAAAAATGGCTCAGGGACAAATCCTGGGAAGTCATAGAGAATACTCAGAGCTGGTAAAAAAGATGCTGAATTCACTGCCGATGTCTTTATTAACAAATTAAAGAAAGGCAAGGCAAGGGCTTAAATACCAGCCTACGCTCATCCATAACATTTAGCTGCTAACATGTATACTCCATCAACAGTCGGCAATTAGTGCCCTCCCAGACAGGGGGAGATTAAGTACAGTGTGTGGGATAAGACAGGTCAAGGACTGTGTGTTGTGAATGCATAAATACACTCCGGTCCTTTTTATTTTCTATTATGGGCACAGCCCTCGCATCTACAAGAAAGCTGCCAAGGACAAGCATCAGCACTGCGCTCTCCCGTGCCCCCAAACCAGAATGGATATCAAAACCACAGGTAGCATCAGTTAGCACCAACGCAACTAGTTCGTCCTCACTCCAGAATTAGTTCTCCAATGCTCTTTACTCTTCAGCATATGTTCACTACGACACTCCACTGCTCCTCCAAGGAGCAATGGGTATGTCTGACATTCCCTACTGCAACCACAGCTCACACAGACGTTCTTGACAAATTCAAAACGCAGAGCCTGGATACTGCTGACAGTGCAGCCACAGCAAGAAAGAGCCAACCTCAGGGTGCTGGGTAGAGTTTTTAACCGGTTTCCACTGCGCCTTTTCTGCTGCAGCGATAACGGTGGCAGTACCTGAACTAAGCGGCTTCTAGCCAGCCCGACTCGTTCACCCCAACTGCAGCTGCTGCAACGCAGACGTACCACGAAGCCCAGCACTCAGAAGCCACGGGAATCTTCAAAGGCTTCTCTCGGCCGCTGACCAGCCCCGGGGTCCAGGCTGGCTGGAGCTCACAGGAGGACGCGCACGCAACAGCCCACGTCCCGCTCTTGCCCGGCAGAAGCTGGGATGACGTGCGAGCTCCAAGGGGATGGACAGGGATCCCCCCGTGGCACCCCCCAGGCCCAAACTGTACCCCAACGCCCAGCACGCCCGGGGGTCAGCCCCACAAGGGAACAGGCAGGGGCAAGATTCCCCCCGCTACCCCACCAGTGGGTTTTTCTCCGGTGATGCTGGGCAGAGGTGAAGCAGTTTTAAACGTGCGCGTGTGCAGTGGTAGAGCCTCAGCAGGAAAGGCATTGAATGTCCTCCCAGAGCAGAGCATCCAGAACAGGATGGTGTAACTTCAAAAAGTTTTGCAGTACCCCTACTTAAAACCAATAAGCCTGGACAGGTCCAAATAGCAACAGAGTAAAAGCAAATTTTGCCCAGGATATTGATTATGAATGCGCCACTTACTGATAGCACTTCCATAATCATAACAGAAAAATACTTCATGCTGTACAGTCCCATCAAACCAGTGAAATTCAGTAAGTGGTGCGCTGCTCAGTTTAACTGCCTCAAAAAAAATCTAACCCTGCCAAGCATTTTAACTTCTGGTCCTAAACACTCTAAAGACCTTTCAGGGTGATGCTTGCTTCAATAAGCTATCTCCTGCAGTTCTGATAATAAAGGTTTTATTACTTTCATATAAGTAGATAAAAACAAGTTATGCCTCTGAGTTATGAGAGAACAGCAATAATGCCTGATTTTTTCATTTTCCTTCTAATAAAATAAAAAAATAGTAATTCTGTGCAAAAATGGGAAAAAATGCCACACACCTAGGATTGTAACTGGCATCACCATACTTGAGTAGCAGAGGCTACTTACACTTCTTGTAAGTGTCGCTCACAATATTAAAAAAAAAAAAAAAAAAAAGCTTCTTTGGAGAATTCCTGACCGGGAATTTTGTTACAGACAGTTCTAAGCAGAAGCTGCTACTGAGAAGGAGACTCAGAGGTATTTGGCTCCTGCCAGGCGTTGTTTCTCAGTTTGATTAAGCTCTTAATCTTGTGTTTCCTCTGTGGGTATCAAGCTCCAGAAAACTGCCTTGTTCAGATGCCTAAAGGGAAATAAGATTCGACTTCAAACAAACAACAATCACCACTCCATTTTTGATCGTAATCTGGGGGGAAATGCACCATGAAGCACCGCAGCTCGATACCTCCAAAAATCAACTTTGGGAGTCAGAATTTAAGAATCTGTCAGAGCTAATCACTTCAAATAATGCTGCAATAGAAGATTGGACTCGCCACAAGAAGCAATTGCAGTAGGAGATAAAAAGATTACATGCTGAATGATCTGATGTGAATAGGAAAGATGCTATTCTTAAAGCCCTGAGCTCCCATGATGCAGTATTTCAGCTTTGGGCTGAAATGGTAAAGCTAAACTAGAATTGTGCACTGATAACGTCAGAGCAATCAACCGCTGGGCTGAGAGGAGAATTCCTTCTTCAAAACCTTTTTTTTTTTTTTTTGAACTGCGGTTATTAGTATTTAAAACAGCAGCAACTGGAGTCACTGAATCCGAGCTGCACTGTGCTAGGCTTTATTCCATACATTATAATACACAGCCATTGCCCCAAGGACCATAAATGTGTAAACAGGCAAAACAGACGTATGGTTGGAGGGGACATGGAGAAGAAATGATCTGCCTAACGCTTAATATCAAATCAGCATCAGAGCTAAAAATACAATACAGGGTCCTAGCGTGCTACCTGCTCCAGCCAAGCATCCCCCAAAGCTGTCTCCCCCTGAGGCTTCACAGTTCACATTAAAGGAATCTCATCTTGATGAGACTTTACCCTGGTAGAAATGGGGAGGGAAATGACAGCAGCTGTGATAAGGTAAATCCCACCGTGGGTTAATTGCCTACCTGTTCTGCTTTTCACCTCCAAAAAGAAAAACCTTTTGGAATGAAGCATGGAAAAAGACATTCCTAAGGGAACTGGGATTGAGTCCAGGTCTTCCTAGAATACATGGGGGCACCTTTTCAGGGAGTTAAAAACTGCTCCGCAGATGCTCAAACATCTGAAGAGCAGTGGGTATCAGCTGTGGTGAAGCCTAGGCTGGCACGCTGCATTCAACCCTAGTCAAGCCATGTTCAGGAAAGGTAAATTCAACAAAGAGAGAGAGGAGTTTCTTGGGAAGATGAAGGAAATGCTGTCGTATGAGGAGAGACAAGAGCCTCTCTGTAGAGTCTGGCTCCAGATAAAGACAGCAGGAGAAAAATATCAGGTTGGGAGAGAAGCTGTTAAAACTACAGGATGATGTTAAAAAAGCAATAAACAAGCAAAAGTTTTCCACAAATGCATTTAACCTTAGAGCAAGCCCCGCTGATAGTACTAGTGAGGCAAAAACTAGTGATGCTTTTAAAACGGAGCTAGGACAGCTTGTGAACTGGATATTGCAATGTGCTTCTCTATGGAAAAGGGAATGGAGTTAATTGGCCCTCCCAGGCCTTTGTTCCTAAGAAGATGTGCTGTTCTTCAAAAGCTACTTTTCTAGAAAAAAAAAATATTAAAAAAGCTCAGAAATCTTGTAAAGTCTCTGTCCTATTGCAACATCACGAAATATTTTATAAATCTGGGAATATCTGATAACGTCTTGGAGAGGATCTTGCGATCATTGAGTCATTTAGTTTTGTTTTTTTTAGCTGGACCTTTCACATTTTTAAGAATTACACTTCTAAAAACTGAATCCTTTTGGCCAAAAAGCCCCAAATCCCCCATAACACAGGAAACTGAAAGAACAACTAACCTCATCTGAAAAGCAAGCTGGTGAGCTGCAGTTATCCTAGAGTTCGTAACAGACGTATTTATAGCGACCTTTTGACCCCCCTCAGGATGAGTCATTTTTCAAGAAAGTTTGAAGTCTGCCTTTAAAGGATATTTTCACTACCACATACACCCATATCTCTTGCCTCTGGGAAAAAAAATATTATAATACACTACGTTGGTATCACATATGTGATGATTAGTCTTGATAATGCAGCATAACAATACAACACAGCGTTAAGGTAGAGGTCTGATTACATGTCATTCAGCAATGGTTGAGCCACTATATTTAGATGCTGACTAATTTGGGAGAGCACTTATCCATCTTCCTGAGGGATTTCTGCAGCTCCTCTTCCTGAGGTATCAGGAGACTTCACAGCCACTTGGGCGTTTTACTCCGAGTGCTCCTACAAGGTTGGAAAGCGTTGGCTTCCCCTGCCCCACACGGGCCTCCTGGGGGGGACGGACCCCCTCTCCTGGCTCTTTCTGGGGCAGCAAAGCCCTGGATGCTCTGCCCTCGCTCGCTGGCGTCACCTGGACAGAGCTGAACTGAAGGACATGTCCCAAGAAAACTGCATCTGTGACGACGGAGATCTGAGTTCTCTGGTACAGCATCACCCAGATGTACGCTTGCACCATATGTCCTAAAATATTGGTTTGACTTAACTGAGCCTAATTCTTAGTTAAAATATGGGCACTTTACTTTTCACCCACAGCGTATGTAAGAGGGGAGCAGTAGAGAGTTCCTGAGTAGGTGTAAATGCTCCCCTTCAAATTCCACTTAACAGTGCCTCAGAGTGTATCTCCAGTCCGGGACACTGTGCTCATCTGCAAGGTAGCTCTGAGGAAGCACCCTTACCTAGGGGACATGGGGTCCCCGTGTCCGCGCTGCTGCTGAGATGTTTGCTGGGAGCTGGAAAAAAGCCCCGCTCACATCCAAGATGAGGAGCCACGACTACAAAGCCCTCAGGGACAGCAGAAGTCAACTCAGCAGTGACTTTCTCAGATTGAAAAAGCTCCGTGTCTGGGACAGACCCAGGGACTTGCAGCCAAAGCCTTTTTAGGAACCTGTGAAGGGAGCGTGCAGGCAGACCCATCGGTGGCAAAAGCTGGAGGAGGCAGCAAAGAGCTGGCAGAGACGTTGGCAAGGAGAGGCTGCAAGAGTGGAGCTAGCCCAGGAGAGCCAGGAATCACCCATCACTCAGCCCACAGCTATAGCAACACGAAAAGGCAAGACGATCAATCTTTCTAACTTACTTGGCTACACGATCACGGAACATTAAGGACTGCATCATAAGGTTGCTGTACTTGGAAAGGTATTTCGAGTCCACAGTGTACTGAACCAGAGCGTACTGAGCAAGGCTGGATGGGAGGTTATTGATTGATTCTTACAGAGACAACTAACTCCTCGGCGTAGCAAGAAAGGACCACACATAAAGATTGCGCGCACGAGCCATACAACTCTTACACTCCTTTAATCAGGCCCCAGGACCCAGGCGATGAAGCACATCTGAATGTCTCCGGCAAGAACACGACCCCACAGAGCACAAAGACAGCGTGGTACTCACAAGGTTAGAGATGGGCGAGCCAGAGGACATGGGAACTCAATCTCGCTTCGGCACAGGGACCCGTCTGTCCCTGCTTTGTAACAGGTGGACGACCAAATAACAGGATCATATTTGATTGCACCCCTCAGAAATGTCAGGTCACCATGGCAAGGGCAGCTGGCTGAAATGAATGTGATTTTAAAATCACCACATTTAGCTGTGATTAAAGCTAGCAAACAAGAAAGTTTAATTTATTATTGTTATTCATGGGCGGGGGGGGTTGCATTTTTGCTTTTAAATTGCTTCTCTGGAAAAAGAGAAGTGGATTCCTTTTGGTTACTTGACAGTCAGATTTGCAACTAGTTACAACCTGAACAATAAATAAGGTATTTCTTCTTGCTAATCAAGAGAGTAACCTATGCACATGCTTAAACATGTTAGTATATTGGAACTGCCATTCACAATTCGCTAAATAGTTACATTTTTTTAATTCCTGATCTATATAAAGATCCTTTTGGACAAAGATTAGGAAACAGCTGAGAATCCAGAAAACTGACATTTAAACTGATATTATTAGCTAAGTCAAACGACATTACATGTGCTGGATAGAAGTCACTTATCAAAATATTTTACATTAAAGCATATGGTTTGTTCTCCAAAGAAAACATGCTAATGGCAATGATTTTCCTTTTGGAGTTCATCAGGACTGCAGACCTAGTAGATCTCAGCCTAACTGTTAGTCCTGGCTTTGAAGAGAAAAACAAACTTCCCTTTTTCAATGTTTATTCTGCTTCTTAGCTTTGAGTGGGTTAACTGTTGGACTGATGTAAACTGGAAACAAAAGCAGAGAAAATGTTATTCAGCGGCAAAAGGAATCTCAGTTGTCAAAGCCATCCACCACTTCTGTAAACTCTCGCTCCTGGCAATTAGCCAGTCCAGCCAGTTTTTAAAAACTTCAAGCAGTTCATCTCTCCTGACAACTGTTATTTTTAAACCTTGCTCCTTCACCTTTCTTATTCCCAGAGGAAACAGTCCAGATCTTTAAGGCTAATAGCAGCCTCGGCAGCCCGTCCCATCTGGGTCCCCCTGCTCCCCCCAGGCTGTGAAGGCAGCTGGCCCGGGGACACCCAGGTACAGCTGGCACCTCTTGCACGGGGAGAGGGAAGGGGAAAGAGGCAGAAGGTGCTACAGGCAGGTGCTATAGGAGAGGAGGAGATAGCTGGCCCACCCTGAGTTAGATGCCTAAGCAATTCATTGGGAGAATTAGGGTTTGCGTTTGATTTCCTCATAGACTAAGACAGTGCCTAAATTAGCCAATATGCGTCTGAAAAGGGAATTATGGCTACACGCCATCCTTCGCAGGTGCTTTGCTGACTGAGTTGCTGGGTAAATACTGCAAAAGATCAAGGTGCTCAAATACCGCTGCAAGAAGCAGATAGGGACTGATTGCATTTTAAAGCGTGTGCATAACCATGACTTATTTTTGTTCTGAAAGCAACTTATGTTCTTCACATATGGGTGCTTTTGAATGCAGCCCCAAAATAACAACCTCCGGTTGGTTGGGAGTGAGAGTACAGAAGAATGAGCAAAGCAGTAAACAGCCAAATTCTCCAGGGAAATAAGCAGCAGTTAGGAGGTCCTAATCAAAGGCTATTTCATATCTTTACAGGCATTATTAGATTCCTAAAGGAGGAAGTTTGACTTGGAAACTCCCCACCTCTGCGATTTCCTCTGGCAAGTAAGTCTTGGATGGAAGTTACCTGGTGTCTCACCACCAAGTCTCGGATGCCGGGGGAGCA
Source organism: Leptodon cayanensis (assembly GCA_027564655.1). Classification (NCBI taxonomy): domain Eukaryota; kingdom Metazoa; phylum Chordata; class Aves; order Accipitriformes; family Accipitridae; genus Leptodon; species Leptodon cayanensis. The sequence goes on from JANXJC010000029.1 coordinate 1,458,869, forward strand.
CTGGTTAGCAGTTGCTGAGAAGATCATCTCAAAAGCAGGTCCCACAGATTTGGAAGGTGCATAAAACTGCTGTGCTTGCTGGGGAGGGTGCCCAGGGATCACCCCAAGGCTCACACCAGACAGTCAGCGCTCTGGGCCAGAAAAAGAGGCAGAAAATGGCCCTTGGCAGAAGGCGGCTATGGCTACGCTGTGAAGTTAACCCCTCCAGAGACAGCTCTGCACCCCCTGGCCATGCACTAATGACTTACATCTGTCTTGCTGAGAGCTACCCGCATGAGAGTGGCTGCATCTACGTTGCATAGTGCTTGGTCTTGAGCCTCCTCGGGCACCCATGTGCACCAAAGACATTTATTACTCCTCTTGTGTTTACTCTTCCCCCACCCCCCTCAGCTTTGGAGTCTGAAATTAGGAGGGCTGTGTTGCAGCCCACCAGAGTGTTTTTTTTAATAGCTCCATGCTGGGTGCATATGTTGCGTGCCTTGGAAAGTAGTACAAGGGACGTGTGAGCGTGCAGTGCCTGGGGGCACAATACTGGAGGGCTGTATAGGGCTGAGGAAGCCAAGGCTGGTGCAGGTTCCACCATGCTGCCTGAAGGACAGAGCTAAATGTCCATAGAAGGACACCCAGCTCTTGCCTCGGTAGCAGCTGGTTTATCCATTCCAAGAGAGGCCAGGAGTGAGCTAACGTACGTGCAGTATGGATGATCCCACGATCAGGACTCAAGAGAAAAGCCGGGAGCTGAGTTATTCGCAGTATAGACATGCTCTCCGATGTCCTGTCCTGTGGGGTGGAGAGAGCTGACCCAGAATCACACCAGCCCTGTCCTACAGCTGGTGTGTAGGACACACAGAGTTCACAGCCAAAGCAGCAGACTATTCCCCTGTTCAGGTCTTGGACTCCTTGAAATGCTTCTTAATATTAAAAACCGCTTGGGGGGGGGG
>JANXJC010000029.1:1470243-1499708 GCA_027564655.1 Leptodon cayanensis
CTTGCCCTTGGCCTTGTTCAACCTCATGAGGTTCACATGGGCTCACTTCTTGAGCTTGTCCAGGTCCCTCTGGATGGCATCCCATCCCTCAGGTGTGTCAACCGCACCGCTCAGCTTGGTGCTGTCTGCAAACTTGCTGAGGGTGCACTCAATCCCACTGTCTGTGTTGGTGATGAAGTTATTAAACAGTACTGGTCCTAATACGGACCCCTGAGGGACACCACTGGTCACTGATCTCCATCTGGACATTGAGCCATTGACCTCTACTCTCTGGATGTGACCATCCAGCCAACTCCTTACCCACCAAATAGTCCATTCATCAAATCTATCTCTCTCCAATTTAGAGAGAAGGATGTTGTGGGGGACCATGTCAAATACCACTATGCAACTCTCCTTGGTTGAAAACCTACAACCTAGCTTTCCGCCACTCACAAAAATCGAACAGATCTGAAAGCCAAGGGAAGCATCACTACTCTTCCAGAACAGAGCAACACCCGACCCAGTCAGATAGAGTATCTCCAATAAGTAGATTGCAAATTCTGCTATGGATTAAGTGAGAAATGAATTAACACATCTAGACTTCAAAGAAATTTCTTTCCCATCCCAGATAGTGATTATGTTCTGGGGGAAAAAAAAAAAAAAAGAATCTTGATTGATTTAGCCATTTTTGTCCTTTCGAAAAGCTCTATGTTATGCTTAAGCAGACCAGTGCACATCCATTTGGAATTCCCTTTATTCCTACATACTGTATCTATCTCAGGGAGTAACTATAACAGCAAGCTCCACAGGTTACTTCTATTACATGTAAAAATCTATTCACTTTGACATAACATTTAGATAAAAAAAGCTTAAAAGGACAGTAATTATTTACAAATACTGCTCAATTTAAGTCACAAAGGACATAAAATATATTAAAAATTCACAAGAAAAAAAAGCCACAACAAAACACTATTAGAAAACAAGACTGACTGAAGAAAATATATTTCCAAAGGCTGCAGATAGCTTCCACTATCACATACATGCGGGGTGTGCCTTTGATGTAACATCCTACTATAGCTACATTTAAGCTTACAATGGAATGCTTTAGGAAAATTAGAGTCATAGATCTAATATATCAGAGTTACCTCTGAATACTTTTAAGCATTCTATGCACTGATTTCATCCATAGAGCAAATGCTTTTAAACATTTTTGCTACCGCACCTTAAATAAACCAGAAAAATAAGCCTACGTTGCTATCTCAAACTGAGCTGAGACACCAAAAAGGAAAGACTAAGTTGTTACAGAAATTACAAATATAGACACAGCCTAATTTTTAATGAGTAATTATGAAAATTAATGACATCTCATGTCTATATTAGGTCAAATTAGAAAACTTCATTAACAGTTCAACCAAGAAGAATTGTATACTTGAACCAAACAGTCAAACTAGTTTTTAAGCTAAATCTCTCAGTAACATTAGGTGTTATAATCATACTGTATTTATATCAAGCCAGGGTTGGGTTTTTTTTTGGTCTGTCTACACAGATACACAGTTTAGTAAACCTTTCGTACAGTATATAACCAGTTAAAATACATAGAAGCCTGGTAAGAATTCTGTCATCCCACCCTAAACAAGTAAAAGTCTCCCTGCAATGACTCATAGATAAACACACTTTCCCCCAGATGCTTGCAAGAACAGAGAAGTCTTACCAAGTTCTGTAAGCTAATCTTGGATATGAAATAAAAGCACTGTGTGACAGCATCAAATCAGACCAGTATTATTAAAAAAGCTAAAGAGATCTATTGCCCGCAGTAAAAAAAGAGAAAATGCACTAAAGTTTCTAGAAAATGAATTTAGTCATTCAGGAGGCTAACCATTCACAACTTTTGAAGTAAAGTTAAAGGAGATTATGAGCAAACGAATGCTCAGGAAACACAGTAGTTCATATGTCTGGATCTGTTACATTTATGACAGTACTTTTATTGGAAGAATTCAGCCTAGTATTTACTGAGTTTACTGAAGTTATTCTGAGCCCTAGAGCTACTCTTCCTATCATAGCTGTTACTAATTTATCCCACTTTATACTATTACATTTAAAGTTAAGCCAGTATTTCTGCTAGGCTTACCCACATTTTCCCAGGGCATTTGTTTATTTCTAGTTTACTGAAATATCTTTCTTCACCTGCATTATTCCCCTCAGCACAACTGCAGAATTTCTGACTGCAAATTCAAATATTTCTACTGCCCCCTCCCGGAACTCAAGCCAAAGATCACATCACACATCCAAACCCGGCAACATCTGTAGCACAAGCAACATCATAGCTCTCACTAATATGCCACCCACCAAAGCTGGGGGGGCGGGAAATGCATTTTCACTTCAGTTTCCAATGTGAGTTACAATTTGAATCTGAAGTAGGTATTTAATTCCAGTGCTGCTAAAGAAAAAGCAGAGAATAAGGAAGCTTTATTATGCTTCTTGTGGCATCTTCCTGTTACTACTACAGATGTATTTTCAGTGTATGTTGTATGGTATAGCATCACATAAAGCTCTTCACTCATTTCATCCCACATCTGTCCTAGCAGAGGAAGATGCAATACAGAGTCATTTATAGGATATTTGTTTCACTCCTCCATATGCATTCAATATATATAGAAGATTCTAATAGTAAATCAAAATATCAAGAATATTTAAATATTTTTCTCTTTTTTTAGTAAAAAGAGAAGAATAAAACTAGATCAAGCTGAAAGCCAAAGTGAATGTAAAGCCTGACTGAATTTATTGAATATATCACTAAAGCAGTCAATATGCAACTCAATTTCTACACCAGTTTGGAAGAATGCATTTTCCCCATGGACATGATGAACATAGGCCACAAAGCCTTCCTAAAAGGCAAAGAATTTGTGGACCTGTACTCTAGCAACTATACTTGAAGTATTTGTCTCCCTTCCTAAACCCTCACAGTCTAACATGGGCAAGGGATTATTTCAATATACCAGCTCCTGGCCTATTTGAGGTGATCCGGTTTTTGGAGAAGAACATAAGCAAAGTTCAATACTCTTCTCTAACAAGGCTCCCAAAAATCAGCTGTAGCCAATTTCTTACTCCATCCTCTCCCTGCAAACTCCTCATTTTTTCAATATGAAAACCTGAAGTTTTCAAGAACCAATCTATCAACTTCCCCCCAAGCAACTTGAGCACAGCAGTTTTCATTTTGGTTCTGAACTAATGGACAGAAAATATTTCTCAAAAAAACATGTGTATTTTCAGAGCTCCAGCCTGCATACCATCACAAGTTTTACCATGACATAAACAACAATGAAATATCAAAATACTAGTACTAACTACCTTCGACTTTCTGCAGGTTGGTTCATTTTGCAGATGAATGTACTAATACTGAATGCCTTGGTATTAAAATAATTAAACAATGCAAAAATAGTAAACTTACCATTTGAGGTACCCCAAAAACAACAACATTCGTATAATGGGAAAAAGAAACCTAAAATAAAATTTGAGAACAAATCTTAATGAAAATGGCATTTAAATTTGGGGAATTTCTCACTATTCTTTTCTCCTAATCCCTCTAGCTGCGCTCCTTTCAACAGGGATTTAGACTAAAAATAAGAAAGGAGATCCCATATCAACGTTTCATCGCACAAATTTCCACATAAAGACAACTTTGTATTGCTGAACAGCAAAAAAACTTCTACTGCCTGGCCAAGAATATGGCACCAATTCTAGCAGCACAGAAAGTATTAATTTAGAAAATACGTACGTGATTTTACTCATGGCTAAGTTTCTCCACAACTCCTGTATATGTCAAAATGATGTATGTTTTAAGTTTGCCCCCACTTTTGTTAAATGTTAGCTAGCTATAAAAACTTGCCAAGCATTTCAATGCTTGGGTTCTCCCAGTCAGTGTCATGAAGTTTTCCTATGCTCCTCTCTGAACAAAGATAAAACAGTACATTCACACTTTTCCCCTAAATTCTTGGTATCCACTTCACCCATCACAAAATGCCTTCTTCAAAAAAAAAAAAAAAAAGAAAGAAAAAAACACAAAACCCAACACCACTACCACCACAAACAAAAAAACCAAAACCAGACTAAAAGCCCCACAACTGTGACAAGAATAACAGGGGAGAGGCCCACATAAATATGACCCAAAAAAGCATGCCTCATTAAAGAAGCAATTGTGACTCAAATGATTGAAAATTGTGAAAAAATCTGTCACATGTAAGTTACCTTAAAGCAACACTCAAAACCAGGTAACGCATTGCACAGCTAGAAAAGAAAACGTCTAATGAAAGAAACGTCAGGTGAGATTCTGACCTTGCACATGAGGTGAATGCACAGAATCCGCTCTCAGTGAAGCCTGACATTACAGCACCCCACATCATTCATCAGGCACAAGCACGACATAGTATGCTCAAGGAGCCTGTACCGAAAAAGGACAGCACTTCATGAAGCACAAAACCAGCAGAGCAGGGTATTGTGCTCTGAGCCCAGTTTCTATGGGCTGAAGTACTTTTCTCAAAGCCCAATACAGCACCTTGTGGCCAGTCAGTGTTCTGGTTCTTTCAAGGAAGTATTTCCAAATTACAGAAATCTCTCAAACATCCCGGATTCATTCTTACATACTTTGCCACCTACCTTCCATAAGTCTGAAATATAAAACTTGGTGTTCTGATGTACACCATCTCTCCAGGCACGGTATCTGGAGTACCAGACTAGCCAGGGATTTAATTCATAACCGACAGCTTTGAACCCCCTTTTTGCAGCTGCTATGACCTACAAGGAAGAAAATAAATCTTCACTTAGAAACCGAGAAAGTGTATTCATCTGAACAGTTTTATTTACAATATAAATCAAAGGAATGCACTTTTGCAAATCACTCAGGTTTTAATCCCCAACAGATTGATAGTATAGTGAACAAAAACTCAAACTACATTTTACTATTATGACAAGTCCCATTGAAATTAATAGATATATTCAGACAAACAAAATGAACCACTTAAACATTCACAGGTCAAAGCTGTAAGCTTGTAGTACGTCTATGATTTACATAAAAGTTTAATTTAACATAGTCATGACACTGCCTTGGAATTAAAGAGCACCAAAATTGACCATGGAGAGAACAGTGAAATACACAAGCAGAAATGCTCAAAATTAGAGCCCTTATTTGAAAAGCAGTGATAGGTAGGCATTTGAGACTCCTGCATCAGAGCCAAAATGACCTACCAATAGAAAGAGTATGAAAGTAATCTGTTGACCTACATTTAAAAAAAACATAAGTGAAAAATTTAAATGTAGGTTAAAAAAAAGAAAAAACCTCACACAAATCCCACAGCATAGCTTTCATCCAATGCTAAGCTTCATGTATCATTTTAAAAGGCAAAAGGTAATTCAGATAAATAGATTTTCAAAGGCATTCCTCTAAATTAGACCCTAAGATTTAGAAGTGTTAAACTGTATCAAAAGCATCTTCAAATAAGATCAAAGCCTGCTGATTTGTCAGAAAAAGAAAAAAAATTAAGAGAAAATACAAAAAGACACCAGTTTCTAGAATTAAGGTTTAAGTCATAATTCAAAAGGTTACTGCCAAGTTTTAAACAGGAAAAGCCTGATGAACTACAACTTACAGAACAGGCAAGGTGAAATCTAGAAGAAGTACACATTTCTTAATAGAACTTCTCAAACAACATTACCTGGACAGTGTGTTCACACCATTAAAATAATGCATCTTCCATCATGCACACAACATTTGCAAATATACTAAAAGAATCTGACATTTTTACCATGCTTGGAAATAAAAATATGGTCATATTTATCCACCAATTAGACCTGAGTAAGTGCTAAATATTTAAAGGTATCTGAATAGAAGCTCAACTTTTTTCAGGACAGATGCATTAAGGCAACACCAAGCATTCAATTTTAGGCACCTGGCTCTCCAAGCAGTCTTCAGTCTCCATTTAGGCACGCACGCACGCACACACACACACATATACATATAAAAAAATATGAATTAAACACACAGTAGGTAGTCAAATCAGATGCCTCAGATGAGGGTCAACAGCCAGAACGCTGAGCAGAGAGGGCATCAGAAACTGTAGATTTCTGATACCTATGTGTTTTTCTCTGTTTCCTACTCAGGCACAACTCCTTCTAAGCCACCTTCACAGATTTGGATTTCCAAATCAAATTTTTTAGTGTGGACAAATAGTTGACTCATTCACATGAAACATGGACAAAGGTAGCTTTCAAGAACTTACTCGTTGCCATCAAAAACACGCTTAGTGTGCCATCCTGTTGCTAAAACTGACTTGAAGCAGATGGTTATGAAATGGTACACAAAACATCACAACTACAAAAAAACCCACTCCATTCTCCCTCCACTATACCCTCACCGCCACATTTCACAAACTGGGGTTCAGACAATGTCCTGGAAGCACAGTATCACTTTGGTGATTATCACTATTTCTCTTGGTAATTAGTCTAGCTTCACCACATAGATTTTGAAGCATGGCAGCCAGCAGTGCACCAAGGTGTACAGACTACAGTTCCAACAATACCAGGATTGTTATTTTTTTAATCCATCACTCATTTCTTATTCTCCTTTGTTCTTCTATCACCTTTATACAATAAGCATAGAGTTGCAGCTCCAAAAGCACAGTGCTATTTAATCTCACAGCCTCATGTGCTGCAGCTATCAACCTATGTGGAATCACAGCTCTTCGGCAATCACAATACCAATACTTCGATCGCATGTTTTCACACAAATGCTGTGCAATTCCCTCCAGCCAACAGGATGAAGTTATTTTGTACGCTACTTTTGTACTCATCAAGCTGCAAGTGAGACTGGAGCAAAAAGTATTGATTACTCCCCTAAACTGAATGTAAACCTTTCTCAACTTTGAGCCTATTCACAGGACTCAAACAAAAACACTGGGTGCCAAAGACAAGACATTCACAAACATGAACAAACCACAGCAGCCACTGCGAGAGCGTTTGGCACTTTTTTGAGAGGTGATACAAAAGGAAGGCGATGTCCATAACTTACAATACGGCCATCCCCGCTACCAATGTCAACTAGGGAGCCACTTCTGTTCTCTAACATTTTCAGCACATTCTGGATCTGAGCGGAAGTTGCAGGAACAAAGGGCAGGCACACTTTCCTCAGAGCCGGGGTCACAAAGGGGGTGACCACAGCATAGAGTGCCACCAAGGTCCCACCGACACCAGCAGTGACCAACAGCCCCCAGCTCCTCCTTCTGGAGCCGCCCTCACAATCCTCTTGCCGGCCTGCTGCATGGCTCTCCTTTGCTAGCACCTTGGACGTCACACCTAGAAACAGACATTAAAGAGTATTTTCTCTAATAGCTTTATCACCTGCTCACTTAAGAGAAAGCAGTATGTTATATCAGAAGAAAAAAAAAAACAACCTTATAGCCTTTTAACTGACTGCTAGACCCCAGGGAAACGTTACTGCCTTTGAGAAACTGAAGCACTAGGTTAATTTTTCAGGCCAGGAAAGCCGTTTCCATTTCAGCCTGTAGTTCCTCCCACCCGGCCTGGCAGCAGCGCGCCCCAGAACAGCTCCAGGGCCGCGCAGGCAGAGACCTCCCCGCCACGGACCGCCCGGGAGCCCGCGCTCAGGGAAACGTCCCTGAGCAATTACTGTTCTTCCCTTCAGGAGGAACTTTTCTCCACAGCACACCGACCCCAGCTGCAAAGCCGACTACCACCTCCCCACAGAACACCCTCAGCACTAAAGCGCAGCCGCTCCCCGCCGGCAGTATTTATTTGGGGGGGGGGGGGCGGCTGACGGGAACACGGGACCGAAACCTTTCTGAAAGCGCTTCCGAGAGGAGCGGCGCACATTCTTCCGCCGTGTCTCCGTCCCCACTCCTTCGCGTGCACGTCACCACGGTGCACCCCGTATTCTACCCTACACATTATCTTCCCTTCCCGCCCCCCCCCCCCCGCAGCTGGGGGACGGGGCAGTGAGCACCGCCCATCTCTCACCGTGCCGGGCTCTTCCAGAAAGGTCCGCTGGAGGCGCCACATAAGTCCCGCCCGCGAAATGGGTCGCGCCGCTGCCTTCTGCGCAGGCGCGGCGCCCTGCGCGGGCGAGCGCGCTTGCGTCACGGCGCGGCGGGCGCGGCAGCATCCGGCTTGTGCTCGCCCGGCGTGTGGGAGCAGCGGCAGCCATGTCGGCCATGGGGACCTTGGCGTTCGATGAGTATGGGCGGCCCTTCCTCATCCTCAAGGACCAGGAGCGCAAGACGCGCCTCATGGGGCTCGAGGCGCTCAAGGTGGGTGAGGGGCCGCCGGTCCGTCTGCGGCCGGGCCGCGCCGCGCCATGCTGCCGTTAGGGGCGGGGAGCGGGCGCCCTTAGGCCTCGGGGGGGAGGATGGAGCCTGTTGGGCTGAGGGGGTCCCTGCCCTTGGCTGCTGCCCAGTGTCGGGCCTGAAGTCCTCCCTTCCCGTGCCTGAAGCTCGGTCGTTGTTCCCAGGAAAAGGCCGTGGCTGAGCGAGTAGGCGGCCGCGTGTGAATGCGTGGGATTTAAATACTGGTGGAAGAGTGGAGAGAAATTATGCTGGCTTGTGCTTCTAGCGTTGCTTGCTTCTGTTGCTTCCCTGCTTTAAACCTCGGGGCTGTCATTTTAGCTGCTCGGCTTTTGCATGCTTTAGTGGTGCAAGTGCAAGCTGTGCAAGAAAAGGCACGGGAAGTGTTTCTGGCATGAAACCGGTACGCATGTGTTGATTTGGGTTTTTTTTTCTAGTCATAATTGGCTGTTGTCAGTTAAATTGCAATATTTGCGTTAGCTCTTTTCCCCTGTATTTTTCTTAGCTTAATATTACGATTTTGGGATGCATGGTAATGATTTAACTTATTTCACCTTTGTTTTATAGTCTCACATAATGGCAGCAAAGGCTGTAGCAAGTACTCTGAGAACATCCCTTGGGCCCAATGGTAATAATGAAATAATTTTAATGGATCTTTCTCATTAATTATTTTTTTTGGATTTTCTAGATCTTGCTTCATGCTTTGAATATATTTTTTTAGGCTTGGATAAAATGATGGTGGACAAAGATGGTGAGGTGACTGTGACAAATGATGGTGCTACCATCCTGAATATGATGGATGTGGATCACCAGATAGCCAAACTTATGGTGGAGCTGTCTAAATCTCAAGATGATGAGATTGGCGATGGAACTACTGGAGTCGTTGGTAAGAACGGATTTTAAATTTAACTTAGCTTTTCCAGCTTTAAAATCACGCATCTTCAGCTACTTTAAGAAATTTTGCATGAAGTAACAGTAGTTTTTCTGTAGCATGTTTTTAGAGTATTTACTGCTTCAGTATTCTTGTTAGTTTTTTTATTAGAAGTCTCTTAATCCAAAAGATGCTTTTGTGTCTTTTCTAAGTATGGCTACATTTTAAGTTAGTGTTGAGACTCCTCTTTGTACTTTCAAAACTTTTCTGCATAATTTTCTTCATAATCTTCTAGCTGTCCAGCCTTGGTGCCTGTGCTTCTTTTTGTTCCAGCATAATGCAGTTTTCTTTCCAAGCATAGCAAGCAGGGGGTTGTTTATGGTTATTTTGTCATTTAAGAAACCTTGAACTGTGAAAATATTACAGAAAAAATCAGAAGTCGTACGTTTTAATCTTTTGATAATGCATTAGGAGTGATGCTTCAATCTGTGGAAGTGTACATGTTGTTTTGAAATTTTGTTTTATAGTTCTGGCTGGAGCTTTATTGGAGCAGGCTGAGCAATTACTAGATCGTGGTATTCACCCTATCAGAATAGCAGATGGTTATGAGCAGGCAGCCCGCATTGCTATTGAGCATCTAGACAAAATCAGTGACAGCTTTACAGTTGATCCACAGAACATTGAACCTCTGATCCAGACAGCAAAGACAACGCTAGGCTCTAAAGTGTAAGTCACAAAAACTTCAGAAGAATATTTAAGTTTCCCTTAAAAATACTTGAGCTGAAGGGAGAAATCCTGGTGTTTTGATGGATTATTGAATTGTTTGTGTTACTGGAGTGGCTGCTGAAGGCTCTTTAATGTTTGATTTTTGGCTGATTTCGCAGCTGACTCATGTCTCGGGGTAAGAAACTGTGAATCCTTTTTCTCTAAAGAGTCAATTCCTTGAGGTTAAACAGCTGCAAAATCAATTTCATTCTAACCTGTTAGTTCCAGATTTCTGCATCATAGCAAATTCCAAGAGTAATGCAAACCTTTTAAAAATAATAGTACTATATCTCAAAGGTTTATTTTGGTTTTGTTTCTTCCTTTAAAAAAATTTTGTAGGGTAGTTCCATAAGTGCATTTTTCATTATAGGTTCTATGTGTAGTATGTAAATTCAGACATTGTAAGGGCTTCCTTTGCAGAGCTGTCTTAACAGTGGTTCCTGTGACTTGAATGTTTCTGAGTAGTTAATTCTCCTCACTTGTTTCAGATCTGTATCTTGAGACTATGTCCACAAAGACTACTTAGACAAACCATATAGCATGTTCTATTTTCTGCCATATGTAGCACCTTTTATTTCAGTGAACAAACAAGCAGGACTCCCTCTTTTAATGCAGCATATAAAAGTTGTTAGCTATAATGATACTTTTTTGTGTTTGAGATTGATAGAATCACTTTTTTCTTCCAAATTGTGGAAATGTAGTGCAACCTTACTGTATTTTTTTTTAAACCTAGAGTTAACCGTTGTCACAGACAAATGGCAGAAATTGCTGTAAATGCTGTGCTGACAGTAGCAGATATGGAACGTAAAGATGTTGATTTCGAGCTGATCAAAGTACAAGGCAAAGTGGGAGGTAGACTGGAAGATACACAGCTGGTTAAAGGAGTGATTGTGGACAAAGATTTCAGTCATCCACAGATGCCTAAAGTAAGTGATGTCCCTGTGTGCATGTGTCGTCTGTAATGGCTTAAATGAGATTGTCTAACCCAGTTCAAATGCTGTCCTAGCATTTCTTAAGTATTTAAACAGTGTTGTGGTTTGGCTTGGGTTTTCACTAATACATTAACAGAGAAGGGGGAGAGGAGCATTAAATTCTTCATGTTGGAAGAGACAGAGTTAGAATTTACAACAGTCTTGAGAAGTGTGGGCGGGGGGAATTGCTGTACAACTAAGTGAGGACAGGTGCAGAGTTCTATGCAGAAGCAGAAATGATCATCTATAGTGCATAATATGTTTTAGATGCTTAATGCAACTCAGTATCAGGAATTGTTTCTTAAACTTTGAGTTGCCATGTTGTCCTGTTTTGAACACCCCAGAAGCTGTCCTTCTATTATACTTGGTGTAGATAAGGTCTCTAGGTCTTTGTGCAGCATACTTCAAAAAAGATGGAGGCAATTTAAAATTTCTACTATTCTAAAATATTTTTCTAGTAGGTGACATGGTTTATCCTAGAAAAAGGAAGCCTAGTAGATAGAAAATTTCAGTCATGTATTACATAAAAGGTGGCTATGATAGGTATGTGGTATTCTCAGTGGTCACGGTGGATAGGGCAAATAATGGTTTCACTGAAGTTTTTTTTCTGTTTTTTTTGTTTTGTTTTGTTTTAAACATTAAACTATAAAAAGACATCACTGGTAAAGATTGTTAAGGGCTTAAACAGTGTCTTGAAGCTGTGGAATTTGTTCTAAATGGGTGTCGTGGTTTAAGCACCACACAGCCGCTCACTCACTTTCTCCCCACCCAGTGGGATGGGGGAGAGAATTGGAGCGAGGGAATAAAACTTATGGATTGAGGTAAGAACAGTTTAATAGAACAGAAAGGAAGAAAATAATAATGATAATAAGAACAATAATATAATAATAATAATAATAATAAAAGGATTGGAATATACAAAACAAGTGATGCACAGTGCTATTGCTCACCACTCACCGACTGATGCCCAATTAGTTCCCGAGCAGCAGTCCCCAAAGGCCAACTCCCCCCAGTTTATATTCTGCGGCTGATGTCCCATGGTATGGAATGTCCCTTTGGCCAGTTGGGGTCAGCTGTCCCGGCTGTGTCCCCTCCCAACTCCTTGTGCCCCTCCAGCCTTCTTGCTGGTTGGGCATGAGAAGCTGAAAAATCCCTGGCTTAGTATAAACCCTACTTAGCAACAACTGAAAACATCAGTGTGTTATCCACATTCTTCTCGTCCTAAATCCAAAGCATAACACTATACCAGCTACTAGAAAGAAAATCAATTCTGTCCCAGCCAAAACCAGGACAGTGGGCTATAGAGACTTTTGATGGAATTACTTGGGTGTAGTTAGTTTCACTTTAGAATAAGTCAGATGATCTTCATGTTCCTTCCTGTCCCTGTGTTATTAAAGACATGTCTATGTTTTGCAAATATAAGAAAGAGGCGTTACTGAGGTCCAAACTCAACCTTTCTTTTTTTTTTTTTTTTTGATTGTGCAGGAGCTTAAAGATGCTAAAATTGCCATCCTTACTTGTCCGTTCGAACCACCTAAGCCTAAAACCAAGCATAAGCTTGATGTCACATCTGTGGAAGATTACAAGGCACTGCAGAAATATGAAAAGGAGAAGTTTGAAGAGATGGTGAAACAGGTAGTCTTTAAGATTATTTCTCTGTTTTCTATGTTTTTCATAGCCTTTACACAAAGTAGCGTAGTGCATGGATTTATATCTGGAAATGAGCTAATAATCCTGATAGGAGGCAACATACAAGTGATTGTAAGGCTATGAATAAAAGTTAAGTTTATGTAATAAAGAGATACCAGCCTGGTTTGAAATTTACTTTGATCTCCATGTATGCCAGATGGTTCTTCTTCAGACTTGTGTTTTGAAAAAATGAGGAGAATTAAAACCATGAAGAGATTGTTTTTCATTCCTGTGTTAGCTCTGATCAGAAGATTGACATTGTGTGTTGCTTTCAGATAAAAGACACTGGTGCAAACCTTGCTATTTGCCAGTGGGGTTTTGATGATGAGGCAAATCACTTGCTGCTCCAGAATGAGCTGCCAGCTGTTCGTTGGGTTGGTGGACCTGAAATAGAAGTAAGTAAAATCTTCTAAAATTGGGCTTTGTACCAGTTCTCAAACATGTGTTAAGTAATACGCTGTACCAATTAAAAGTTCAGGCTTTCTGGGTGGAACTGCGTAATCATGTATGGATTGGTATTGGAGAAAAAGCATTGGGGTCTGTGGGAAAAACCTACAATGAATGGGACTATGGTTTATAACTGGAGTGTATGCATATTACTTGTTAAAAGTTTTATGTGGCTAGGAATGTTTCTGCTTTAGTCTCGTTGTTTGCAGAAACAAGGCATCACCTGAAATACTTTAAAGTGATGGGAAGATAATGTTTTGGAGTAGGCATCTGACAGATTCTCTTCCACTAGTTTTATGTTATGAAAAACTTAATGGAAAAGACTTCTCGAAATAACTGATGGTTGTTTAACTTCAGTTAATCGCCATTGCAACTGGAGGACGCATTGTTCCTCGCTTCTGTGAACTCACGGCAGAGAAACTGGGTTTTGCGGGTATTGTCCGAGAGATCTCCTTTGGAACAACGAAGGACAGAATGCTTGTCATTGAACAGTGTCAGAATTCCAGAGCTGTGACCATTTTCATTAGAGGAGGAAATAAAATGGTGAGATGCTTAGTTTGTTAAGAGTGTTTGATACGTAAGTTGGAGAATGTGTAGTTTCCTTCAAAAGCATGTTAACTCTTCTTGGTTTTGTCTAAATTATGCTTGCAGTGTGGACAAATAGAAGCGGGGGAGGGTTGTAGGCAGTTGTGACTGTGTTAGAAGTCACTTGTTAGATTCACATCCTATGTTTTTGAATGGTAACTTTGTTTTCTCACTGTTAGACTATATAGTTCATAAATAATAATTTTACCTGTGGATGCTCTAATTTTTTTTTTTTTTCCCCTCATTTGGGGGTCACTTTCATGACTGAAAACATACTAGCATTTTTGAAAGATTTGGTTTTATTATAGACCTAGGTATGTCACTTCTGATTTAGTCCAGTTTAAAAAAAAAAAAAAAAAGAAACCCAAACTAAACCCCTCCCCCCCACCGTTGCCCCCAGAATGAGACCATTTTAAATGGTTATGTACTTAACCTGGTTCTTGGTTGTACTGTTAGTGTTAAATTGTATTTAGTATAGGTAAAGTCCTACTTTGATTGAAAATCCTTAGAAACAAAAGAACATAACCCCTAATCTGAAGAGTTCTTTAATAAATACTTCTTTAAAGGTTAGCATAACTTGTTAAATCCTTCTACATCTGTTGAAGTTGGGAGTTGACATAAATTGCAGTGTGAAAATGTTGGCATTTAAATTTTAGTGTTTTGCGTCTTAGAAATATGCAAGATTGAAAACTTGATCATGTAAGTTTTTGTCATTTCAATTTATAGATTTAACAAATAACATTGAAAAGGTGTGTATTTTTTTTTTATTCCTTCTCTGCCACTGGATGTCTAACATTTCATATTTTGAAGTAGTATAACATAGCAGCAGTAGAACTGCGTTAGAACTGTGAAAAGATCCTACATTTTATTTGCAGTTTCCATTTCTCTGTTAGGAAACACATTTCCATAGCTTTCTGTTGTGTATATTGTAAAATACATGCTATTCTATAATTCCAGATTATTGAAGAAGCAAAGCGATCTCTTCATGATGCATTGTGCGTAATCCGGAATCTGGTTCGTGATAATCGTATTGTATATGGTGGTGGTGCAGCTGAAATCTCTTGTGCCTTGGCAGTCAGTGAAGCAGCAGATAAGGTAAGAAGGGAACATTTACCACTTTCCTTAGTTTATCAAGGATAAATAAGGCTTAAGTCCATCTTAAGGCATTATGGAACTTCCTGACATTTGTTGATAACCAATGTTAAAAGTGTTCCTTCTCCTCTCTGTAAAAAGTCATTACCAGTACCTTTTATGATAAGAGCAGTTTAAAATTGTTTTCATTTGCAAGTAGTTACCATCCAAAGGTATTCGTTCCATTATTGAGATGCATATTCCCAAGAAAATCTGCATATCATGTATATATTTTATAGCTAGTGTGAAAATCTGCTTTTGCTAACATTGGAGTTTATAGCTGTATGAATTTAAATGTCTTTTCCCCTAGTGCCCATCTTTGGAACAGTATGCCATGAGAGCTTTTGCAGATGCCCTGGAGGTAATTCCCATGGCACTTGCGGAGAACAGTGGTATGAATCCAATACAGACTATGACCGAAGTGCGGGCTAGGCAAGTGAAAGAAAATAATCCTGCCCTCGGCATTGATTGTTTGCAGAAAGGAACAAATGGTAAGAACTGCACTGTGGCGAAGGAGGAGCATGACAGGGTTTTCTTTCTCAGAAGATCAAAACACTTACTATTTTGCCCCTCAGCCTTTTTTTTTTTTTTTTTTTTTTGAAACCTGTGCCTCACTTCAGTTATGAAGTCTTGCCCCTTGCCATAATAAATGGGAATGCAGGTGGAGGGATACATACATGTCTACCAGGCAGAAAATGTATAATTGCTTGAAAACCTTTATTTGGTGCCAAGATTAGTTGAAGATGTTGGCTGACCTTGTGGTATAGGAATAAAAGTTACTCACTGTAAGGCAAGAGCAGGCTGTGTTTTAAATACTGCAGTTTTAGTGATCCACTTTACACCACATCCCTGCAAACAGTTGTTTTGAGAAATGGCTTGTGAAGAAGTAAACAAAAGGTTGGAAATGTCTTTAGGTAGTGTTGTTCACACCAGTACATGTGCATATATAGACCTGTGACAAGTATGTGAAGACTTAAGAAACCAAAGTATGAAAACTTACTTTCAGCTGGACATAAGCTTTCCACACTCTTAGTCTGTTGCTTTTTTCAGAAAAGATGGTAAATTTTGGAACACAACCTAAGACATTGTGTTTATGTAAATTCATAAGCCTTCTTTGAGTAGGTGTTTCTGCTTTACAGCATTTAAACTTCCACTTCTTTAGTGGTTGCTCAACCTTTAGGATGCTTCTAATATTTGTGTATGGAAACTGTACTCTTAAAATATAATGCAGAAAGGTGAAAAGCTACAACTGGGGAAGACTTAGTTGGGAAAAGAGTTTGGATCTTAATGTTCCAAGGTCTTTGGTGAGAACCCATACATAGAACTCTAGTTTGTACAGTTTTGTTTGTCAGCTATGGTGGCCAAGAGTAACAATTTAGAAATGTTCTTTAAAGCTACACGGAAATTACTATATGAGGTTAAATGTTATATCTAGATTTGAGGAGGGTATCTAACTCTTCTGCGTCTTTTTGGCAGATATGAAGCAGCAGCATGTTATTGAAACCCTGATTGGTAAGAAACAGCAGATCTCTCTGGCGACTCAGGTTGTTAGAATGATTCTGAAGATTGATGATATCCGTAGGCCTGGAGAATCTGAAGAGTGAAGGTCGAAAAGCAGGAAACATTACGGGGGCCACAGCAGTAGCGAAGACGGTAGTATTCTGATGCTTCATCTTCCGCTATTTATTTCGGACACTTGTTGCTTCAGATACTGTAATGGCTAATTGTTGGAAATAAAACACAGTTTAGAACTGGTGGTTTCAAACTTGTTTGAGAAGTATTGTTGCATCTTTTCTTAGACGGGTGTGAATATTCAGCAAAAACACTTCTTGAATGTATTTGGAAAAAAACATTGATAACGCGGTAATAAAATTCCATGGGCTGTTTTCCATTGCTCCTGCAGCTAACTCCATTAGCTGCTTGTGAGCAAAGCCCACAGATTCTCATTTTAAGAGGTCTGTCACTCTTCAGTGAAGCAAGCAGAAACTTTTTGTAGCCTCCAGTAATTCTCATACGTTAAATATATCAAGTATGAAGTTTCAATCTGAAGATTTAAAGGACCCGTATTTCATGCTTCCAGTTGCTTCCATTTTTTCTCTTGTGGCACCATTTAAGTGTATTCCTGATTTATGTGCAAGGACGAGTTTTTTCAGGGGTACACACATTCAGCCAAGTGGGGGTTTTTCCAAAAACTTTTGTCTATACTACCACAATTGAGTACACTTACTTTGTAACTCCCAAGTATCATCTTAGAATGATAGAGTAAATTTATTAGTAAGGTGGCTTGCTTGTGAAATTATTAGCAAGAAACAAGTGGTAGACCAGAACTAATTGCAGATTTCAAAAGCTAGGGAATTATTGAAAATACCAACTCAACATTACTTGTGTTACATTTCACCTGCATAAAAGTTTCAGAGCATGGTAGTACAGAGGAAACTTTTTTACTGACCGCTGTTAGCTAGCAGGTCTTGTTCTAATCATTAGCTGTGATTATACATCACTTGAGTCAAAGTCCTTCAGTGAGTGCTGACAGAGGAAGAAGGGCAGAAATAACAAGTTTCACTTTTATGGTGGGGAGAGTTCCAGGACTGGTTATAACAAAGTATATTTCCAGAACTGTTTGAGGAAGAATCCTGCGAAGCTTTGTTTTCAGTGTTGGAAAATGAGTACTGGGTGTTTCATTGTTACTCTTCTGCCTTTTCTCAAATTAACTTCATTTACATGCAGTTCAGCGGACACCAACAGTTATTCAGTTTTACTGCTGCCGAAGTCTGGCGTTCTGGATTGATTCGTGGTTGCAGTTGTGAATCTAAAATCCCATAAATGGAGCCATCTCTTACTTTTTTCAGTAACACAGAAAGAAAACGGGTGTAGCTAGAACTTAAAAGGGAGTAATTTAACTGTAGTGATACACCCCTTCCACCTCCTAGCGCAGTTGTACATGTGATAGAAAGGAAGTGAGAAAACAGTTACTCGTGTGTTACCCGTTGTTCCCCTTCAACTCCTGTCCCCTGTGCTTCTGGGCTAATCCCAGCCGGCAGCTCAGCCCCACGCAGCCACTCGCTCGTTACCCCCCAGCAGGATGGGGGAGTGAATCGGAAGGGTAAAAGTGAGAAAACTCGCGGGCTGAGATGAAGACAGTTTAGCAGGGAAAGCAAAAGCGGCGCACACAAGCAAAGCAAACCCAGGAATCCATTCCCACTCCCCCCGGGCAGGCAGGTGTTCAGCCATCTCCAGCAAAGCCGGGCTCCAGCACGCCCAGTAACGGTGACTTGGGAGACAAACGCCGTCACTCCCAACGTCCACTCTCCTTTCCCCCAGCCTTCTGTTGGGGCGCGCGGTGTTGGATGGCGTGGGCTGTCGCTTTGGCTAGTTCAGGTCATCGGCCTGGCAGTGCCCCCTCCCAGCCTCCTGCGCACCCCCAGCCTACCTGGGGGGCAGGGACAGTCGGAAGCAGAGGCGGCCTTGATGCTGCGCCAGCACCGTTCAGCAACAGCTAAAACATTAGTTCGTTTTCAGCATTGTTTTGGTCACAAATCTAAAGCACGGCGCTGCACCAGCTAATATGAGGAAAATAATTCCACGGGAGCCAGAGCCAGCACACCTGTCGCAGCTGCGCCGCTGAGTCCCGTTCCCAAGTTGTGTCAAAGCTTCACTTTGCAGCTCTCCCTTGGTTACGTTTTCTTGTGGCATGGCTTAGAAACCGTGACTCTCTTAAACGTGAGATGCCGAGGAGAAATGGGCAGTACTGCCCACCACTTCTGCTCTGCTTTTGGATGTCCTCACCGGGAGATTGGGGGAGGCAGAGGAGGGAGGGCTCTGTGCAAAGGGGGGGAAGCTGTGGTGATGCTCTGCGGATGGTGGATGGGGTTGGTTCACAGCAGCTTGGAGCTTACAGTCGGTAACGTTGGACAGATCTTCAAGCTGGTAGTTTCTAAGGATGTGTGAGCTGAGAGCTGGTCAGAATTAGGTGTTTGTGGTGTGTTGGTTTTTTGGTTTTTTTTTTTTCCTCCAAGGGCAGGTTTTGTCTGTAAACTGCTGCCTAATTCAGAAGCCTCTAGGAACACAGGACAATTCATTTTAAAAATTGTGAAATCATGGTTTTCCTGATCTGGCTTATAGAAATAAAGGTTTTGTGCTCTGTACGTCAATATTTTTTAATTTTCAACCAGATCTTAGTATGGAAAGCCTGAAGCTTGGTGGTGGAACTTTGATAAAATTGTAAGGAAAGGAAGTCTTTTATTTAGAGGCTTGTTCTTCTGCTCTTGAACGTAACAAATGTATAGCATTAGCATTGTCGATAGTTGTTGCACAGAGGCAATTGGAGGACAAACGACTTTCATCGCAGCATGCAACACACAACTGAAAGTATTAAACCAAATTAATGAAACCGGGGCAGCTCAAACTGGTACATTTTCACAGCAGGAGTAATAGAATTTGTGCTTTGACGGAACAGTGGGAATACCAGTACTGTGATTTTGTGCTGCGGTCTGCCTCTGCTCAAACGAAACAGAGCAGATGTGTCTGAATAGTGCTGAGGTTGTGGGAGACAAACACGGATACTCAAACTACTCGTGGTGCGCATGTAACCGTCAGGAAATAAAAGTCTTGCCTAGTCGTGTATTTGGGGCCGAGGTCCACAGCCCCCCCAGTCCCTTCCAGTACTTCTCCGTCCCTCTGGGGAGAAGCCAGGTTTACCACTGGAGGGCAACACAGGCGTATGGCTGCCGCAGCAGACTGCAGCCAGGTTTTGTAAAAGGGAGCTGAAGCAGCCCGGCAGGTCTTTCCCAGCATCACTGACATGGCACACGGATGTCATCGGCAAGACCTGAATCTTTCCGAATTCCCCTCAAGGGCTCAGTTACTTCAGCTAGTTTCATGACTGGCCCCATGGGCCCGCTTAAATCCAAGTTTTCACATTTTCCTAGGACCCTTACCATGGCCCTCCCTCAGCTATTCAGAAAAATCAGGTCTGAGTGGATTTTTTTCAGGAATAGGGTTAAGCAGAGCTGTGAAACAACATTCTTCTTTCTTTACAAAGTGATGCTTTTTAATACAATCTTATTTTTCCTTTGCTTTTTAATACAATCTTATTTTTCCTTTGCTCAGGGAAAAAACCTGCTGTTTGATCATTTCTGACAGGGCTCTGCACAGGGCAAGATGCCTCATAACGTGAGCAGCTGCTGCCCGAACAATCTGATCTGACAAGTTTGCAGGCACCCACAGAGAGGGTTGTAAGTAGAGCAAGTCAAGCAGCCTTGCTAACGCGTGGGTCTGCTAGCTCTCGCCGTAACATCAAGACACCTGGGTATCAGGATACCCAGACACACACGTACCTAAACTAAGCCGACTGGCTCCAGAACCTGCCCGGGCTGGACGTCTTTGTGCTAAGGCTGAGCAGAAATGAGGGCACCATGGGAGCCGCTCTCCTCTATGGCAAAATGGCTTTGCTGTCCCTTGCGCTGTTAAAAATTACGGTTTTATTGGCCATGGGGATGGTTATTACATCCCTTGGACACTTATCATCATCCAAGGAGGGATGATTCAGGTGTGAGGTTTGGGTCCAGGAGACGAGCCTTGTTCGTCCTCCCTGCATAGAAGTACGTCTCCATTTCATATCTTGGAGGGTTTCCCAGGAACTCTCTGCCACGGAACATTTCTCACAATGTTAAAGAGCCAATTAAATGGACTGACAGTGTTTGCTTTGTAAACAGCTCGTCTCTGTGATACAAGAGAGATGGTTTACTAAACTCAGATGACTGGGGTATAAAGCTTTAGTACGGTCTCTGCAAGACGTGGACCCTGCGATACCCGCCCGGTGTACGTGCACTAAAACCCACATCCTCGCGAGATTCCTCTCTGAGCTATTTGGGAGCGGTAATTGTGTTACGGTGAGGCAGCAGCACGGGCAGTGACAGAAGGCAGTCTCTGCCAGCTCTCCGGCGTCTGGGTGCTCGCCGAACGTGGGACACGGCTGCCAGGGCCCCGAGAGCGCTCCGCTTTCTCCCCACCAAGGCTTTGGCTGCTTGTGCTGAAGGCCGGCTCTGGCATGGCACGGCACGCCCGCGTCACCTCGAATCACGCTGCTGGGGGTGAGGAAGAGCTCAGAGAAGCCCTCCCACTCTTGCTCCCCTTGCTCCTCGCCTGAGCTTCGTCCCAGCTAAGCCTGTGCCGTGCTGATGCTGATGCTGGTTTGACTTCTGGCTCGTCCTTAGCCTTGCCTTCTCCAGTTGGGCTTGTCTGGTGATTTGACTCTTCGCTGACCCTGCTCGCCGTGGCTGGACCTGCTCTGCTTTTCTTGCTTGGGTGCAGCGATGTGGAGGAGCTCTAGAGGAGAGCAGTGGCCAGAATTTGCCTGGAAGGAGCACGTCGAAGGCCGTTGAAGGAGCCCTGACTCTTCAGGATGGGCAGCGGGAAGACAGCTCTCCTGCAGCGTACGAGCAAGAAGGGCTGTGCAAGCAAAGGTGGAGTGAGCAAAGGAAAGTTGGGGAACCTCAAGGAAACCAGCACTATCATCTGATCACTTGCTTACAGTGAACGGTGGGCACTTGGGACTTTAGTCAGGGAAAGAATAAAATGTTAGAATTAGGAAAACAGACGTCAGTGAGAGTAATGCTATCAAGGATTGCTGAAGGCATGAGGTCTGCGGGATGGTGTACTGCCACAAGCCCTCTCTCCCTCACGGAAAAGTCGCGCAGCTGAGTAACACAGGATTATAAATGCTCGGTGTGGATTCTAACTCTTTTTCTGTTTGCAGTCGTCGGGCCCATAATGGGATACAGTGTTTTCTGCCAACAGGAAAAGATCACAACTGCATCAGCTTCATCTTCAAAGTATCCCAACGTAGTGGCTAAAGAGAGAGCAGCAGCGAGGAACTTCAAAATGCTAAAAGTGAACTAAGATGCTGGACTTGGTTACTCGTCTGGACTGTGGTCGTATCTCAGGGATTCCCATTCTGCTTGGCTGGAGCTTCACTTCTCTGCCTCCATCAGAATCAAGGGAGATTTCTTTCTTCCTTCTCTGCACCAACTGGCAGTGCTGCC
The DNA here is from genome assembly GCA_027564655.1 of Leptodon cayanensis. Lineage (NCBI taxonomy): Eukaryota > Metazoa > Chordata > Aves > Accipitriformes > Accipitridae > Leptodon > Leptodon cayanensis. The sequence goes on from JANXJC010000029.1 coordinate 1,492,073, forward strand.
AAGGACTATATATTCCCTCCCCTGAACTCCAATGTGTAGTTTGGTTCTCAAATCCACGGGGAAAAAAAGTCAGAATCTGCTGAAAGCTGGAAAGTTTCTTTGAGGAATTATCACCATACGCTTGCCCTGTTCTTATCTTTATTTTTTTAAAAGACGGGATATTGGATTATATTAGACTTTTGGTCTGATGTGATACAGGCGTTCTTATTATTTAAGTACAACTATGTTGAGGCAAGCTTTTCAAACTTTTTGTTATGGGTAAAACTAGCTGATTTGAAGGACAAGGAATAACTGGCTAACACTGGTGAACTGGCAGATTGCTTCTGATTCTCATAAGGCAATTGTCAAAATTATGTTGCTGCCTAAGACTTTTGAAGAGGCCTTTAAATCTACCTCTTTTCCTGGAACGTAGTCCAAAGTTACAGGAAGAGTACATTCTTCCCGTAGCCTAATTTCTGGCAGAAAACAAATAAAATTGTTTTATATTTGCACCAATATTATACCACTTCAATAAGCAAAAAAGCTTTAATTCATTAAAATTTACAGAGATGCCACTGAAGCAGCATTGCTTTCCCTCTTTAAATCTTTTATTAGTTGGATATTAAATGACTAGTCTTGAAGAGATTTTCTTAAATTCACTCTTAGTTGAAATGGTTTGTTTTTAAAAGAAAAATAAATATAAACCAAATTTTTAAAACTCTGGTCTGAATTAAAGATTTTGTGATTTCTGATACAGTATAGCGACTTTTTACACCATGCAAAGAAAGCCGCCTGTTTCTCTAAAACTCGTAAGTAACCAAGCTGATTCCTCAAAACTGTCATTTATTTTTTCACTCCCGACCAGGAGGGAGCGGTTTCCCCGCTGGCACAAACAGCGCCCATGTACACGGGGGGCTATCCAGTGTCACCTCAGCTGCTCTCATCTCAGGGCACGAGGGCCTCAGCCTGTCTCGGTTTCAAGGAGCTGCTTTGATTTATGTGCCCGATGGCACCTAGTTCTCAGAGTATCGTAAAAAACCTGTCCAACATTAAAATTGCTGAGTTCTCGCTCTCTAACTGGACTGTCTCGAGGTGAACTTCTCTGCCAGCTGCTCGTAGTCATCACTCCCTGTCCGTTCCCATCACCCAGCTCGCAAGCGAAAAGCCCTCTGCCATCTCCTGACCTTTCTCCCACGCGTACGCCACTGACTCCTCTGCTGCCAGGTACGCGCCCCCACGACCCACGGGCAGGAGCTGACGGTCCTCACACCCAGCTGGGTTTTCCAGCGAAAGGAACGCTTCTCCGAGAACCCTCGAATCATCTCGCAATGGGCTCGCCCCAGGTGGTCGTCGGGTCTCTCTGCTGCGGCTTGAATTTGAGTCTTGGTCGGAGCTGACGTTAGCTGGTTTCCTGTTTTTCACATCCAGCTACTGTGCTGGCTGGCATTTTGGAAGTGCCTTGACTAGACGGTTAGATATGAGGTCTTCTCATTAACACGTCTCTTGTAATTGGAAGAAGGCCAAAGGCTGGGAAAGGCAAGTTTCCAGCACTGCCTTTGATTTAAGGGCAGCACTAATAGTTAAGGTTAAGTGAGCGCGAGTGCCAGTGACTGGGAAAGAGCTCGGAGGGACAGAAGGTGATGTGCGGCGAGCGCTGGGGAAGCAGGAGTGACTGAAATGGCTGAAAACCTACTTGGGAAAGATCCTTTTCTGGGTAACTTCGGCACATGGTTGCAATGGCACATCCTCTTAATGCTTGTCACACTGCCTCGCTTTTCAACTATGTTGACTCACTCCCTAAGAAAAGCTGCTGCTACAAATCCCATGGGAGCTCCATTTCTGACTCCTCAGGATCTGGGTCAGGGTCGCTCTCTTGGTCCTTCGTGCTGGGACCATGTGAGTGCCCAGGAGACGGACAGATCAGCACAGCCTTGTCTTCTCTTCCTTGATAAAGTTTGCAGCAATTTCTTCTCTTTTGCTAATGCAAAAAGCGTGTGTCCTCCAGCTCCTGCTTGTTTAGGAAGAGCAGAGAACACAAGCAGAGATGTCCCCTTTTCAAAACTGAGCACTGAGTGTTATTGCTTTTGAGTAGAAGTGCAGAAACTAACGGGGCCAACAAAGTTCAGTGGATGTTTAGCAGTGATTTCATTTCTTGGCATGGGAGAAGATGAAACTCAGTTCTGGAGGGAGCAGTTTAGAGCTGGTGGAAAACAGGTCATGTTACTAAGTCCCAGGCAAATCTGGATTCCTGAGGCAGGGGTTAGTGGGTATGGGCGTTTGGATCCTTGGCACGCTCCCAGCACTGGAAGCTTCAGCTACCGCAAGGCAGCAGTGCGAGCATCCGAGGGACTGCGATGTGGTAATGAGAATCCCTGCAGTGAAACAGTCCCTTTAAGGTATTGCAAAAAACAGATCCCACTTTGCTTCAAGAAATTGCTCTGTGGGTGAGGCAGAATGGGGTAGGACCTCTGCACACCAGCGGTAGCGCAGTGTGGGATTATAATCCTGCCCTCCAAACCTGAGCTGTAGGCTCCGCTCCAGGTCATTAGAGGAAGGCAGGATAACTCCCATGAGGGTGTAAGTAGTGCCACAGATGAGATAGCAGAGGTCTTGCCGAGCACACGGAGAAGGTAATTCTGTGGCTCTGGTGTCCCCGTTGTCCAAATCAGAGACCTAGTCCTGTTGGCTGCTGGTCTGTGTGCCAGGACTTCTGTGGAAGACAGGACCTGGGGGGCCAGCAGCGTGCACGGCCAGACTGCTCCGTCATGGAGGAGGGATACAGAAAGGGTGTGCAGGGGATCATTTACACGTATCCCAGTTTATGTGCTGCCAGAGTTTATCAGCCCCTAATCCGGGCATGTTGAGTTTATCTTGTGTACAATTTACTGACAGAAAATGTGCACGTTTATCCTCTCTGTGTACTAACATAACTGAATCTCACGGTGAAGCTGCAGGCCTGAAGAAATGGATTTGAGGAGGCTGTAAAGCCCTTTCCCAGGAATTATTCATAGCTATTCCCTAATCTTTAGCCTATCGACAGCACTATAAGGAAAGAAAATGTGGGGATGTGAAGACAATCCAATTAATTCCTCAGCTCTGAGGCTGCGAAGGCTGTCTCAAGACAGGCATTGGCTGATTTTCTATTCTTAAATGCTTCTTTTCAGCCCCAGGACACAGGCAAGAAATTATCTTCTTTAGTGACCGCCCAGACATGACTGGTGTGTTAGTGCTTGCCTGACAAGCTATGCCGAAGGGTGAGTTTTAGTCTTTTAACCTAAGCAATATCTGTCTACATAAGCTCTTCCCCTGTCTGCAGGCTGACAGGTAGTAGCCCTCGGTTCTTAATTGCAACAAAATGATCCGGCAATGAAATGGTGAGCAGATTTACCACTGAAGTAAATACATGTTCGAATCACAAAGACAATGAAGCTAAGGCTAATGAGGGAGATTTGCAAAGCAACAGCTTTGTGAATCAGCATGGAAATTTCTGGCAGCATCCCATGAGACCCTGGAATAAAGGCAAGAGCCAGAAAAGGGAGCTGAACACTATCCATCCTAAAGTGAGCCTGCCTTGCAAATGGTCTGGTTTTGCTCTTGGTAAGGAAAGGTTCCTCATTTCTAGCAAAGATTTTCCCATTTCTCTTTCTTTCTCTTTACCATCATCTGATTAGGATTACCTACGGGAAAATAGCAATTTCCCCATGCCATTGTCCTCAGATCTTAAGAACAAGCTGAAAGTTTAGAAGCAGGGATGTCAAACCCAACCTAATCCAGCTTGAGCATTGGTCATGACCTGCTACTCTCCCCTGCATAACTCTAACACATGGATGCTACCTAGCCATCCTCTGCTAGCAAGCCAAAAGCAGTCCAAAGAACCACTGAAGAACAACAAAATCTGTACCAGAGCTTGGCAAAATGAGTAGCCATGCCAAAAACTGGGAATACAGGAAATGGGACCTGGGTCCATACAGGCATTATTGCCCCTGCTTTCCCCAACATTAGGAATTTAGAGCCTATACGGATTGTGCTGATGTATGCACTTAACATTGCTGATATAAGATCCAAATTGCATGACTATAGACTAGTCTGTTTTAATCAAGACAAGAGAAATGAGTTGTGAAGTGACCTGGAAAGGAACTACCGGAGATGAGCAGAGGAAATTGTTTTGACTAAGCAGAGAGGTATTATTTTTGGTGCCTTTTTTTCGCTGGGAATGCAACTCCTGCAACAGAAATGCACCAAATATTTTGCTTCTGTGGACTACTGTGTGGGGTTGTGCAGATAGGTATCTTCGTTAGAATTCATGAATTATCAGCCAACCAGCCCAGCAAAAATGATTGCAACTGCAGCAAAATGCCAATGTCTTTGAATGAGACCAACTTAAACTTTCATGTCATTCTTTCCATAGTGATTTAGTCTGTGGCAAGAGATACAGAATTTAAGTTGCAAGTATGAAACTCAGGTTTGTCCTAGAGTTATAACTGTTGTGTAGCTGGGTGGCAGGGCTCCGTATCCACACCTAGCATACTTAAACTGGGAACTCCCCAGCTCTTCAGCTGTGTAGATGAGCCAATGGGCTGATCTGAGACAGTGAGCCAACCTGAGACCAAGCAATTGACTGAACTCCCAGCCACCTTCTCAATTAAGTGTTTGACTAATTGCTGCAGGAGTCTCAGATGAATTTCAGACCACCCTGGAGATCCCCCCAGGCAGCTCCTGCTGTGCCCAGATCAACTGATAATGTTTCAGTGTGTAGATTAACATCATGGGTGAAGACTAGGGCCATCCCAGAGACTCCTGGCGGGTTCTGATGGAGCACTGATCCAACTGTACATAAGTCCTACTTAGGGACTAAAGGAATTGTCTTCCAGAGCCATGATACTCATTATAGCCCTCTATGAGAAGGGACTAAGGCCAGGTCTCTTAAGGATGATCTCTGAGGAGGACTGCAGCCTGCTGCTAGACTGAGGTGGTGAAACACAGAAAGCCCTATTGAAATTCTTCATATGTTGGCTGAAATTACAGAGTAGTGAGATCAAAACGAGAAACATTGGTTCTGACCTCTGGAGGCAATGGGGTGTTGGCACACACAACGGGAAAGCGACTGCAACTGAAACTCAGGCAGAGCAAGGAGTCCAGTGAATTGTAAACTGAAGACAAGGTGGAAGTCAAGGTTCTTGTTTCAGTCCCAAGCTGAAGTCCGAGGGGGGGAGCTGATGGTAAGAAGGGAAGGAGTGGTAAGGAAAATGAGAACTCAGGGTCAGGACTTCCAATTCTTTGCCTAACTCTGGGAGAACAGTGATATGTCTAGTGGTTAAGGGACCTGAAGTCAGGATTACTGAGTACTGTTCCCAGGCCCAGCCTGCTGGGTGACCTGAGCTCCAGCTCAGGACTTTGCTCTGTGTCCAAATTTCTCGTCAGTGAGGTTTCCAACCACTGAACCAAACCGATTCTTGGTGGTGGGTGGCCAGCTACCTTCCCCTCTTGAGGTCCCATCATTCCTTCGGCCAGTGCCACCTGGCCGCCCCCACATACCATGTGCCATAACCTCGTCTCTCTCCCACAGTGACAGAAGGAAAGGACAAGGGTATCCCGTTACCGCCAGGTCTCTGCCAGCCCTATCCAATTCCTGCCGTGCCCTTGTGCAGCCAGGAACCAGTGGGAGGGTGGCAGGCTGCTCAGGGGCAGGGCAGAATCGCTGCCTACCGTGGCTCCCACTTAATCCCCAGGTTCCCATTATGGAGCAGTACAGAAGAGACCAACCAGTTCAGCAGTTCCTGGGGTAGCCCAGCAACAGTAAACTCAAACAGAGGTTGGCAATGGCTACCTTCAAAGACACGCAGAGTCACCAGCAGGTCCAGCTTCCCTCTGCTCTAACCTCCTCCGGCGCTGGGAATAGAAGCCGCCCAACCTGCCTGCTGAAGTCCGCTCCTACCCTGCTACCAGCAGTGCCCGACCAGCAGCTGCTCTTCGCACAAGTGTTTTCTTATGTTTCCAGCTGAGTGATAAGCAGTCCTGATGGGAGAAAGGTGCTGCAGTCTTCTCTGAAGTCCTACGAGCAGTATGGGCATGAGGGAGGGGAACCTGAAGACACAAGTGCATGACTTTTCTTGCTGCAGCTCCCCGGATCGGTGGTGCAAGGAAATGAGCCGATTCCAATGAGTCATGAGTGGAAGTGAGCAGTAGCACCTCTCCCAGCCGGGTGAAAGGAGCCGTTGGGTTGTACACTGAGCACCCTGTATTGCTGCTTCTTGAGAGCGTAAAGTCTTCCGGGGTTTTGTATCAAGGGACAATTCTTTTGCAGCAGGATGACCCCCATGAAGGTGAAATAGTGGATGGGCAAGTGATACAGAAGCGGGGCTGAGGCTGTGAGAAAGATCGAGCAAGAAAGGGAGAGAAAAGAAACAGTACCACACAAGGAAGGTCCCTGAAGGCTCCTCAGGAGCTGAAGGAGAGAAATCCCTGGTATGTGCCTTCCTTCAGCAGGAGGGATGTTAGTCCATAGCGGCATGAGCGCTGGAACATTACCAGAGCCTCATACACACGGAGCAGCTCTCACCACCCAGCTAGGGTAATCTGTACCCTTGAGCACAGCATGACTGTGACTGTCCTGCCTCCATGATACACGTGTGGCTGTATGCAATAGTGCTGTGAGTCCTGGGCTGGGACAGTCTTGTGTCTGTGGGTGGCCAGATCTGTCACATAAATCTGGTGTATAGCGGAATTCCTGCACTCAATCTGTATTGACCTGTCCAAAGGTATGGAGGTTTGCCATCTGCTCATCTCGCCCAGTTCCAGGGATGTAAGCACATCCACACCCATGAGCCTCAGGGAACTGACCTGTAGGTGACACAGGTCTTAGCATATCGTAAAGATACAAGCAATAAATGTGTTTTGGTTCCTACCAAGAGGGCTGAGCAGCCAGAAGGTATCCAGGAGCTTTGGAGAGGGGTGCAAAATAAAGCAGAGAGAGGCTCTGCAGAAGGAATTGTCAGGAATTAAGCCTGCCCAGGATGCCCCTGGGGAAGACAATTATGAGTTAGCTCTGCATTTGGCAACCTCTGCAAGATTTACTGTCCCAAAGAGGAAGATTAAATAACTCCTCAAGGCAGAGTGTCAGCTGCAATAACTGTTAATGGCAGAACAAGGGGATGAAAGCTGTTGCTTTTTCCCCACCTGGCTTTGGAGAAAGCAGATGTCAGCCAACATCCGCACGTTGCTGTCCTTGCTCTGCTTCCATCTCCTGCTTGGCCAGTGGAAGGGAAGATACCTGGCTGAGCCAGGCACAGAGCCCCGCTGGGGACGGGGACAGGGACAGGGGACTCAGAGCTGCCTGTTCGAGTGACTGTTTGCAGACATCTCAGCAGCTTCTAGTCATGGTAACAGGACTACTTTGCCCAAAGCCACCTCTATATAGCTAGCTGTCAGATACAAACTCAAAACCAGACTGTTTTATCATTTAAGATAAATTTTCTCCTAAGCACCTTACTTAAACAAATCTGTTCGGTCACAGATCATCTTCCTCACTATCCCCTAAGAAATCTGTCAGCAAAGCTTGGGTGGAAGCTGCACTCAGTCAGAGTTAGCACACAGAAGGTGGCTACCAGGGCCCGGAGTGGGAGCAGGAGCCTTGTGCGATTCCACCTGGAGACCCAGC
>JANXJC010000029.1:1499808-1513380 GCA_027564655.1 Leptodon cayanensis
CCCCCCCCCCCCCCCCCCCCCCCCCCCCCCCCCCCCCCCCCCCCCCCCCCCCCCCCCCCCCCCCCCCCCCCAGCTGGTAAACAGCAAAGAAGGGTTAGAAGTGCAATTATTCCCTGTGACATCTGTGACCACCTTCTGTCACCACCCTGGGCCGGGCCAAATCCCCCTTCCTCCCTCTCTTGCACAAAGCTGGGCCAAGGCTTTTGAAGATGCCCAGCTGCCCGTCAGCCCGGGGGAGAAAAAACAACCACAGCGACAGCAACGGGCAGGCCTGCGTGTGGGCAAGCCCCGGCTGTCGGCTGGCCTGGCTGGCTGTCAGACCTCGGATGGATCGTGGGTGAGGAAGTCTAGGACACTGGAGAATTGTTATGGGATTTAGGAGGGGTCCCTTCTCTTCTTGTGGTCAGCACTGACACAGATAGCCCAGCACCGCACAAGGAGAACTAAAATTATAGTACGGGTGGCAAGAGACTGTGCAACCCAAGCTACAGGAGGTGGTAAACACCGAGGCAGTTCCTTTGATCTCTCTCTCTGGGGCATTTCCCTCTGGTTCATGCATCTCCGCTCAGGGATGCAGGACAGAGGTACAGAAAGGCTGACAGCTGAAGCTCCACGAGCCATTGCATGTTTCCTAGTCAGGGACCAGGTGTCTTCTCATCCAGCCGGGTTCAATCCTGCAGCTCTCGGTCCCTTGGCATGACAGTGGGCCTTTATGACTTCTCTCGGCTTCCCAGCTACAGGCGGCTTTAGAAGACATCGGCTGGGTTGCGGTTGTCGCCAACCTGCCCCTGCGTGAGCAAGAATGAAAAATAACAAATTCGCACCATCTGTATCGCCCAGCTATTTTCTCCTTCCCTTCCTGCGCTCAGAGGGATACTTGTTGAGAACAGGGTCATATTTTATGTTTTTGATCAAAGCTCTGGCCTGTTTTGTCTTTGAAGTGAAAGTCAAAACTCAAGAACAAGCAGTGTGGGAGGGGGCAAGCACAGGCGCTATGCAGTCTTGCATCTGCCCTACCATATTGCCTGGCCTGAGTTGCTTTCCCCCACTCATTTTTGGGATCTGGCGCTCAGTCCCTTTGCAGTCTCAAGACCTGACACCTGTGTGAAGAGTGGGAAGGGTCACACAGAATGGTCAGCATGCAGTCTTGTTCGGGAGACAAGGCTATGAAGGAACTCTGGGGAATATGGAGGGTTAGACCTTCGCTACCCTTCCTAAGAAACTTCAGTCACAGTCCTAGCAATGATACTTAGCAGGGTTTAAGTGGGAGGAGATGGAGGTAACGTAGTGTTGGAGGTGACAAGGCAGAAGGAAGATTATATGCTGCAAGCTTCTAGAAATTACCCCAGAAGCCTAACTGGAGACATCCTGACGGCTGGACCTCTGCCCTGCCTTTGGCCACTGGGTCAGCCAGTCTTACAGAGTGACTTTCCTTAGTCTTTCTGTAGAAGGGGGAGATGACACTGACCCCACTATCCAGCCTGGTCCTACCTTCCCTTTTATGTCCTGCGTCCAGCCAGTATGACAATACAGTCTATATGTTGAGGGTATTGATGACCTGTGGTTAGCCCAAATAACACGCCTAAGTGCTCTCTTCAACAGTCAGCATTTTAATTCTGAGGTGACTAGTCTGTGACACTGTTTGACCATTATCACAGCCTGGGGTAATCCCTTTCATATCTGCCTGGACTTTCTCGTCACTGCTCTACTATAGTGAACAGCTTCCACTTCTTCGTACCAACACTTCCTAACTGGAAAGATTACAATGACCAAGGGATCTACCCAGTTGACAGATCCAGGCTCAACCCATTGTCCTGCTGGTGCAATGCCAAAGTACTGGCCCTGGCCTTCCCCACAACCTGCAGGCTCCAGTCTGCATCGCAGTCCCCAGGCTGCTGCTGAGCGTGACTGTTCAGGACCCTTGTTGAGTGTGCGGTGCAGAAGAGGGAGCAGAATCCATACCGACGTTCACAAGGGGATCCAGAAACACAGACCACACGTCCTACCAAGAGCCATGGAATCATGCTCCCAGCCTGCACATGCAGTGTGCTGCAGACACCAGGGCACTAGGGCCTGGATTCACACTTTTTGGACCGCAGTCGCTCCAGCCAGAGCTCACATAGTGCGGCGAGCTCTGTAATTACCCAATTTACCTCTCTGTTCCATCCCGGAGAGGAGTGAAGTACCGTGTCTTTCCCTCCCCTTTGCAGCCACCTGATGCCTCTTTAGGGATGACACCAGATCCGGCCCATACCCTGTGCCTACTTTAGCTGAAGTGTTGCCCTTTACGGCGCTGGGCGCCTGGCCAGCCCTCCTGCAGCCAGCAGCCGCGCATGCGAAGGGCCAGCATGTTTGCACGCAGAGCCGTTCCATTCAGCCTCTCCCAGCAGCTGCTGCGGGGGTGATGGGGACAAGCAGATCTTTTTTCAGACCCCCTGGGGATAGGCTTCAACAGGTCTGTTTATTCATTGATTTAAGAAATCCAGCTGCAATTATGATTAAGGTACTGAGAGAAGGAGCCCAGGCTGGGGACTTGGCTCAGGGCAGGGCTTTTGCTGCTGTGCTTACTGCTGTGCTTGCTTCGTTGTAACACTGTTCGCACCACCATCAGGCATATGATGCAGTCACAGTGCTGGTTTCATCACTTACCTACATATCACACAACTTTCTGGCAGCAGAAACCCCTTCTGCCAAAGTCTCAAGGCTCTGTGACAAAGGAGTCAGAAAAACAATCCTGGTCATCGCCACTGCTCACTGGCAATAGCCTCTGTCACATCGTCTTTGTCAGGCAGCACCGAATCCCTGATCTTCATCGGTATGATTAGATCCTGCAAAAAAAACAGCCTTGGCCCTGATGGAATTGGACGGTTTGATCTGTTTCCCCAAAGATATCAGTGTTCCACCACTTCAGGTTTGTTTTAATTTGGAATAGACCCTAAAATCTTACTAATCCTCTCTTGTCGAGCCAGTTCTGCATCTTGTGCCCAGCTCTGCTGAAACCACTGCCTGCCATGCTGAGCACTTCCAAAGCAGAGATGCTGGGAGCCCCACTCATCTCCAGCTGCAGCACAGACTGTCCTCAAAATGAAAAATGTCACCGAATCACAGCATGGTTGATGCTGGACAGGACCTCTGAAGATTACCTAGTCCAACCTCCTGCTCAAAACAGAGACAGCTAGACCAGGTTGACTAGGGCCTTGTCCAATCAGCTTTTGCATATCTCCAAAGACTGAGACACCACAACCCATGTTCCAATATTTGGCCACCATTACCATAAAGCCATTTTTCTTATGTTTAAATGGAATTTCCTGCACTTCAAGTTATGCACATTGCCTCTTGTCTTGTCACCCAGTACCACTGCAAAGACTCTGGCTGCGTCTTTTTTATACCCTCCCATTGGTTATTTATACACATTGGTAAGAATAGAATAGAATAGAATAGAATAGAATAGAATAGAATACAATACAATACAATACAATAGAACAGAATAGAATAGAATATTTCAGTTGGAAGCAACCTACAGTGATCATCTGGTCTGACTGCCTGACCAATTCAGGGCTGACCAAAAGATAAAGTATGTTGTTAAGGGCATTGTCCAAATGCCTCTTAAGCACTGACAGGCTTGGGGCATCGACCACCTCTCCAGGAAGCCTGTTCCAGGGTTTGACCACCCTCTCGGTAAAGAAATGCTTCCCAAGGTCTAGTCTAAACCTCCCCTGGTGCAGCTTTGAACCATTCCCACATGTCCTATCACTGGATCCCAGGGTGAAGAGCTCAGCACCTCCCTCTTCACATTCCCTCCTCAGGAAGCTGTGGAGAGCAATGAGGTGCCCCTCAGCCTCCTTTTCTCCAAACTAGACAAACACAAAGTCCTCAGTGCTCCTCACAGCACATGCCTTCCAGCCCTGTCACCAGCTTTGTTCCCTCCTCTGAATGTGTTCAAGGACCTTCATATCCTTCCTAATTTGAGGGGCCCAGCACTGCACACAGTATTCCAGGTGAGGCCGCACCAACAATAAACACATCGGGTTAATCACCTCTTTTGACCGGCTGCTCACGCTGTGTTTGATGCCCCCCAGGATGGGATTTGCCCTCTCGGCTGCCAGGGCACACACTGCTGGCTCACATTGAGCCTGCCGTCAGCACCCCCAGACCCCTTTCTGCAGGGCTGCTCTCCAGCCACTCCTCTCCCGGTTTATACTTGTGCCCAGAAGTATAAAGAAGTATAGATCCACCCTGAGCCTTCTCCAGGCTGAACAGTCCCAGCTCTCTCAGCCTTTCCTCATATGATGGTTTCTTTCAGTAGGCAAGAACCCTCACTACTGTGATGCTGTGGCTTACTTCAATATGTTTGGCTCCAGCCTCTCATGGTTGCTCTTGGACCTTTCTCAAACTAAAATAGGTCATTAGCAGTAGGTATTTTCTTCCTGGTATTCTATACCATAATGAAATCACTGTTCAGTCTTCCTGGTTTAGATAGTTTAGCTCATTACTTTCTTTAAGAAGACTTTCTTACCTCCTTAAGCCACAGCCCCACCACGGTTCTTTTCTGAGCTGTCTCTGGCTTTCCAGCTTGCCTGTAAATGTGGCACCATCCCCAGGATTGCCCTGTGAGGCTTCAAACACCGATCACTCACTCCTACTTTCCACACTCCTATTCAGGCCAGCAGGGATCTTGTCAGCTGCCTTTGCTGGAGATTTGCCCACCTTGAGTGTCTGCCCCTCTTTAGCCGTGCAAGGAGTCCATTAGCCTTTTCTGACAGAATAACACAATGAGAACTCACATGATCTTGTGTGTCCTCTATGACTTACGAAGGTTTTTCAGGGGTCCTTCTGTAAGGATGTCTTCTATTCCTATGTGTTCCAACCTGTATACGTTTCTCCTGCCTGCAAGAAAATGTATTTTGCTTGAATACACCCAACTTACCAAATTACCAAGATCTCTTTGAGTGGCCTGTTCCTCTTGCTGTTTATCACCTTATTCATGTCTGTGTCATCTGCAGGGTTTTACCTGCAGTGGTTTTGTGTTTACCTCCACACCATGGATGGAAATGTTGACCAGTTTTCATTCAACTGTTGATCCCTGCAGAAACCAACCAAACTAACCAAAGAGCGTTCCCAACTGACAATTATTTCTTCTGCCCATTCAAGTTTCTCAATGCACTTAATGTATGCTTTATTGACTTTGCATAATACAGCTTCTTAATCAATACAGCACACTGTAATTTTCTTTATATCAATAGCTCATGCCTTACCAAAATCGTGTACCATAACGCTATGAATTTACTTTATCAAACACAACTTGATTATCAAATAGAATGCTTAGTCTCGCATTCCAAAAAGCCACGTTCCTGTTCTATAATTCTCTATTAGCAAGCATCTGTATCAGATTTTCCATTATTTTTCACTGGATAGTTGTCAGCTACCTGGCCTATAGATCCATTGGTCTTAGGGCTTCTCCACTTTAAATACAGGAACTGTGTTGGTACCTTAACACTCGTCTGCTATTCTTACACTAATCAAAGAGTAATTAAAGCCAAATCTCAGCCGGCCAGAGTTGAGCAGCATTTCTTACATTTTTGGGTAATGAAAGATTCTAAGAGATGGAAGCGGACAGAAGAAAACTGTACCTTGAACAGGATGAGCACGATACTGGTTGATAAGGTGGGTTGGGGAATTGGAAGGAAGACACAAGGGATAAGCGATGTAGGGAGCAGGAAAAGTACAAAAGAGTAGTATGGAGGTGATGTTGCTGAGAGAGGAATGAACGAAAGGTGTTTACCAGGGGATGGGTAGTAGAAAGGAAATGTTAGTGGGGAAAGCAAGGAATGGTAAAATGCCAGCGGGTGAGAAGAAGCTGGAAAAAGAGAGCTGGAGGTTAGGGAGCTACAGAAGAGTGTGGGCAGGAAAGGATCTGAGGTGAAAGAAAAGCTGGGATGCTAGAATGTATGGTGCTGGAGCATGCATTTTTAGAAGTTACGAAGCCACTGAGAATGGAAAATGAGCTGGGGATGTTTCCAGCAATAGGATAAGGCTAAGAGCCAGAAGGGATTACCAACAGCATAATCCTGGGGACTGGAATGAGGTGGTAAGAAGAGTTTCTAACCCCTAATTCTCTCCCTCCTACCTCTTTCCAAGATTAAAGTGAGCACCTAGAAGGACATTGGGGAATTAGGAGAGGTGTGTTGCAGGGGAAGGGTTAAAGTGGTGCCAGGAAAAGGGAGATGGAAGGTCTTCTAGAGGGGTAACGAGGCATCTGAAAGAGCGTGAAGGACATTCTCTTAGGACCTGAAGGCAGTACAAGGGAGGAGGTGTGCTTGGGCAGGCGCTGGGTAGTCTTGGAAATGGTTCCTTGGGACTGAAGGATTCATTCAGAATAGGAGCAGGAAAGAAGTGGTAGTGGAGGCTCATACAGAGAGGGGCTGGCTCTATGAGGAGGGAGCAGTCAGTCTGGACTGGAGGAGTGAGAGCAAGGCAATGGTGTAGGACTGCTGGGAGGAATCACTAGGGGAGTTTTGCTGGGGTTATTTGTACGGATGAGTTTATGGAACCTGTGGTTACAGCTCCTCTGTTAGCTTTTCCCTGTGAAGCCCAGGCTGACCACCCTCATAGCGCTACTGTCTTCTCAGCTGAATCATACATGTGGATGTGCGTGGCAGTGGGCTCACCTTTCCGCTTGCACTAAGCCACTTGAGGAGGGAGAGGGGTGAACCGTGCTTCAGCAGGGCTGTCGGTGTTTGCGGAAGGCCGTTTTCCTGAGTGACGGGAACTAGAGGGGGACACTTGCACAAACCGACGCTGAGACTTCTGCTGCTAACAACCCTCCACGCAGAAGAGCCCGTCTGTCACCTGGTCCCGAATGTGAGGGAACGGGATGAAATGCACGGCAGCGGGCAGGTTACAACGTGTGATTCCCGGTGGCTTTCTCCAACACCCCACCTCCACGGCTCCCACCACCTTCTCAGCGCCATCATCAGTCCCCAGCTACCGTCGGCAGCCGCATGCTGGGGGGTCCCCAGCACCTCTACCCCACCAGCCTGAAGCCACCCTTCGAGGTCCTGGCGGAGGCCTGGGCAGCACCCAGGGGTGGCCCATGCCTTGCACAGGCTGTCCAGAGATGGCCGCAGCCTCTGTCGTGCCCCTGCTCTCCCACAGTGAGCGGGCCCCCACAGACGTTTTATTATGAGGGAAAAAGAGCCACATACAGAAACACAAAGTACATCTTTCGCTCTATTTCAAGACAAGGCAGGTGCCGCAGCCGCTAGAAAGCACCCTGGAGTCCCCGTGGCCAGGAGGCCAGCGGGTGCTTCACAGTTGTTTCCAAGAGAAGGGAGACGCTTTGAAGCCCCAGGGGAGCACAAGGAGGCGGCACCGGGCGGCGCTGAGCCACGGGGTGAGGACCACCGGCTGGGGAAGGAGAAGTTGCTCTCTGGCTGACCGCGGCCTCTCACAGCCGGACCACCACGAAGCCCCTTGCAGGGTGAGACCCGCCATCCTTCCTTCCTTCCCCGCCACCATGGGGAGCGGGCTCTAGGGCTTCACGGCAGCCCCCTGCCCGCGCCCCTCCTCCAGCCGCCACGGGCAGTCGACGTAGCGCAGAGCCCCGCCGACAGGGCCGCGCTTGGCGGGATCGAGGGCCAGCAGGCTCCGCAGCATGAGGGCGGCCTCGGCCGTCAGGCGTTTCCAGTGGCGGGGCAGGTCCTCGTCCAGGCCCGTCTCCTGCCACAGCATGAAGTCCTCGAAGAAAGGGTCTTCTGGCAGGCTCTGCTCCCAGGGGAAGTAGCCGGTCAGCAGGCAGAAAAGCAGCACGCCGAAGGCCCAGGCATCCAAGCTGGTGTCAATGGGCACCCCCTGGGCATCAGCGGTGTTGCTGAGCTCGGGCGCGGTGTAGGGGATTACCCCGGCCACCAGCTTGAGCTTGGTACCCTTGGGCCGCGTAAGCCCGAAGTCGGTCAGCTTGATGCGCCGGCACTCGGGATCGAAAAGCAGCACGTTCTCGGGCTTGACGTCACGGTACACCAGCCCGCGGCTGTGGATGAACTCCAGCGCGCTCACCAGCTGCTTGGCGCACTGCTTAGCGGCTGGCTCGGGGATCCCATCCTGCGCGGGAAGAGAGAGGCGGTCGGTACGGCACAGGTAGGGCGTCTTGGCAGCCCTGCCAGCTGGACTCTCACCTGCGTGCTCTGCACCGGGCAAGACCTTTGCGTTTCTGGTCTTGCAAGCCTGAAGCTGCTTCAACGCCGTAGACCCCAGAGAGACCCACAGCCCGTTGCCTTTATCTCCCTCCCTCCGACCCAACCAGCCTGCGCAGGGGCCAGGCATTACGGTCCCAGTCCCCACGGCCTTGTAGCAGCACTCACCCGGGGTTTGATGATAGAGATGAGGTCTTTGTGCAGTGCTGGTTCGTAGAGGAAGCCGTAGTACTGGCTGGACTCGATGGCAATGCCAAACATGCCAATGATGGCAGGGTGGGTGGCAAGGGAGAGCGCCACGCAATACTCGTACAGGAAGGTGTGCAGCTTGGTACTGGCTTTGGGTAGCAGCTTGAGAGCCATAGGAGTCCCTGGGGATGGGGAGAGTGGGTTAGACTCTCCTGAAAGTCACTCATACCAAGGCCAGACAGAGAGGGCACTGAGCAGCCATGGGTCCAGACGCTCACAGCCACAGGGAGGTCTCTGGCCTGAAGCTTTGTGCGGATGTATCCTGTGGACACCAGATCTGGGAGCCGGCACTGCCGCTGGTGTGAGGTTTGAGCCAGCCAGTGCATGCCCAGGAGCACTGGGCAGAGCAAGGGAAATTCAGGCTACGTGGGCCTGTCAGTCTGAGCTGGGACTACTGGGGAAGAGCAGTGTCAGTGCCCTGTGGGCGCTCATAGGCCTTGATGGCCTTGGCCAACCCCACCTAGGACCTCCACTCACACCCTCTGTCCACAGGGCTTAGGGCACCATTTAAGCTTGGCCTTGGGGCTTCACTCCCTGCCTGAGCTGTGTGGTGGGAGTGCTGGTTTCCAGTTATAGCACGCCCATGCCGGTGGCTAGCCATGAACCTGACTTGTGGATTGACTTCCCAGCTTGACCTTGAACCCGCCTCATCACAATAACCTTGCCTGATGTTCTGGGCTGCCTCCTGGCATCACCTGCTCCCCGACTGGGTGCAATGGGATGGTCCCTGGCCGGGGAGGTCCCTGTCCTGCCAGTCTCCCTGGGGACCTCCCACCATGCCTGGTGCCTGGTCCCAAGGAGCCACCAGCCCACCCACCGAGCTGGCGAGTGGAGGAAGGCAGAGTAGCCCGTAGGGCGCAGTCGGTTCCTTACCTCTCTGTCTGTGGGTCACGAGCATCACGTGGCCATACTTGCCCCTGCCCAGCTCCCGAATAACCTCATAGTGCTCGGCCACCTCGGTGCGCACCAGGCTCTGAGCTGTGATCTCCAGGAGCTCGTCTAGCACAGTGGGTGCCGCTGTCCCTGCCGCTGCCACAGCCGCAGCTGAGCTCTCGGCCATTGCTGAGTGCTGCAGAAACACCACAGCCCAAGTCAGGAACGTCACAACATGCACGGAGAAAACCAGATCGGGCACGCCACACAAACCATGCCATGGCAGGGGATATTTCTGCCACTTGGAGCCTGAGCACTCTCGCAGCTGTGCTAGAGCTGAGCTTGTGCTTTTATACAGTACACCTCTGGGCAAAGCCCCTCATCATATAAAAGGTCCCTGTATTGAAGGGAACCTCCTTCAGCCCTCTAATCCTTTCTGGCCTCCAGACAGATGCTTGACTCTCTAATTGTAGTCCCTGGGGCCTCTCCTTTCAAAGACTTTGGTCACCTTTCTGTGTCAGCTGTACTAAAGCTTGGCCTTCCAGGCTTCCTCTTATTCTAGTCTCCAAGGTGTTAGGCAACAAGCAAAATAGTAACAGAGTCCCAGATTATCAAGTGTGACACAGTCCTCTTGGTCTCCTTAGCCTACTGCAGCAAGACCGTGTCTCTGCTCGGAAAACCACCCCTACTGCTTATTGAAGAAAATCCTTGGGGTAGCAGCAGAGACAGACTTGCCCCTTAGGCAGAGGCATAGCCAGCCTGTGGCAAAAAAAGGGATTACTAGTCAGAGGCGGTGTGCTCCGAGCAAGCCAAAGGAAGCTCAGTACCTCACACGCCTGCTGATATTTCTGACCCAAAGTCACTCATCTGTGCAGCCAAGAAACTTAGGCAGGAAGGAAGCCTCGACATCAATGGCATTTTGAGCTACAGCCAGCTGCTTCAGACCCATTTCAGAGAAATGCTTTTTCAATCCTCCCCAGCTGGCTACAAGGCAGCATTTTAAGGCACCTGTGGCAGCACTCTCCCCGTGACTACCTCCCTGTGCTCTGGACACAGGCACCCCAGGCCTGGGAGCCCCTCCTGGCTTTGGAGCAAGGTCACAGAGCCAGTCACAGGATGGTCGAGGCGAGAAGGTACCCCTGGAGATCAACCAGTGCAACCTTCTGCTCAGGGGAAGGTTAACTAGAGCAGGTTGCTCAGGACTGTCTCCAGTCCAGTTTTGAATATCTCCAAGGATGGAGACTCCACGACTGCTCTGGGCAACTTGTTCCAGTGTTTGATCACCTTTATGGTAAAAATTTTTTTCTTATGCTTAAACAGAAATTCTGTGTTGCAGGCCCACTGCCTCTTGTCCTGACACTCTGTATCACTCAGAAGACTCTGGCTGTGCCTTTTTTACAGGTATTTATACACATCAATAAGATGGTCCCTTCAAGCATCCTCCTCTTGAGGCTAAACAAGTCCCAGCTCTCTTAGCCTCTCCTTGTACAAGAGATGCTCCAATACCTTAATCATCTTCACAGGGTGGATTTGTTCCAGTATGTCCACATCTCTCTTCTGCTGAGGAGCCCAGAACTGGACCCGCTACTCCAGATGTGACCTCACTGGTGCTGAATAGTGAGGAGGGATCATCTCCCTCCATCTGCTGGTAACCCTTTGCCTAATGCAGCCCAGGATGCAACCCAAGAGCCTGAGGGCTGTAGCATCCTCTGATGTGTCTTAAACAGTGTGCAGTGAGACAGAGCTCCAGTGTAAAGCCAGTGGCTCAGCTCTGCACCCACAAACTAAGGAGCTCTTCCCACGAAACATTCTGACTCACAAGATGCTTTCTGGGGCAGGGAATAGGACTTCACATTGCTAAAAAGGAAGATGGCATCCTGGGAATATGAGTGGGAGCAGAAAGAATGAAGCCTTTTCCCTTAGGTTTTACATTGCTCTATCTGTGACCAGAGCTTATTACAGTTCCTTCAACTTCCAGCCCTCACTACTGCTAAATCTGGCCATTCTTAAGAATCCAGTAATTTAGCAACAGAATTATTTAAACCTAGGAAAAGTACAAAAAGGCTGGATTTGTACGGGAGACTGGGACTACTTCTGGGAGAGCCCCCCTTCTTTTCCCTTCCCTTCTCTCCTAGACTGCATTGCTTAATCTCATCCGATTCAGAAGTACCGAGTAATCGGCCCTACGTTTCTGCAAAGGCTTTGGCTTGGTGTGACAGCCAACAGCAGCCAAAGTTAGTACAGTCCATGGGGAGTTCAACAATGAACAAGTGCATGCATGGGAGGGGATGAACGGAAAGCTGGGGAGAAACTCACGAGGAAGGACGGTCTGGAAAGTATTTTGGAGATTTTGCTTTGATGTCCTCCTGTTTGCTGCCCAGCTGGCACAGCTTGCGAAATTCCACACAGCGAGGGCATCGCAGAACCCACAAACAAACCCACTCTGCCACCGACATTTCCAAACTGGTGTTGCATTTAGGTGTTAAAACATTTAGGTGTTAAAACAAATAACTGAAAAAAAACTTTTAAAGAGTCCTAGTTAGGAATATAGAGAAAAAACTTAAAATCTAATAGATCTTTGAAAGACACAGACCTCCCCTTGATATTAGATAGGCTAAAGCCACACTAAACAGGGAGTGGAACAACAGGGAGAGATGTCTGCTTGTCTTGTGCAGAGCACATTAGATTTATGTTTGTGAAAAAATATCAAAAGATCTCTTCTGTAGGACAGTGTTCCTCCTATATCAAATTCATGGTCATATACAATTCTTGTCAGCAAATGGTTCATGATCTTCTCAGATAACTTAATTTCTCAAACCTGAGTTAGATAAAATTTCTTCCCTTGTAGGCTGGCCACCTGTTAGCGCTATCTAACCCAAAGGTTAGAATCTTCTCACTGCATCCACTTAATGTATTATTCAATAATAATATAATTTTCAAATATCTATTCATTAATGTCTTTTATTTGTATTTAATTGTTTATTATATGATTCATCTATTCTATTTTTTATATGATTAATTACTTCTCTCCTATTTGCTGTGTGAAAACTTGCTTTTGTGAACGGGAGGATCTGCTTCGGTCCATAGTCTCAGTTCTCGCGCCAGCTTTGGGGGTCAAAACATTTCAGTCCATAAGCTTTTGCAATAAAATAAAAAATCCCAAAACTCTCGTGTCCTTCCACTCCACATTTCCAGTGAACTGCGATACAGGTGGCAAGGATCCTTACTTGCACGCATGGCCCCACTGGCATGGGAGGGCCGATTGCCTGGGTACAGAGTAGAGCATCAAAGTGAAATAGCCAGCCTGGAAAATAGAGCAGCCAGAGGATATAGGTCGAGTGTCTCGAGGGACAGTGGCAGGGTCTGATCAGGGCTCCACATGAAGGCAGCCCCGGGTGCAGTCACTCCAGAACAGTTTGCGGGCTTTGGCCCTGGCAGCCCTTGAGGAAGCCGATTGCAGGACACAGTCCGTACTTCAGGAAATAGCCAGTGTTGTCAGGGCTTTCTCTGAGATTCCACGGCCATTAGCTAGTAAGCTAATCGAGGGCCAAATTTGGGTCACCACCGAGTAGAGCGTGCCTGGGTGCTCTGCACCTACCTCTGCTACCTTCTGGAGTGCCATGTGCCCTTGGCAGAGCGACCAGCACTGGGGAGGGGGCCACCAGGTCCCTGGCCAGGATCGACTCACCCTTTGGCTGTGTTGTGTTGAAGGCAGCAGGCAGGGTCCTTTCCAAACCTGTTCTTTCCTCCACTACCCATCCTGTGCTTTGTCTGCTAAGGGTCCTGCTTCTAGGCTGGCAGCGTGTGAGAACCCCTAATTCCCCCAAAGAGTCTCTAATTACAGCAGCAAGAAATTCACATCCTTTCCACCACCAGGAGGTGCTTCCCAACTTCCCCAGGAGCTGAGGAGGAGCTAGCCTATGGAGATACGGTGTCTTACTCTAGTAATGTTATTCTGGTTCTTCGAGCAAAATGATTAATATATTTGGTACAGGAAAAGACTTCATACATGGCAAGAGCCAAAGACAGTGCGATCTCTCCGTAACAGAGATGGTACTATGATGACAGAATCACAGAGGGATTGAGGCTGGAAGAGACCTCTTGAAATCATCTAATCCAATTCTCCTGCTCAAGCAGCAGCAGCTGAAGCAGGTTATCTAGGAAAGTGTCCAGTCAGGTTTTTAATGTCTCCACAGATGGAGACTCCACAACCTCTCTGGGCAACCTATCATGCTGTTTGACCACCCTCACAGTAAAA
>JANXJC010000029.1:1529813-1546447 GCA_027564655.1 Leptodon cayanensis
CCTCACCAGTGCCCAGTACAGGGGGATGACCACTGCCCTGCTCCTGCTGGCCACACTATTTCATCATTAAGCTCTAGACAATCAAAACACCCCCCAACATACAGGGCTACCCCACCGCCTCTCCTTCCTTGCCTGCTCCTTCTGAAGAGTTTATAGCCATCCGTTGCAGCACTCCAGTTGTGTGAGTCATCCCACCATGTTTCCATGATGGCAACTATGTCAGAGTTTTCCTGCTGCACAATGGCTTCCAGATCCTCCTGTTTGTTGCCCACACTGCGTGCATTGGTGTAGATGCATTTCTGTTAGGCTATTGATCCTGCCACCTTTTTGGGGGGAGAAGCCCTAATTCCTACGTAACCATTCTCAGGCGTTTCCATGGTTTCTAGCACAGCAGTAACCCTTGCGTCTTTGCTGCTGCATGGATCTCCATCCCCTGCCTCCACTGAGATGAAGACTGAAGGACCTCACTACCACACCATCCCTCAAACATCGGTGTGCTGCCCCAGGCTTATCCCTGGTGAGCCTGGTTTTATCCCTTTCCCCCTTCGCATCTAGTTTAAAGATCTTTCAATGAGCCCTGCTAACTCTTGTGCAAAGATCCTTTTCCCCCTTTGGGACAGGTGTACCACATCTGTTGCCATGTAAACTGAACCATGACTGAACAACCCAAAATCCTGCCTGTGATACCAGGGTCGCAGCCAGGTATCGATCTGCTGGCTTTTCCTGTTTCTTCCCTCACCATTCCCTGCAACTGGAAGGATAGAGGAGAACACCGCTTGTGCTCCTGAGCCCTTAACCAGTCATCCCCAGGCCCTGAAGTCTCTCTTGATTGGCCTCAGACTTCTTTGCAACTTCATCGTTGCCTACCTGAAAAATCAATAATGGACAATAATCCGAGGACCACACCAGGGTAGGAAGTTTTCTCTTCACGTCTTTAACCCAGGCCTCAGGGAGGCAGCAGACTTCCCTAAGCAGTGGGTCCGGTCTGCGTATTGGGCCGTCTGTTCCCTTCAGAAGGGAGTCTCCTACGACAGTGTCATGGTTTAACCCCAGCCAGCAACTCAGCACCACGCAGCTGCTCACTCACTTCCCCTCCCACCCAGTGGGATGGGGGAGAAAATTGGGAAAAGAAGTAAAACTCGTGGGTTGAGATAAGAACAGTTTAATAGAACAGGAAGGAAGAAATTAATACTGATAACACTAATGAAATGACAATAGTAATAATAAAAGGATTGGAATGTACAAATGATGCGCAATGAAATTGCTCACCACCCACCAATCGACACCCAGTTAGTCCCCGAGCGGCGAACCCCCCCACACACACTCCCCCCAGTTTATGTGATGTCCCATGGTATGGAATACCCCATTGGCCAGTTTGGGCCAGCTGCCCTGGCTGTGTCCTGGGCCAACTTCTTGTGCCCCTCCAGCTTTCTCGCTGGCTGGGCTTGAGAAGCTGAAAAGTCCTTGATTTTAAACTGAACGGTACTTAGCAGCAACTGAAAACATCAGTGTTATCAACATTCTTCGCATCCTGAATTCAAAACACAGCACCGTACCAGCTACTGGGAAGACAATTAACTCTGTCCCAGCTGAAACCAGGACAGACAGCAACCCATCTTTTTTTTCTCTACGGAAGCAGTTTTGATGCAGGGCGCGGGCCGGCTTAACCTCCGCGACACCTGCATGCTAGATGAACCATCGTCCTCACTACCTGTTACACAAGGGCACCTGGGACGGTGGGGTAGTCACAGAGGAGACGCTTCTGCTGCGCCGGGCGGGAACTCGTCACCGTTAGCGCCTATCCGTTAAGTCACACGTGCCCTTGTTCTTCAGGACTCTCATCTCCAGCATGTTCTGTTGTCCTAGCTATCTCCAGTGCCTGAGGTTTTCCTCCGGGAGACCTCTTTTGCTTTAAGTCCATACCACTTTCTTCGCTCAGGCATCAAGGATTCCTCGCACGCAGGCCACGAGCCTTCCTCAGTGTAACACTTTCTCAGTGATCAAAATCACCCTCCGTCTACAAAAGGTGACTTTAGGGCTCTCCTGGGTTCCCCCTTCCATTTCGTCCACGTACCGTGCGATTGCCCCAATAGGGAGCCAGTCCCCCGTACCCCCAGGGTCACCCTCAGCCCATTCCCCCTGCCCTCCTACTCCCCTGCCTCTCAGCTGCCCCCCACTTTTCCTTAGTCCACTTCCCTCCAGTATCCTCCTACAAACCCTACGCAAGCGGTTCAGGCTTTCTGTGTGCCAACAGGCCAGCCAGAAACCTAAATAATACAAAGAACCGACGAATCCACGCCACGCTGTTTTGTTCAGTCAGGGAGTCTGTCTCCTCTGTGCTGTCCAGATTTGCTAGAAATGTAGAACTAAATAGCACCGAGGACTTCACTGTTTCATTAAATTCATTTGGAACTGATCAAAGGGCTCTAAAGTTAATAGGCAGGAACTGATGAGACAGCACAACGCCCAGGGGAGCAAAAACATCTGCGTGAGGTCCCCTGATCAGGTCTTACATATGTCTACTGTGTCTACGCCGGTGTTTTTCTGCAGCTGATTTACCTTCTATCAAGGCTGCTAGGTTTGGTAGAACCGAACACTACAAACCCGTTTGTGATGTCTACCTCGTACGCTTATATGTCAGTGCTCTCTAGACACAAAGGAAATTCTCAAGTGGAAATTTTGAGAATGTGTGTGTGTGTTTTTTAGCAAAGTAAATGTTAACACTGGCAAAATTCTGAGTTTTCCATCTTAGATGCCATATTGCTACAAAAACAAATACATAATGAAATGCAATACCTGTCCTGCAGCAAACCACTCTGAATTCTCCAAGCACAATGAATTTTGACAAAACACTCCCCAGTTTCACAATCTTCCCCTGTCTCAGGAGAAACTTGGCAAAGTTTAGCCCAATTCCCTGAGACATCTGTTCATCCACATAAAAAACCAAGCTGGAACTGTTTGCCAGCCAAGATATTACCTTCCGAGAAACCAAGGCTCTTTTATTTAAAATCCATGTGAGACAATAGTTGTAGGGAGTTGAATTTCATCATCTCTGTCTGTTCTCATAGCAACCCTGATAAATTGGGCATGAATCCATAGCTGGGAGTTGAATCCACACTTTACAGACTATCTATCTGAACCACTTACCCACGTTGTTTTCTTCCAGGAAGGTCTGTGCGTCATCCAATTTTTAATCCGGCCCCACTGAGAACAGGCTCATCTCTCCTGAAATCAAAGAGCAAGGAGACGGGAACACGATCTGCAGTGCCCAAACCAGAGAAGAGCACTAACCCCTGACCGAGCCAAGGAGCAGGGGAAGCTTTTGCACTTGTACGTCGGAGGTCTGCATAAAATATTTTTGAAAGATGGGAGAGTTTCTTTAGTACCGCCTCAGCATGGTGCACGGAGAGCTATTTTCTGGCAGGAGTTACACGGTGCGTGGCAGGAGGGAGCGGTGGGAGTGACGTGAAGAAGGGGTTCAGGATGGAGCCATGGCTGGAGAGCCGCTGGGGATGTGGGACCTGAGGTGAGGTGGGACCCCCCTGGCCGGAGACTCGGAAGCAGAGGCACTGTGGAGTTCAAAGACATTTCACAGACCACTCAGGGCTGGCCGACACGTGTCCCCAGCCAGGAGGGAGCCGGAGGGAAGGTGACTGCAAGAAGAAAAATACTGTGGGGCGATGGAGACAATTGAAGGGCTGCACCTCGAAGCGCAATATTCCGTGAAAGCTGAGGGCTCCCTGGGCTCATGTTGTCCTGGTTTCGGCTGGGATAGACTTAGTTTTCATTCTAGTAGCTGGTACAGTGTTATGTCTTGGGTTCAGTCTGAGAAGAATGTTGATAACACACTGGTGTTTTCAGTTGTTGCTAAGTAGGGTTTAGACCAAATCAAGGATTTTTCAGCTTCTCATGCCCAGCCAGCAAGAAGGCTGGAGGGGCACAAGGAGTTGGGAGGGGACACAGCCGGGACAGCTGACCCCAACTGGCCAGAGGGACATTCCATACCGTGTGATGTCATGCCCAGTATATAAACTGGGGGGAGCTGGCCTGGGGGATAACTGCTCAGGAACTAACTGGGCATCAGTCAGCAAGTGGTGAGCCATTGCATTGTGCATCGCTTGTTTTGTATATTCCAATCCTTTTATTATTATTATTGTTGTCATTTTATTATCGTTCTTATTATCATTATTATTTTCTTCCTTTCTGTTCTATTAAACTGTTCTTATCTTAACCCACTAGTTTTACTGTTTTCCTTCCAATTCTCTCCCCCATCCCACCGGGTGGGGAGGGAGCAAGTGAGCGGCTGCGCAGTGCTCGGTTGCTGGCTGGGGTTAAACCACAACACACGTGTATTTCACTGAGGGGAAACTGGTTCGTGTTCAGTACGATATTTTAGCCACATCTATTGCCTCGGCATCACAGATGCAGGCAAGACCTCACCGCAGGATTACCATGAATTACACCGAGAGGGACCAAAGGAGCTGAAACACAGTGATGTTCCCCTAGTCACTAGGGGTACGCTGTGCCTTACCCATCCTGGTACCCAACCAAATCACAGCAGAGAGAAACCTGACAATCCTGGAAGGATTTGTGGAGGTGAGGAGGTAATGCTGTCATCCACGGTGGTTTAGATTCAACCCTGAATGAGGGGCAGAGGGTATGGCAACTGCCTGAGACCATGAGAGATGACAGGATTTGCATCAAGCTGATTGTGAATTGATGCAATGCACTTTCCTAAAAAAAAAGGAAAGAGCAGCATCAGAAGCTCAGCTGGTACTGGGGCTTCGGGTGAAAATATTGTGAGGGAGAAAGGAGCGGAGGACACCGGTGCTTCGTGAAAGACATGTTATTAAATGTCAGACGATCCTGATGCGCAGGAACGGCAGACAGCATAGCGAGAGGCCATTGCAGCAGCATCCAGATGTCCGCCAGTGTTTCAGAATCAAACGGGAGGCTTACAAAGGGGAAAACACAGGCATGCATCTGAGGACAAGGGTAAAGGAACAACACACCCCATAGAAAGGCTAAGGCAGCAGCGTAGCTTACTGCCATCAAGCAACACAGAACTAGTAGTTCAGAATACAGAATACACAAAAGTATTCGTAAATGCATCAAAAGTGAGAGAAGGGCACAAGGAAAGTGCTGGCTGTTAGCAGGAAGGAGAACTAATACCAGAAAGTCTGGTAAAAACTGAAGTGTCCAGAGCCGTTTGGTTCAATCGTCACGAAAGTTAAAGTTAACCATACTCTGAATGAAATTAATTTTATAGTGGAAACAGGAGTACAGGTGTATGGAGCGGGAAGAAAAATTAAAACAGGATAACGAGATGTGGGCGGGTTTGAAATTCACCTCGGGGAGTTTAAGCACCTCTGTGAGCCATGATGTCTCTGATGGCACAGGCAGATGTGCGGTGTCCCCGGGGAAGGGAGGAGGAGAAACACAGAGGCCAGCTTTTCCATGGAAGAAATGAAGGCACTGGTAGCACTTTTAGGCTACCAGTAATGCCTGAAAGATATGAGAGCAGATTATCCAGAAATCAGTCGATACACGTGGAGTAGAAAACAAGATGCTAAAGGAAATAATAAGGTGGCAAGCCAACAAGAAACTCCTGCCCTCCTGAGGTCTCCCCCTACCAAACCAGTCTGGAAATGGGAGGAGAAGAGGGATTGGAAGTCACCACTCGTATTTGTTCCTATGCTCTGTGTATGTCTGATGGCAGTCTCCTATTCCTACTTTGTTCTTCTTTCTCTTCTGAGTTTTCCTGCTCTTCACGGTCTCTTTGTGTCCTTCCCTCTTCCCACTTGCTCACATCCTTCTCTGGTCCTGCATGTTCCTCTAGTCTCACTTCAATCATGGTTCCCAACTTTTTGCAGCCCCCTTTCAGTCTGCATACATTTCTTCCCGTTGTCCTTCCCCTTCCCTCTTTCTAGCTCTGTTTTTATGAATTCTGAATAGGATATTCTGTTTCCAAGAAAATGTCCCAGCCTTCCAAACCAGAACTATATTTACCTCAAAGCTGAAAATCTTGGAGCTGAAAATGTCACAGCTCAGCAACTCTAAAAGTGGTTTTTAGGAGAGCATTTCTCAAGTGTAGGCAGAGTTTCATGATTTTTTATCATATTGACATTAGTATAAAAAAGTGAAACTTTCAGATTCTAGAAAATATCCCACATGAGATTCTAATAATTTTAAGATACACAAGATCAAATTTTAAAATATTTTTTACATTTATAGCTTTCAGCATTTGAAAAGCCATTTCTAAGCATCTACCTAGAAAATAAGTGCAAATAAGCAGTGTTATTGCAAAGGAGTTCTACAAAATATTTTCACGGCTTTAAGAACATTTTAATCAATATAGTCTGCATTATTTTCTGATTCCCTACAACAATTGATTTATTTTATGGGCACTTATTTATGCTAAAGGTATTTATTCAGCCAGTTGATCATATCCTTTCTTCCTTCCTCAATATAAGGTTTATCTTGAGGATTGATATCTTCTCTTTTGCGATGTACAAACCCATGCGTCTGTCCAGGGTAAATTTTAACTTCATAATCAACTTTACAGTTTTGTTTAAGCTTCTGCTCCAGTAGAGTGACCTGTAACACAGAACGTTCCATGTTGGCTGAGTAAGGATTTAACAGGTTATGTATTTACAGTCCTCAAATTGTCCTGTTTTTTTACTTTTCTGGGAGACAGACACAGCACATCCTAGTCATCATTTTCTCTTCTACTAATTTTATACCCAAGAGCATTTCTGTTACTACACTGTCTTTATTTAACTAGGCTTTTTCCTCCAGTAAAATAACAGCATGTGACTGTATAACACTGCAAAAAAAGTATATGGGTTACTGTAATAATACCTGTAAAGGTAAAAACACCTATTGCTCTCATTGTGTCATGAGAAGGTTAGCATGTAGTGATCTCTGTACAAGTTAATCCTGATAGACCTCACCAAACAAAAATGGGGCAAGATTTTGAATTAATTTGAAATTGAGGGAGGAGAGGCACAGATACAAAATGGCCAGTTCAAAGCTACTGGCATTTTTGGCAGGAAAATTGAAGCCCACAACACTCAGTGAAAGCGTGCCTTCCTCTTTGATCCCCTTGGTAGATAATCATCTTTGTCCAGTCATTCTCCACCCGGGCTCCCCAGGAAGGCTGTTGACAGAGTACCAGAAAGGAGAAGCTCTGCAGGACAGTGGGGGAAGGAAAAGTATAGTCACAGGATTTTTTAATTCTCCTGCAACTAGTGATTCCACCGGTACAGGTGGGGACTTGCTGCTGATTTTATGCACCATCAGTATGATTAAAGAGGGTCTCCTATCTAAAACTTGACAGAAGTCTTCCTTTGGATTCTTGCCCTTTTCCTCCTAGGAACTTTCACATATAATTCATCCATATTTCGCAACAGAAACAGAAAACATTTTTTAGTGTCATTGTAAAACCTTTTGATTTGGGGATAAGCAACATAAATTTGTGTAGAACTGCTGTAAGAGCTAGTGAAAGAGGAAGAAAAGTGCAAATTAGTTTTCTACTTTCTCTTAATTAAATATCAAATTACAAAACAAGCATGAAAAGCATTAAAAAGATAAATATCTCTGATGGGAAACTCACCTGCTCCAACGGGATGTGCTCATCTTTTTCAGCAAAAATGAAGAAGGTGGGATGAAGCAAACTGGATCTGTCCTCAAAGAACTTGATCACTCCTAGGGAAGAAGGAGAGGCATTTACAATGAGTCATGTCACTTAAAGTGGTTAAATCACTACCAAAGCTATACGGTCAAAATAAAAGACATTCTGCTCAGTTAGAGCTGATCAGTTTGTAATGGAATTAAACACGCTTTACTTCAAAGTCCCTTTTGCTGTGAGAACTTCCTGTGACTTGGGATGTCATTAAAGGTAGGAAGAGCAGCTCTGTCTGAAAAAGTCAGGGAAGAATTGTTACACTTGCCCCATTCTTGTGGTTTTCTTTGGTTATCTGCTTCTGACCACTGTCAGAGACAGGGTCCTTTGAAAAATGGATACTTCAGAGTTGCTTGTCTCTAGCCTGGCATGGCCATTTTTCAGATAATTGTAAATATTCATTATTCCAGATACATTGTTAGGATTTCAGTGTACATATATTTACACTGATACAAATTCTTAACAAACCGATGCTGTAATTTTGACTATTCAAATATATTTAAATTTAAGTAACAGTAAAATTAACTAACTACCACCCTGGCCACTCTTTTCATTACTGAAATTATTACAACAGAAAAGTAAAAATCTAGCAAGTAGCGTTGTTGAATTGACTCAGCTGATCAGCAAATCAGTGCAGCCAAATAGTGCCCATAAACTTTCTGGAAAAATACCTTCACCTCAAATGAATATAAATTGCTCTGGGTTATATAGAAGTGCAGAGGTTTATAACAAAAATACTAAAGGTAGCGTAAATGCATTAAGAATGCAAGCGTGAGAGTGCAAGGGTTAAAACAGAGAGATAAGAAATGGTTCGTATTAGTAACGAGGGACCACTGCCAGCAGTAGCATTGAGGAATAAGCTATTCATGTCATGACCAGAAGGTCTGCAGCCTGTGCAGAACCCAGCCCAGACGACTCATCAGCAAAAGACCCTGCACTCTAACAGAAGGACAGCAAAAAGGGTGCAGTATATCACTGCCACCGTCTCTTTCCCTCTTAGCCCAAGAGGGGAACAGAGTACAGACCTGTGCGTCAGACGGGTTTTCCAAACAGTGAAAACCAGACAGTGGGCAGCAACCTGTCCTGACTGATGCTGACTGAGGTAAGCAAGATACTGTGGCAAAGATCCACCTCATAGTAACTGCTGGCTCCTAAAAAATAGAAAAGATGTGCCCAGAAACCATTTTGTCATTGCCAGCCAAGAGGAACCTGAGCCATAGTGAGGTCTTGGCATTTGGTGTCCCTCGTACGCTATGTTGGACAGAAGCGATCCTGGCCATGCCACTTGAATACATAGATCTTGCTGGTTATGATTAAATGCAAAAATGTGAGTGTGCAAAATCAGATTGCTTAAGGATTTTGTATAATAAAATCACCTCGTTCCATAAGATGATGCACTGAGTTTTGTTACAGTAATACTCCTACAGAATAAGTTCCTGCACCAGTCATACCTGCTCAGAACGTAACAGGTATTTCAGACTTACCATAGAGGGACACCCCCGTCTTTAAATGAGGATTTTTCAGCATCAGATGTTGTACTGCTGCTCCACCCCAGCAAAACCCAATGACACCAATCTTCTTTGCACCACATTGTTCCCTTAGATACTTCAGGGTGACATCGACTTCTCTGAGACATGTAAATGAAAGTTAATTAAGGCTCTAGCTCTGTTCCCCCAGCCTCCAAGGTGTCTGCTGCTCAGAGACTGGCTGGGCATCAGTCTGCTTCTGGGAGGTGGTGAGTGACTGTCTTTGCACCGCTCCTGGTTTTTCTCTTTCCTAAACTTATCAAACTGCCTTTATCTCAACCCATGAGTTTTTTGGCTTTGTTCCTCCTATTCTCCCCCCCATCCCTCCTGGGGGAGTGAGTGAGTGGCAGTATAGGTGCTTGGCTGCTGGCTGGGGTCAACCCACAACACTAGTTTACTATTATTTATTTCTAAAATACAAGAGAAATTCCAGGGAGAAGACAAAGGAGAAAATCAGTCTTCCTACATGACTGTTACTAGAACCTAAGGTGATTTTATAAACATCAGTCCAATTAAGTTCACAAATGGCAATAGTTGTCTTATAGGCTAACACAAATAAAAGTTTAGGAGACACACAGCCAGTCAAGAGCATCTCATTATCACAAATGTGACTCTAGGTGAACTATCTCTCATCAGGGAGACAAGTATTTTATGAAATTGTGGAAGTAAATTTGAAATTGTTGCTTCAAAATCAGCAGTAATATTATGCAAGCAAGCTACTTGTCAGATAAAAATGGGGAAAATATAGCTAGAAGAATGGGAAAGTAGTATGCTTTGAACTAGCTGGGATCTGATGGGGAGCAGGACCAATGTTGCCTAGTTAAAGGGTGTTTGGTGACTACCTTTGGACCCTATTTCAAATCCGTGGAAGCTGTGCCTACCTGTGGGAACTGAATCAAACTGGAGTGGAAGGAGTGAGCCGCACTTTCTAGCCTTTGCTGGTTCTTTTCTTTTGAGTCATGCACCTCAATTCTACTCTCTGCACAGGAGAACAATGGAGACTTCTATTCTTGTTCAAAGTTCTACTTTTAACCAAAAAGCACCCCTCACATAACCATAAGCTTGACCCACGAGCTGCATGAAATTTCTGTTTGTGGACATCCAGCTGTATTTGACCCATTAATAATTTCGGATCTAATCCTGCATCTTTACTGAGGCAAAAAATCCTACAAAAGAAGGATCGCCACTTGCAGGACAAGGAATAATGGTTGTACTTGTCTATTTTGCCGGCATTTCGGGTTTTCAGCCAGTCATTGAAAGTCGCCCAGTCACTAGAAGGTTTCCAAGCTTCTTGTCCCACAAAAAAATCTGGGCAGATGGCTCTGCAAGGAAAATGAAAACATTTTATGCCCATGAAATAGTACTGAGAAAGGATTAAAGAGAAGTCCGTGTGTACTATACAACAAATTCATTTTGTTGAGTATGCATAGAATTTTATCTACATCAAAGCACTATACAAGCAACCCTCATTATTTTTCTATGTCTAATAAGGAGACTTAGCATAACTTCCAGATACATTTTGCCCTGTTAAAATTCATTTAGTTTGACAAATTGTTAACTTCAGCTGAAAATCCTTAGTGGTTTCCTACCAAATTTAAAAAAAAAAACAAAAAAACAACTACAATTTACATGGTACGTCCATTTGGGCTAGAAGGAATGCTAACCCAGTAATACAGGAAAGAGGATACTCAATATGCTTTTCACATATTTGAGAACTTGTTTCTTTCTTTGGCACAAGCTGGTACACTTTACATTCATGGAACGACTTTCAGCTTCTCTGGAATTTTTACCAAAACAGCAAAGTTGCACAGATGCTACGTCAGGAGGGAGTAAGCAGGCTGCTTCGGGCTCAAAGACGCAGTGTCAGATTTTTCTCTGTTTCCCCTCTCTTCTTCTGTGCTTGCCTACTACCTCATTATGGTAAGACTACTCAATTATTTTAGACTTCTTAGACTGTTTTAACAAACAGGAAACTCTTTAGAGAAACATGTAAGGGAAGCCTATGAAATTATTTGTGTTTGTATGGTTTATATAAAAAAAGGAAATAGTTGGTTCAACAAACTTTCTTATTAAAAAGACACTTTGAGAACAGTAGTATTTCTTACACATATCCATGAGCCGCAAGCATATCAGCCATGTATCTGGTGTTTGGGAGTTGCCATCCAAATATATCATGAATCACAATCACAGCTTTGTCTGTGCTGGCGGGTGGTCTGCAAACGTACGCCTTGATGTGCTCAACTTGTACTTCCTGCCCACAACTCTCACAGTCAATCCTGTCTCCGATATCACACGGGCAGGGCCTCGATTCGTTAGCCATGTGTGATACTAAAGAACAAAAGATATTTAGTTGTGAATACCACAGCATAACATATCAAAAAAGATGAGAACACAGCAGTGTCATAGACTGCTGAATTTTCGCATCATTACCGTCATATTGTGAACATGTCGATTCCAGTTAGACGTAAAATGCAACATTAGTCAATAAGCCCATTGGGTTGATTTTTATAAATAATAATCTTGCTAGAATTACTTATGTTATGAACTCTTCAGCGGGTACCTGGTACATAACTAGGACTTCCATGCCCTACAGTAATTAATACAGTAAAAATAAAGTTATGACCAACCAGCCAGGCAACCATCACAAATTAAATAGCGATGAAGCCAGATCTTTTACTCTTCATCGTGTGTACATCCTTGTCAAGCATGCATAACTTTCTTTAGTATAGACTGTAAAGGCTTAATACAGGACTTACTTAGCATTTTGAAGAAAAAAAAACCCCACAGCTACTGTGTAGAAAGAGATAATTACACTTAGATTAGACATGATATCTTCCTCCAGAGACATAAAATATTCCATAGCTGACTTTTTCAGTTCAAGAAATCCTTTTTCTAAACCAGCTTTAGCCTCAGATGTTGCAGACTTTTGAAGGAGGATACTTAAGGAAGGTGCCAAGAAAAATATACCATCGAAAGCCAGAGTATAAAATCATAACTGTTTAATATTAAATAAGGAATGCATTCAAACTGCAAGACAGGAAAAAAGAAAACTGAACATAAAGAGAAATTCCTTAAGCTGAGCCAAATGTTTTATCAAGAAGGGAACAGTAGGGTATAGTTAATTTTTTACAAACTATTGCTTCAATGAAAATAAACAAGTAATTCACAAAGGTCAAAAAATGCCAGCAGAATCTAACACGGATTTCTGTAGCTCCTTGGTCTCAAGTTAATGATTTTATGCCACCGACATTAGGTTAACCAACTGGGTGAACTGACTTCATATTGCTGCAAAATGACCTGCATAACTTCTTTGAATATGTACAGAGCATCTCCAAATTATTAAAGAACATGGAGAGAATTTAGATAAAGCTTTACCTAAACTCTCTACAGGTAAATCGTGTGTACTATCTAAGAAAACTTTGCTAGTGCAGGAACAAGGATGTTCAAACTTGACTATGCCAAATATACTCACAGAGAGAAATGGGAAAAAGCAGGTTACTGAACAGTCCCTGAACTAGTGGGACTTAAATAGTTGTGGCACTAAAGGAACAGTTTTAGGGAAAGCGAACAAACATAATAACTATTTCCTTTTGATTAGACTAAAATCAGAAAAGATAACAAAACCAGCAACTGAATATTAAAGAAACATATATTTCAGAACTCTAGAAACACAAACATGATGCCCTTACCAGTCAGTACATCCTTAAAGGCTTTAATTGCAAACATTTCACATTATCTGATAAAATGCAAAGCAACATGTAAAACATGAAATATGTAAAGACTCAGATATTGCAGCTGAGGAAAAGTGCTCCAGACACAAGCCTGCGAGGGGTGGTGTTGGCTTGTACCGTTTATAAGCCTTATAGACTTGCAAGCTTTTTAGCATAGTCAAAACATTTCAGTGTTTCTACATTAGTAGGCATTACACACACAAACAGTATCTTTTTCCATTTCTAAGATGCGGCTGAAACATTCTTTAAAAATTAATCTCCCTCCCTTACACCCATCAAAGCTATTCTTTTAGGAGGATCTGTAAACCCACAACCTTGATGTTTTGCCATCCCCGCCTGCAAGAACTCGAGCATTTATTTGAAGACCAAACAATAACTTTAGTTTTCAGAAACTCGAACCTACAACCAGAAAAATATAAAGCTATGCTGTGCAGCTCTCTCACTTTCAACAGACTCTCCTGAGTCCTCCTCCTGAGAGGTCTTCTGCACCTCAGGAGCAAAAATAAAAGGTTTCTGAACCATCATCTCAAAAAATTAGGGAAGAAAGTCACCCCGATAGCATTTAAATGAGCATGCACTCTTTAAAAAAGCACTTAGATAAAATGAAAGTCCCCTGAACATGCAGAGTCAGACCTGAGCATGCACTTGTTTTACATTTCTCAGGAGGAAAAGCCATGAAAGTTTAAAAAAAACAAACAAAACCTACACATACCTGTAGCACAGCAAGCGTGCGAGATAGCAGAGGTAAGTCGCAGGAGCTCAGCGGGGATGGTTACCTCTGAATGTGATCCCAAAAGAAAGTGCTAACTCATAAAATGAAAGCTGTGAGTGCAGGATCAGGTTTCTTCAAATAAGAGTTACGTAAGCTACTGCCTTTATCTTTGCGTATCGCAGAGTCACAAAGTTAAAAGTTCACTCTTTTTAAAGCCGTTAATTTTATTGGTAGCGTAGGCAGGGCGTGCTACTGCGAGCAGAGCACTGCTAGAGCTGAGTACCAAACCTTCTTTTTAACTTACACAAAATGATATTAAGGGTTGGAGGTCTTTTCTTTTCAGCTTAGGAAACATGTTGTCTTAGCTGAGCAATTCATTTAGACAAAACTTTTTTTAAAAAAAGGCTGTTCCTTTGTTTTCAAAGATGGGGGTAGTATCACTTTTAAATACGACGTTGGCATTATTATTATTATTTCCTTAGACTATTCATCCATTGGTAAAAGACAAATCTAAAGTCATCAGCAGGGTGAGGTAGTGAAGTAGAGACATCGTTTCAAAGCTCTATACAAGACAAAATTTATATAGTATAGGAAAAATACTTTCTCTTTCAGAGTGAAAATAAATAACGTGTTAAAAGATAACAGTTTTGTAGATTGCTGTACATATCATTATAATAAGTGCTTAAAATGCTGATGCATTTTTGTCCTATCACAGGACATTTTATACTTTTTTTTTCCCTTTAGAATTAAAAGTGACTGCCTGATCCTTGTATCCCTCCCATTCTCCTGATTTTCTTTTTATTGGATTATTAGGATTATTCTTTAAAGAGCTTTATCTAAGGATATTAGCAATCCAAAATTCACTCTTTCCTCAGAGGCACACCTAAAAAGTAGCACTAAATGCACATGTTACTCTGCCACACTTTTGCCCTGGGAAAGCGATCAGCCTTACAATTTAGTCCTCATACATAAGCTGTTTTCCCATGTTCTAAATAACTTTGTCAATGCTATTTATTTACAATACCTAAAATAAAGTCAAATGAATGAAAAAAGCCTACCAAAGAATTCCAGAGTGCAGTCATAAGGTTCAAAACCCAACCCTTTTGTTTCGGTTTGGTTTTTTGGCTTTTCCCACTTGTACACCACAAACAACAAATTATAGCACACAGGGAGCTTAGATACTCCATAGCAACTTCAAAGAACAGTAGTAAAATAAATGCAAGAAAAATTGGCAGTTTAAATCATTCCTAGAAAAGAGAAATGACAGCAATGCTTGCAGAACCTTCTCTCCACCGGTGCTGCTTAACCACATTTCCACTCCCTCCATGTGGCTCCAAAAATTCTTCTTTATATATAAGACTATTCCCCTTTACCTTAATATTAACATTAAACATTAGAAATTAAATGGCTTTTGATCTGATTTCCTGTTGTTTCATGTTCCTCTACAGGCAACCCATGCAGTTTTTTCACTTAGAGGTCACAACTGAATTCAACACATTCATGTAGATGCAGTGGGTTGCACTTTGCACTCTGAACACAGACCTCTTTCGGATCTCGCGCTTCCAGCTCTTACGCAGTGACTTACAGTTTTAGCGTGAGGGTTTGGCTGTACTTGTAGTAACTCGTAGCTACCCTTTCACTTCAAACAAATGCTGCATCTCAGTCTGTTGCTTTTTGCTTAGTCACGGTCTTAGCGTTACAGCACACATGCCGTCCCGGCGTTTGTGAATGACTGCTGTTCTCTAAATACGTGACCTGATCATTCTCTTGCACGTTAGCTAACCTTCTAGTGCTAATGGAGCTCCATTACCCTGGAGTTATCCAGGTTTTACACAGGTGTCGTTAAGGTACAATAAACTTCCAGACCTCTTCATTCTTCTCCTGCAACAATGTGTTGTGAGAGCTGTATCACCCAGGTGACAGCTGGATTAATGCATTACATCTAGATGGCATCATATGAAAAGCGACAGTTTGTGAGCAGTCGCAGGCCAGAATTCTCTGAAGACCTCCCCATGGGAAAGACGGGGGGGCATTAGCAGCATGTAAAGGAGGAAAGCATGGATGGGAAAAAGCAAAAGACATTAAAATCCCGTCGAGAGAGAGAGACGGTTAATGAACAGTTGACTGCTTTTACATGAGGCATGCCACAATGTATATTTCTCTGATAGTATATTTAATTTGTGAGATTGTCATTAGTAAAATTAAGCCTTTCCTAAATTACATTTTCTCCCCATTAAATCACACAGCAGTCTTTATCAGTAGCACTGAGAAGGTGAAAAGGGACATAGATTCTGGGTTTTTTTCTCACAGCTTTAGAAGTACCAGCACCCCATGCAGACACCAGGCAGCTGGTTTCAAACTAATGAACACAAGCCTTTCTCCCCAAGAGGCATAATTAAACTGTAGAAGTCCCTGTCACAGGGTGCACCAGAGGTCAGCATTTCAAGCAGGTTCAAAAAGGGACTGGCAAATCCACAGAGGCTTGGTCCATCGGTGGCCATTTGACGCACTGCTCCAGTGGCAACATCCAGCTCAGGAATCCCCTGAACAGCTGGCAGCCAGGCTGCGGAGCGAGAAGGGGAATTCCCTGCACAGCCACCGCTGGCCACTGATGGAGGCTGGGTGCTAAGGTAGATGCAACCTTGAGCTGATGCAACACGGAGATTTTTGTTGTATCATCGATGGAAAAATTACGTAACAAGGCATATTATGCAAAAACATGTAACATCTCTTCTTTAAGCAGCGACCATGGCTGTAAGCCACACGTTAAAATGCCCTGGCTGCAGACTGCATTGTACTTCTGAGTTCCTAAACTAACCAGGAAATCATCTATAGGGTGTCACAGAACCAAAGGTAATCTGAGCAAGTAGTACCCCATCTGAATAACCTTAGCCACAAGTTTTGAAACAAGATACGCCCACTTACACCACCTGTTAAACACACATCTGCCACCAGGGTACAAGTCAAAAAAGCCTAGTCTA
>JANXJC010000029.1:1546481-1561756 GCA_027564655.1 Leptodon cayanensis
ACATAGATTCACTGAATGTTATTTGCAAGTTATTAAGTGGTTTAAGGGCGTAATACACAAATAGATTAATTTACCATTAGTCTAATTTGTTTCAAGCTTTAGGATAAATCTCAGGTAACTGGAGAATATTTCTCAGCTTATTAAAACATGACACTGCTAGCTGAAGTCTGAGACTTCTTCAAAAGAACATAATACAAAAGTATCAATTAGAATCTACTGACAAAAACTTCTAAACTATTCTGTTTGCTTATTTCTTTAATTTCTATTTCAACAAACTCTCCCCCCCAATTTTCTAAAACGTGTTATCAAAAATCTCCCCAGTGTATTACATAATTGCATTACAAATTAAGTTGCTTGCTCTTCTATTAATGTATTTATTCAGCCAGTTGATCATATCCTTTCTTCCTCCCTCAATATAAGGCTTATCCTGAGGATTGGTATCTTCTCTTCTGCAATGTACAAAACCATGAGTTTGTCCAGGATAAATTTTAACTTCATAATTGACTTTACAATTTTTCTTCAGCTTCTGCTCCAGCAAGGTGACCTGTAAATTACAGCATAGTAGTAGCTGTATTAATATAGCCATATTTCATGCTGCCACTCTTCATCTTATTCATGATTCAACTCCCTAATTTATTATTCAGGCTAGACACTAATAATCAAGCTCCATATAGGCAAAACAAAAAGTGAAATTATATAAAGAAAAGCCACCTTTGCAGTAAAACTTTGTTAGGCTATAAAGGCAGGTCCAACAACCTACAAAGATACAGATATAAAAAAAGTATTTCCTATATATGAAATATATGACAATACTAAATACAACTGAACAAAAAGCTTCTAACACATGCCTATGGATGCAATTTGGCGTGTCCTACATGGTTTATGGGTTCCTAAGAAAACAGTGTCATACAGTAAAGGATAGGTCCTCAAGTAGAGTACTCCAAAACAGCAATGAGATTTTGATAAAACTTTGTTACCTGGGTTACTAGCCATACTTTTACAAAAGAGAGAGACTTAAGAAAAATTAAAAAAATATAGTTTTCATTCTTTGCCTGGATTATATTAGCTCTTCTGTGTCTAGCTCCATTTTGCTGCTTATTTTTTGCCCTTCAAGCACTGTTATGAGGCTGAGTTTTGACTCCCAGTTCAGGATGGAAATTTAAACATGCAGAAATGAAAGAAGACGGAGGTTATTGGCATACTTGATGAAGGGGAATGAAGTCATCTTTTTCAGCAAAAATGAAAAATGTAGGGTTCAGGAGATTGAATATATCATCAGAATCCTTGATTAGTCCTAGAAAACATTAAAGAAACAAACAACTCTTCAACTGACTTTTAAGGTGAAATCCAGATTCAAATACAGCACTCTGCTTCTGCAGTGAAAGGTTTTCAAGTCTCATGAATATGTAGCCATACGTACTAGCTTTACTTTCAAGCTACTGTAACCATGGCTCCTAGAAGAATACCCTCCTAGATCAAAACTCTATTTAAGCCGGTCTCTTAAGATACAGACTGAATATTTGAATTAATAAGACTTGAAAGATGCCTTCTGTGCATACAAGCTTGAGTTCTTTCGAGCTGACTGGGAAAGTCAATGCTTTAGTAAGCAGTTCAAAATTTACATTCTGAGAACATCACCAAAGGGCAGCTGAGCTATCCCAGCTTCTTGAGCAGAGCATAAAAGGAAAGCTGGTGTTAAAATAACCACAATCTAACTTTACAGAGCATCTAGAGCAAAAATAACACTCTCTGCTCCCGGGTAAAGTTCTAGCTCTGCAGCATGCAGAGCAGTAGTAAACAGGAAAAGGGAGCTAAATTGGGAAGGTGACCGAAGGGCAACATCTATGCATGTCCAAATCTGAAATAAAGACATGGCTGCTATGACCCATTCTGAAACTAGGAACAAATATCCTCACCGCCATCTTCTTTGCATAATATCCTTCCTACTCTGCTGAAAATATCTCTCTTCATCAGCTGACAGCCTGATTTAAAGAAATAATGCTAGATCAAGTATTTAAAGTACACAATATACATATGCATGTATACCTGCTTGTATTACACCCTTGTGTTTACCTACCATAGAGAGATACACCAGCCTTTAATTCTGGGTATGTCATCATCAGGTGACATACAGCAATACCACCCCAGCAAAAATCAACGACCCCTAATTTCTTTGCATCACACTGTTCCTTTAAATATTTCAGGACAGCACCAGCTTCTCTGTAACATATAAGCAAATGCAAATTAAGCACCCATAGTAAAACCAGTATTTGAAAATATGAAAAGAAAATATAGACATGCATGTAAGTGTCCCCATATCACAGTGCTACCATATTTTCTTTCACATACTTTAAACAAATCATTATTTCAGACAAATATTAGGGGTTGCTAATCTGAAATCATCAGAAAGAGAAAAAAAAGAACTGAATGGAATTAAATAAAAACACAACATTAATAACATAGATGGAAGGAAACCTAAAGGGGTGGAAAGTAGATGATTGATTAAACACCTACCTAAGAGTTACAAAAGCTTAAAATTCTCTGAGAAGCTGGATGAATTTTTGCTTTGTAAATGTAGATAGAAAAAGTAATAAAGACCTCTCTAGAGAATACTATGCATTAGACAGCCAAAATGCTGACAGTAACTTTAAGTTAGTGTCTGAGATATTTCCTGTAGGAAAGTCAGTGTAGCAAACATGGTAGATGTTTTCAGAATTTACAATGTAGCTTGAAATACACCTTGCCCAGATGCTGTATTCTAAAAACGTCCATTTACCCCTGAAGCAGGTGTCACCATGCAGAGGCAGGAAAGAGAAAGTAGCGGTGGGACAGAGGTAGCAGTTAAATCTTTTAGATCACCTCAAGGCTATACTGTCAGCCCCAATTCCTCGCCCCCTGGGGCATACAAGCTATATACATCGTCGATACATCAGCCTCGCAAATACCACATTATCCGCCAACACATAAACACACACAGAAGCAAATTAAGTGCCAAAAAATTCTTTCTTCACTGGAGCTGACACTTGAAACATGTGAATCGCCTGTAAGAAATGCCAGGCAGAGCCCAACCCTTCCTTCCCATTGCAGCAGAGAGGGGACAGATTCCAAACTAAAAAGTTTCCACAACAACTGACCCCTCCAAGACAGGAGTTCTCTGGAAATGATTCAGTTATGTCTCCCATAACCTTCTCACCAAATACCTATGCCCAGCAACCTTCAACACAGCTACTGCCAACAGTCCTAGACATTTGCTCTCCCAGGAAGTTAATTAATTTGGTCTCTAATTAGTCTGACCCCTTCTCAGTATTGTCTTGCCAACAGCTTCCTTCTGTGTTATTAAGGCAGCACAGCACCTCTGCCAGTGACAGGTCTTTGCTGATAAATGTGCACGGGAAGGGAAGACATGATACTCCTCCTGGCTCCCAGTGCCCTGTTCCCCAGGGAGCCGCTGGCCCTCACTGCGCCCTGAAAACAGATGACCCAGCCATCAGCTACCTGGCACCAGTTACACCGTGCTGGGCAAGTACGGAGGCGCAATCAAAAACTCTTTTCTTCTTTCCATACAACATCTTAAAGTATTGGTCTGTTACACTCGGTGAGACTCAAGATGAGAATTATGCTTTCTCACTGCTTGTGTCACTGCTCATTTTTAAACCACGCTTTTTGAGGCAGAGGAAGCAACTTGCAGTCTCTGTCATCAACATCAGATGACAAAACTCTTCACTAAGCCACCTCTGAGAGAGTTGTCCTTGCCGTTGTTCAAGGCAAAATAAACGGTCACAGATTCCATCCACTTCTAAGGAGTCATTAAAAAAGGCCACTTTCACTGATAGATCAGCTGCATCCAATCTCAAACAAAAAAAAAAGGAGGGGGGGAAGCAATATCTGACAGCAGCAGGCAATGTGATATCCAGCTCCCTGACATCTTACTTTTTTAATTTCCTGGCATCTCAAGTTTTCAGCCAATCATTGAACTTGCACCAGTCATCAGAAGGCTTCCAAGCTTCTCTTCCTACATAAAAGTCTGGGCAGATGGCTCTGCATACACAGGCACACACAAAAAACTCAAAATTAAATTAATTAATCACACTGAGATTTTTGTGGCCCTTCGTAGCATGGGAACTTTCTATCCAGGCATAATTTTGTTTTGGTTTTTTTTTTTCCTGAGAAAGTAAAGTTTTTAAATATCATTCTTAACTATTCTACAGAAATGCCTACGAGCTTTAGAAAACATTTATAGGTATCTATATAGGCTTTTTTCAATTACTAAACTGCATAATACAATTTGTGCTACAAATCTGGAAAATGTGAATATTTTTGTCCCTGGTATTTTATCTGTTTTGAGTACATAATTTCAAACTATACACAGTAAAACAACAGATTATCTTGTAAAAGATGATAAATCTAGGTCCTCATTACAACAATTTTGGATTTTGCATACAACATAATACCATTTAACATAAATCCATCATTAATGGCTTCCATTTAAACAATTACATAAAATAATTATTTACTACAGAGCACATCATGAGGCTTACTTATGAGCTAGGAAAAAAAAAAAAACACAAACACCTGATGGACTGAGGTCGGCAAAGAACAAGTGAAGGGAAAACATGTGGGAAGAAGGGGAGGAGTGTTTTACCGCGGACATCATTTGGTGACTAGAAAGAGGGAAGTACAGCAAGAGTCCACCCAGTACTAAAGAGTTCCAGCATCACGGGGGTGCTCAAACCCTGGCTCAGGATGTCCGCAGCTGAAATGTGTTGTGTGACCAGCAGCAGAGTTGTGATAGTGGATAACAGATTCTCCTCGTGCAAAAGGAAACAAGCAGGGACTCTGGTGGCTGCTGTCACTAGGTCACCCCCCGATGCTGCTGTGTGTTCTCCCAAGCCCAGCCCACAGGGAAGCAATGGGATCCCTGAGAAACTGCGATCGTCTTTCACTTATTAAATGCCTTTGGCTTTCTCCAGCCTCAGACACACAGTATGTATCTCAATGATCATGGTGAAATGACTGGATCAGTTTGGCCTAAAGCACACAAAAGTATGTTGCAAGCATTTTTATTTTTTTTACTGTATTTGATTACTTCTGTGAAAAAACAGTGACATCCACAGCATACTTGTGTTTGGAAAGGTATGGGCAAAATTGCACAGCCTTTGGATAAATACCTGTAAGAAAGGCTACGTGTTGCTTTGAAGGTGAACCTTCCCAAGCCCACACAGAAGAACAGGTTCTTCCCCACTCAAACTAGCCTGATAAGACACTACAAGCCATCAGTCTTAATGTGGTCTCTG
Organism: Leptodon cayanensis; assembly: GCA_027564655.1. NCBI lineage: Eukaryota > Metazoa > Chordata > Aves > Accipitriformes > Accipitridae > Leptodon > Leptodon cayanensis. Next base: position 1,551,776 of record JANXJC010000029.1, read on the forward strand.
AAATACAGCTCTCATAGCTCCTTATCCCATACTGTACTAGGAAAAAATCCAGCTATTTTCCTCTCAATAAACATTGGTGCACAAGTTCAGCAGCATCTTGAAGCAATCAGGGAAGACACATGTGGCCTCTCTTCCTTCAGACACTGCTGCCTGAAAACTCTCAGCTCTTCTCCTGCCTAGAGCAGTGGAAACACCAGCCTTCTTCCCTTGACCACTGCAGTATTAGCAGTACAGGTGGAGGGAAAGAAGGTATTACAAAAAGAAGTATGACGTGGCATGTATGACAGGGAAAAATTACAGGAAGTAAGGTAGTGTGGAGAAATACCAATTCATCAGACACTGGGTACTTTTGACTGAGCAGAGTCTTACTGTAATAAGGAAGCTCACTGTCATACTAGCTATTTGCCAGTATGCTTCACAGCATGAAAGGTGTATGTCCAGCCTCACGTTGAGAATGACTGCATTTGGTCACAAGACAAACATACTTTCAATCATGGAGCAGAATACGGGATGTCAAGTCCCCAGGAAAGACAATAGCAAGGAGCCGACTATAGACCAATTCATTGTTCCAGTGTATCAGAAAACCCTAATCCTCACAAAGGTAGTATCTTTATCTCGCAGAGACACAGAGCTCCTTTCAGCTGCACAGACAAATCTCAGCCACATTGCAACTGTCAGCTGACATCTGACTTCCCTCACGCTTCATAGGCTGAGAGCATTAAAGGCAGCATCTCTCAAAACTAGAGCACTACAGAATTAGGTGGAGGTTTGCTTTTTGGAACTGCAGGCCAGTCCCAACCCTGTATGAATATTTGTAATGTATGCTGCAAATGCAGTAACTTGCAGCATACCCAGTCACTGCAAGATGTTGCTGCATTTTGGAATTTAACTGCTGTAGGGCACTGAAAATGAGTGGGAAAGATTTGCGGGGGGGGGAGGGAGATTCTATTTAATACCCCATGTGTGCATATGAGTCTTTCATATGCACATATTCAATGTGCGTATTCAATATCGTGTTCAAAATCTACGACATTCATCCATGTTTCTGCTGATGACATTTTTTTAAAATCCCATCATACATTTTAGCTTGAATGAGTTTATTTTAAAAAGACTTCTAAAAGCAGAATACACACTTCTGTTTCAGAACACACTATTTTTTTAAGCCATCTCACATAGCTGGGAAAATTATCAGAATCACTTTTTACTGCATCATGTTTTCAATATTCTACACATTCTACATGTGCAGTCACTTCTTCTGTAAACAGCAAAGGATGAAGGAAGCATGCTGTACTCCGCAACGCTTCACAGCAATGTTCCTTTGTGGTTTTTGTATTACGGAAATATATCACTCAAACTGCCCTGGTAATAGTTTCCTCTCATGTACGGGAATAACAGTTCTAATGTAAGGCTAGAAATCATAAGGAGTGGGATTTCTTGGAGAAGAAAAGATTTCTTACATCTATCCATGAGCCGCAAGCATATCAGCCATGTATCTGGTGTTTGGGAGTTGCCATCCAAATATATCATGAATCACAATCACAGCTTTGTCTGTGCTGGCGGGTGGTCTGCAAACGTACGCCTTGATGTGCTCAACTTGTACTTCCTGCCCACAACTCTCACAGTCAATCCTGTCTCCGATATCACACGGGCAGGGCCTCGATTCATTAGCCATCTAGGAATGTGCAGGAAAGCAAAAAGGAAAAACAGTAATATAATTTATTTGCAGTAACAGCTGTGATTATGGGTCATAATCTTCACGCAGTCCCCACGGTGCCCTCCAGACACCTAGTAATACCCACTGGATGTTGCAAGGTTAGAAGTGAAAGATCCAGGTGTTTATTGTAAACAGGCTCTTGACACCAGCCCTCCCTGGTTGCCATAAATATTCATGAATTCCAGGTCAGCCAGCGAAACCCAGGAGTGCAGTAAGGCTAGAAGAAAGGTTTATGTCAGCCCATCATTCCTAGCTTTGTGCCTGGAGCAATATAGCATGTGATAACTACATTTCCATGTGATGTCCCACACGCTGTACTCCATAACCGTTCCTCTCGTGGTCTTACAGCTCCTCCTCACAGGCTGGCACCTAGTAACCTCTTGCTGTTACTCCTGTGAGAAGCCTCTGTCAGCATGCTGCTTTTCTGACTACTTTTTCCCTTCGAGTTTTCATTGTGCATGTCCCCTTTCCCTTCCTCCATGGGGAATCCAGGGCTGGTGCTGCTGCTGCCTACATGCACTTTGCTGGTCCCTCGTATCCCCTGCTGCATACAGCCCTTCCCCAGGGAACCCACCCATCATTAACCGGCATCTCTAAAAGTTCTGATAAATCAGCTCGAAGAAGGTCAATCAGCAGAGGGTATTCTCTGAGAGTTACACACTATGTAATCTGAACTGAGAGCAGTCAGAGCAATAGAGACACATACGCCAGTATTGTGCATATAACATATCCTCATACACCACAGATAGGTAACTTCTCTGGAGGCATACATTTTAAAGGACAAACTGGGAACTACTGCATTTCTCCTCAAGTGAAGCAAGGTTTCCAAAGAGTTTACGATGTAAGAGGTCTTCTCAGAAGATTCCCTCAAACTCAGTTTAATTTCTTGTTCCTTTCAACAGGAGACAGGCCACTGTAGCAACTTTTTAAACCCAACTAACTTTTTGTGCCCCCTACTCTTCCCCCTCCACTAAGCAGCAGGTGGTCATACACAGAGCCTTTTTCCTACCCTGGTCTGAGAAGCTGTTTAATCTAGCTCTGCTGCCACTCTTAACCAATCAAAATGGCACTGTTCGCTTATCAACAAGAGCTAGTCTCTCTTCCCATGTAAATGCATGCACTGGAACAATATTTCTTGGTCTGGCTGGTCCCCTTACTCAAGTGAAATGCAGCATACTGGCAATGAAAATGAAATGCACTCTTCAATGATTAACTATTTCTTGTTAGGAATATATCTTAACCATTTATCCCCTTCCAGATTTTCTAATTCAAACAGATGCCACATAAGACCTTTAATACACTTCCAATACTCCCTCCCCTCTTCAATGTCTCTGCTACAAATGTGTGTAACATGGTATCAAAAACAAAACAGGAAAACACAGTGAACACCAAAACAAAGTACTCCAAATCCTGCCTCTTTACACCAGTTATGCTCTTTTCACAGGACAATGCACTTTGGGGTGATACATGGAGAGGTTCCCAGCACCGAGAACTGGCCCCCTTCAAGGACATCACTCAACAGTGCCTTTTTTTGAACAAAGCTGGTCTCCTGACCTTCTGCAATCAATCACCACATAATCCCCAAAAGATGCAGCTGGAGCTTAACCTGCCAGTCAGACTGACTGTAGCTTTGCCAGTGTTACAATGAGGTAGAAGTACCTTTTCCAAATCTCAGGCAAAGCAAAGGCATGAGACTTCAAAAACGCTCTGTGTAACTGACCAGACTTAGAACGACTCTCCTACCGTCGTGCTTGCTGACTGTTTTCCTTCACGAGCCGTTCATCTGAGCAGCAAGCTGACAAAAACTGATTTCTATTTAAGTAAAACACTTGTTCCTTTTAAAATAAATCTGTTTAAAATACATGTTGAAGCACAAGCTGTGTTTAAACAAAAATAACAGTATTGCCAAGTTTTAATAAATAACATGCTGCATCGATAAGGTTTTTTTTAAAATGTAATGACTCGAAGAATGTTTACACATTATTCACAGAAAGGGGTAAATCATCTTGTACTGCTGAGGCTATCCCTACAAACATACCAAAATTCACAGCATAACCTTTCTTTGAACATAGTGAATGCTTGGTAAAAAATAGTAATTAAACTGACATGGATGCAGATTTTCAAAAGTATGTAAGAGCAGTTCACAGATGGGATTAATAGAGATGTTGAGCAGACCATAAGGAAAACACTTTTTTCTCCCCGTACCCCATAGAATTTATCTGGTGCAGCTAAAATACGTTTAAATAAAAATTGCAGGAACCTAGGATTTCAAAAGTTGCTTATTAATTGAATTCTAATTTTCACCTATATGTAATTCAATCACCACAAATTTAGTGAGCAGAAGGTCATTAGTTTAGGAATCTGTTTGTATTTGCAGTTTAGATCAGCTCTTTGCACTTCTGACATCAGGTCTTTGCATTTGTGAAACTTAAATGAAATACAGTTCAAACTTGTGGCAGCTCAGACACATGAAGGCTTTTAACATATCAACTACTCAGGCTTGATCTCCACCTAAGAAATCAGCTGCATTGCCATCTCCTTTGACTTTTCTTTCAAAGCTTTATGAAGTGTGAATTTCATCATGACTTTAAAATGCTGCATGCCTTGCCTTTCTTCAAAAAATTACTTGCTATACTTCACAGTCTCACAGTTTTAGACACTTTGTCACATTTTATCAAGCCCACATACGACATATTTACAGCCCAGATCTGGCATTTCCATTGCCTTGATTTACCCTTTCCATTTTCAAGATTTAGGCTATCACATAAGCCCCCTCTATAAAGTAAAACCAAATAGCAAAATGATTTTGGTAAGGCCCAGGCAGAGAGTCTGGCCTGTGAACTTCTCATATTGTGGCCATAGCACAACAGCATCTGTGCTGTTCTCCTACCCGCAGTGGGGAGCCTGGGGCTGCAGCATCAACACAGAAATAGGTAACAAGACTTAAAACAGCTCTAGTTTGAAACACTTCTGTGCCTTCTCCTTCATCCCTCTATTTATTCTTCCCATTGCTCAGAAACACCTCATCAACCCTTTTCCTGCTTCCCTGATGGCAAGTCATCAAGGTGGCAACTCCCTGTTTTCTCAAACAGCGAGCTGTGATCCTCAAGTGGTAGGTGGGAGTGCCAGACATGAAACTGGAAGAAATGGTCTCCACAATAGTCTGTACAATAGCAGAGGCTTCTCCTACCTTTAATGAGTGCTGGCGATGCTTGGATGGCAGAAGTTCAGATTTACTAGTTGCTATTTTTTGAATGCTACTTCTTCAGTGATGTATATTTGGGATGCCTAAGGTGCGTCCCCTCTCAATTGAGTTTTAGTTTGCTGAGTCATTTTAATGTGATTTCGCACTATTTGGCCGATCAAGTTTAAATAAAAGAGAATTGCAGGGAGATTAACTCAGCATTTTGGAACTAATACTGTTTGTCACGGTTAAAATTCCCTTCAGCAGCTCAGTACACCTCTATTTATATTTGTTTATATGAGAAAAAAGATCTTATTCATGATGAGCAAGCGTAAACAGAATACCCTCAGGGTACAATTCAAAATCATGTTTCTTGCAACTCACTGGCTTATCAAGCTTTAATGATACCCCAAGGCGATCTGATTTTGCCATGTACAGGAGATAAACCGATAAACATTCAGAAATAAAATGCAGGGTGTGACAATGTTGTATCACAGACAGGGCTCCCTCTGAATAACTACAGACTCCTAGGGAAGAGGTGGCATTCCACCTTTTATGAGTTTTTATAGCTGCAGTGCCTTGCTGCACACAGAGACAACGTTCAGCAGCTTTGCTCACTACAGCTTCCCACTTACTAGGAAGCCAGGTTTCCTCTGACAGTGGTGTACCTTTACTGCAGGATTTGACGGGGACCATTCAGAGTGTTGATTATTGTAATTAGAGCCAAACTCCCTAAAAGTCTTCTTCATCACAATCAAGGAGAGGGGCCCCATCTTGTGGACGTTTCCTGGAGGGTGTATGGCTGTGAAGCTGTCAAGCACGGTGCTTTTAATGCAGTGCTGAAGAGCTAGCTATGATAGCGATCTGCATCAGATCTCACCTAGAGTTATGTCTGGGCCCAGCAGCTAGGGGTTATGCACGGAAAAGGCCTCCTTTCTTTCTCTGGAGTGAAACCATCCTCCCCTTTCCCGCAGGCGTGAGGAATCCAGCCTCAACACAGCCGTTAAACACCTGGAGGAAAGCTTACGCGCTGCCTGCAAACTCCTCACCTGCACACTGAGGAGAGGGGATGAGGGCAGAGGGGAATGAACTGGGATGAAGTCAGGGCATCCACCACCACCAAGGTCGACCAACCAAGCCTGGGAACAATTTATCAGGGGCCCCAGAAGATGTGGCCACATGCTGTGAACAGCAGGAGAGTCTGGATCCCCAGCGTGGCTGGAGACAGCCTACACCAGCCCTGACGAGCCAGGCTCTGTGGATTTGGAGAAGAGTACAGGCAGGCTTTCGCACCTCTTCTATAAAAGCTGTTTACACAACCTGCAGCTGCGTCCCACGCGTGCTATCCCACAGCTACCGCACCCGGCTCGTTAGCTTCATCTAAGGAAGCTCCCCACCGAATGCTTATTTTTAAGGAGCTGTGTAGTATTTGGGAAAACAAACAGCATAAAGCTGCTGCGTGTGCAGTGTGTGTTTCTAGCCCACTTCAAACAGCTTTTTACCACCAGCAACACAACTGGCATTTTTCAGTTCAGGACAAGCTACAGCAGACGCCGCTTTCCCAGCTCCCTCAAATTTCTATTTTCCTGATTAGCAAAAGCTTCATCGCGCTCGCCCCTCCCCTCCCACGAAAATGACATTATGTATGGTGCTGCCTTCACAAACCCACGATATTCGGAGCGTTTTTCTGAGGTCGTGAGGGCACACAGGGACAGGAGCGGTGCCAAGGGCCTGCAGCTCTCCTTGGGGAACGCCGCAGGATCGGGACGTGGACATTTGGCTACACGAGATACAGCTAGTGACCTGGTACGGGTGCCTGGGGACGTGGGCTAACGCAGGCTCAGGTTATAATGCAGAAAGCACCAGGTCGGCGTGGGGACTTCAGGGGGTCGGAGTGGGCTTGGGGTTGAAGCTGCCTCCACAAGTCACCTCATCTGACCTCCCGCCGTGGGCCAGGGCAGCTTCTAAGCTTCCCTGATTGCTGAGGGCTTCACCCTGCGGGGTTCTGAAACCCTCCAGCGAGGGAGATTCCACCGCTTTCCCAGGGCAGGTTGCTCCAGAGCTTGGTTGTGAAACATCCTCCCCGCCTCCGAGCTCGGCGCTTCCCCTAACGCCTGCCGCCTCCTCCACCGCCCCCGCGGAGGGCGAAGGCGGCAGCAGCAGCCCGGGGTCCCCTCAGCCCCGAGTGCCCGGCCTTGCAGCCGCAGGCCCCCACCCGGCTCCCGCTTTCCCGCCTCTTTCTCCTCAGGAGGGGCCCAAGCCGCGCCCCTCGGCGGGAAGCGCCGGCCGGCTCCCCGGCCCCTGAGGGCGCAGCGCTTACCGCGGGATCCGGAGCGGGGAGAGGGCTAACGGCGGGCGGGTGGGCGCCTGGGGCGGCTGGCCCGGCCTCGGGTGGAAAAGTGTGTGTGTGGAGGGAGGATTGGCAACACTTAATGAGAGTGGGGTAGAATAGAATAGAATGGAATCGTTTAGGTCGGAAAAGACCTCTGAGATCATCCAGTCCAATCGTCAACCCAACACCACCGTGCCCAGTAAACCGTGTCCTGAAGTGCCGCGTCTACACGTTTTTTGAACACCTCCAGGCATGGTGACTCCACCACTTCCCTGGGCAGCCTGTTCCAATGCCTGACAACCCTTTTGGTAAAGAATTTTTTTTCTAATATCCAATCTAAACCTCCCCTGGCGCAATATGAGGCCATTTCCTCTCATCCTATCAAATGCACTGCATACAATAGCTAGTATCTGCCAAAGCCAGAGGATCGCTAACCAGAAGACCTTCTCTGCTCTAGAAGTCAATGCTGACAGGGGCAAACAAGGAAGAGTCACCCGAGGCAACCAGCAGAAGGGTGAGGGTGTTGTGCATGTGAAATCGAGGAGGAAATGGCCTCCGAAAGCAATTCAGACCACCACTGTCTGGCCAAGAGACCACAGCAAAGCTGTTGTTTTGGGAAGGTTTAAAGGTGAAAGCCAAGGATAGACTTTGATGCTGCCTCCACAGTCTCATGCTGTCCCCAGGAGTGGCTAGGCAGAGCACAGCACGTATGTGAAACCTAAAGTAAGGAAACAAAACAAAACTCCCAAATACTGGGCACTTCAGTCGGTGACTACGGTACTCTACCTTGCAGGAAGGGACCCTTTTTTCTAAGTGTCGGATGTGCCTCAAATCCCAAGTCCACAGTTTCTACTAAAATTCACACAAATCAGCTTTCAGGAGTGTAAGACAACTAATCAGAAATATCTGGTTGACTGTTTATTAATTTCCTTCTTCGTGTGCCATTTTGTATCTGCTTACCTTAAAGAAGCCATGCTTCCTGTTTCTCTGTCCAAGCCATAAATTGCTTTCAGGTGTCAAATTAGTTTCTGGAGGATCAATGATGCGTTCATAAATCCTGTAGAGAGAATACACTGCCATTACTTGAATCCTCTTTTTCCTCTGAGAAGTTCCTAGTCAAGATCAGTTAATGATAAAAGATGGAAAGTAGAACAAAAAAAAAAAAAAAAAAAAAAAAAATGAAAACAAACCACCCACAAAATTTTTCATCCTAGCCTATGGGTGTCCTTCAAACTCAACTACCTGTTCTGGAGAAAAAGTGCAGTCACGCACAAGATCCGACCAGAGAAACAAGCCATTGGGATTCTCAGACTGTTTAGAATTTTGAGTAGCCATCGCAAAGAAACTTTATTCCACTACTACTCCCGTGGCCTTTTTGTCTCTACATTTGTGTTATTCATCCTTTGACCCGGACCTTTCGGTTTAGCCACTTCTCCCCTGTTTGCTGCTGTCACTGAATTCACTTGGCCCGGGTCCTCACGTGCGCTGCCACTACTGCACGTGCAGCTTGCCCACGTCACTAGTAGGTCTGACACAGAATGGGAACTCTTTGTATTTGTTTGGTACCTAGCTCTACAGGGACATTTTCTTGGTTATTCTTCAAGGAACTAGAAATAATATCAATATGAAATAACAATGACAACAAGTAACATGAGGTCCATAAGCAAACTTTATGTACTGCATAAACTTGCACATGAATGCAGTAATCTACATACCAAATTTCTACAACTAATTAATGAAAAACTTCTGTAACACAGCATTTTAAATTGGCAAAAATAAGTATCTGGAGTTTCAAAAGGTTTTGCTTGGGTTTTTTAGTTGTTAATTTTTAGGAAAGCTGTAATGAAGTTTCCATAACACCTTTTTCAGGAACTCAGACCACTACAACAATGATATCGTCATTTTAGAATACTAAAAATTCAAGACCAAAGTTACTGACCCTGGATTCTCATACTACATGTCACTTCAGTGGGAGCCATGAACTTACTGCTTCATAACAAAACCAGCATGCTTAATAAGGATTATTGAGAAGATGATGAAATACGTTTCCATTAACTATCCAGCTCACAGGCAGGCTGTGTAATCACACCGGCACGACAGTCAATAGAAAAGACTCTGAATGCATCGAGACCCGTAGCTTAAAGGGGTGAAATTATCTGTATGTTTAAAAGGAGTGAAAATATTTTTCTTCTTTCTTTAAAGCTATGGCTTTAAAATGAAACAAAAAATGAACACCAAAGAAAAAATACAAGTCAATCAACACAACTCATTGCACAGTTATCTTCCCACTTACACTCCGAGTGTTTCTAGCACAGGCTCACCCAGTGTAATCACTGATTTTTGTATTGCAAGTTGTCACATGTATTGGGTTTGCAGGGCAAGGTTTTGGTAGCAGGGGGGCTGCAGGGGTGGCTTCTGTGAGAAGCTGCTAGAAGCTTCCCCTGTGTCTGATAGAGCCCATGCCAGCCAGCGCCAAGATGAACCCGCCACTGGCCAAGGCTGAGACCATCAGCAAAGGTGGTAGCGCCTCTGGGATAACATATTTAAGGGGGAAAAAAACTGCCGCATGACAGCAGCTGGAAGAGAGGAGTGAGAATGTGTGAAACAACCCTGCAGACCCCCAGGTCAGTGCAGAAGGAGGGCGAGGAGGTCCTCCAGGTGCCAGAGCAGAGATTCCCCCGCAGCCCGTGGGGAAGACCCTGGTGAGGCAGGCTGTCCCCCTGCAGCCCAGGGAGGTCCACGGGGGAGCAG